>OY744553.1:39081768-39114268 GCA_963556195.1 Sepiola atlantica | reverse complement strand
TACATCAACGTTTCGTCTTTATTTATAAGACTTCATCAGGATGATAATATAGAGAAAAGATATCATGCAAGTACAAATACATGTAGACGTTGCCATTATTTTTCATTTTATTTTATTTTTCCTCCCAACATGTCTACCCTACATGTATTTGTACTTGCATGATATCTTTTCTCTATATCATCATCCTGATGAAGTCTTATAAATAAAGACGAAACGTTGATGTACACATAAAAAACATCCAGTTTTTGGTTTTCCTTTTTCATTTTACCATATATATATATATATATATATATATATATATATATATATATATATATATATATATATATAAACAAGTGAAAGGTAAAATAAAATACCTTTTAAAGCAAGTTTAAAGATGCGATATTTTCTTTTTTTTATTAAAAAGAAAAAAAAGAAAAATCGATACCGATTTTTTAAATTTTTTTGTATAAACTTTCAATTTTAGTTTATAGTACAGATAAATTTCGCCAAGATAGAATTGGCCTCTTCAGTGTAGTTTGTAGATCCGATCTTATTGGACAGCCGGTTTAGTTGTTGCAGCCGGTTTATGAAGTGGTTTTTTTTTCTCACTTTCAGTACGAGATTACGCTTGCACGTGGTATATGTATATATTTGAAAAGTTCATACCTTTTTTAAAGCATCCAAATTAAATTTAAGAACAAGGGGTAAGGTAACATATTTATATGTATTTTATTTATATATATGCGTGTTTGGTTAAACAGTAGCGACAGCTTCAGTTTATATTTTTGTTCGTTTTTTCGATTCGTCGCACGACCAATTTGGTATTGTCGTCCATGTTGTATAAAAAAATCGCCATTTTTTCGCAAACGTTTTCGACCAATCTTTTATTTTGCATACTCATTCATCCGCCTGAAGATGACTGACGTCGGTCGAAAACGTTCGCGAAAATATGGCGATTTTTTATACAAAATGGACGACAATACCAAATCAGTCGTGCGACGAATCGAAAAAACGAATCAAAAAATAAATAAACAGAAGCTGTCGCTACTGTTTAACCAAACATGCATAAGAGAAGGAATGCTGCCTAATTACACACACACACACACACACACACACAAACACATATATATATATATATATATATATATATATATATATATATATATATATATATATATATATATATATACATATATGACAGAACAGTCCATTCATAATAAAATACTGGAATCATTTAGGCTTCTCGTCATCGGATTGAACTCCAGTCTACCCTGGCAGTCAGGACTGATATACCACTTCTCTTGTTCTCTGTGCATATCTTTTCTTCAATATATATTGTTCACCTAACCCCGTGTTCCGTATCTTCATTTCGGCCTCTAAACAGGGTCACAAGAGTAAGTGTATCTTAATTTCAATTACTGTATGTGATGATTTCTCGCAACCGTGTCGATTTGGGCGTTAGGCTCGTAATTCATAGGCTGAATCTACGAACTGCGTTCGAGCTCATACGACCGCCTCAAACCACTACTTCCTGCGCTGATGAGGTTGTAAGCCCGAAACGACGTCGTCTGTAGGTATAAACCACTTTAATATTTACTTTAAAATATTTATAGATCTACAGTATTTCTAAACCAATGGGGACACTTTTCACGAATAATCCAACGGTGACTCTTTGTCTTTCCATTCTCAACCTTTTTTTTTTTCAAATTATGACTTTTTCAAATTATGACTTTTTCAAATTATGACTTTTTCAAATTATGACTTTTTCAAATTATGACTTTTGGTTAATCTCTCGCCAAATTATCTATCTATTTACATTCCTCTGGTGATAAGAATCTATTCTTTGAAAAGCCTTGGCTTAAGGAAAGAAAAATAAATATTCTTTAATTGAATAACTGAAGACGTAATAGATTTTTCATTGTCACATTTTTTATTTCTCTTCTCGCATTTGTCTAATATATATATATATATATATATATATATATATATATATATATATATATATATATATATATATATATATATATATTGATGGTGTTGTTGAATAAAGGACCTTATGAGAATGGACGAATCTGTCGGGGATTGAATTTGACTTGCGCGATTTGTGACGAAGTCATCTCGTGCAAGTTCGGTTCGATGTGTTTCCCACGGGTTGCAGAAACATTGAGTAACCTAAAGTTCATAGAAGGTCAAAGGTTAGATTGCACCTGGCGTGATCACGAGGTTTGGTGACGTCAGAGCTCCCGCGTGGGAAAGTTAAAGTAATATTTAAGGAGTTTCTCACTTGGAAGCGACGAGAGAACAAGTCACAATCATGTAGCTGTTACAAGAAGGGGTTAAGAGTGCCAAGATTATAAGAGCCTTAGTGAATCTTTCATATTCCTCTCTCTGCAAGCAATTACGAAATTAACTTAGTAGATTTAATTAGTGTGGCCTCTCTCTCCAAATTACCAACGAACTCTCAATTGTCAAATAACTAGATAGTTAATAAAAGGCTCAGAATTTAAACAGCAAAAGACTTTGTGAATTTATTGAAACAAAGGTTTGATTTCAGAGCGAAGATAGCAGCCCGAAAATGTTAACGCGCGACAAAGAAGGCGACCACAATGATGGCGACGGCGGCGGGCGACGAACGATAACAGTCGACAACAGAAGGCTGCGACAACAAATAGTTGCAGGCAACAAAAAAAGGCAGTACGAATAGTAGCGACGACAGCGACTGAGAAGCGTATCGAGTGGCTACGACACATCGCCCCAGTTTGAATCAACAGCGACGGTTCTTCTACGACACGCGACAATAAAGTTATGTCAAAACCAGTCAATGTAACAGTGTGAAGGAAAGTGAATTTTGGTTCACCCATTGGGCAATCAGGAACCGGGTGTCTCGCCCAAATTAGCATTTTTTTTTTAAATGTTCTTTGTTGGTACAAACTCACACTTAACACAAACTCAACTCTTATTGGTAGCAAGTCTATATATAGTTTGTCTATATACTTGCTCTATCCCGTATATTGAGCTTTAGTAGTAGTAGTAGTAGTAGTAGTAGTAGTAGTAGTAGTAGTAGTAGATAGAAAATGAATGAACTTAATATACTTACCCGTTGTAAACGGAAGCTGGCAGTTGCAGCGAGACTCGACATAATTGTAAGCGCAATTTCTTTCACATTGAGCAAAATTGTATCCATACGGGGGCGATTCGATACAGACCTCCGATCGGTATGGATTTCCGAGAACTGTCATCTGAAAATATAAGATTGCATAAGGTGTCACTGGATTAATTGTACAATTACTTGGAACAAAACTACACGTGGAGTATATAAACCACATCAATCGATAAGTCCAGGACCTGACATATACAGGGGTTGCATCACTTTTTAAACACCTATAAAAATTGAAAACACCTATAAAAATTGAAAACACCTATAAAAATTTTAAACACCTATAAAAATCTAAAACACCTATGAAAATTGAAAAAATTACCAAGCAGCATGTGAAAGCCGTCCAAGGCAACCAAAGACGGAAACATCAGCAGGCAAGTTTTGGGATCCCGTATTTTACTATGCGCAAGAGTGAACTTACCAACATTTTAAAAAAAATTATTATTTAAAATTGTATCCAAAGATTTGTTTACATTTTTCGTACGATTATGTTTGGAACCTACACGTGTTTCTAGCATGTTTGCTATCTTCAGCCATTTACTGCTCTGAAAATACTTAATTCATTTTATTGAAAGTCCTGTATGTATGTACGTTTGTTATTCTATTAACCTGTGTATGCTTTTTATTTTTTCTTTGGGTCATAAAAACACTGCTACATACATACATACATACATACATACATATATATATATATATATATATATATATATATATATATAAAATATTTGTTTTGTTTATTATCTATGTACGTATACGTTTCGTTCTTTATGATTGGGACTCATCAGCATAGAGATATGACTATTCACTATTCAACAATGATGATGATGATGACGATGATGACGATGATGATTGTGCCCGGTAATGATACTGACGACGGTGATAATGATGAAAACTATGACGACGACGATGATGACTATGATGGTGATGATTGTGTCCGGTAAAGATGATGATGATGATAATGATGATGATGACGACGATGATGACGATGATGACGATTGTGTCCGATCATTTGCATACTAGACAAACATTTTCTAACAACTACTACTAATAATATTACTACTACTACTACTACTACTACTACTACTGTGGAGGCGGCGACGACGGTTATGATGATGATGACGATGATGATGATGATGATGATGATGACGATGATGACGATGATGACGATGATGATGATGACGATGATGACGATGATGACGATGACTAAGATGACGATGATGACGACGACGACGACGACGATGACGATGATGACGATGACGATGATAATGACGACGACGACGATGATGATGATGATGATGATGATGACGATGACGATGACGATGATGATGATGATGACGATGATCCTCCCCGGTAATGATGATGACGACGATCATGATGACGATTCTATTTATCTTCCTCCCACAAGGTAAGATGTGATACAAGGTCGGGAAAGTGGGAAAAAACCAGCGCTCGAGAATTTGAGCACTTTGGCTGTTTAAAAATTGCCTGGGCAGCCCCGTCTGCATTCCCCGGTAGGAGCGCCTCAGGCGATTAGCAATAAACTAACCCCTTCTCAAAGGGTGAGAAGGCAAAGCCTGGGAGGGTGGACCTCCTAGAATTGCACAGGACGGAAAACCGATAGACCGGCGTGACCACGGTAATCTAAATACTATATAACATTTCCTTACTACTACTACTACTACTACTACTACTACTACTACTACTACTACTATGGTGGCGGCGACGACGATTATGATTGTGCCCGGTAATGATGATGACGACAACCATGATGACGTCGATGATGACTATGATGATGTTGACTATGATGATGATTGTGCCCGGTAATGTGAATACTAGACAAACATGTCCTTACCTTTTCCGGATTGATCACCGCATAAGTCGGGGGCAGCAACGAACGTGGATTCGTATTCCGTCGGAAGTAAACTTGGTTCATGTAAATAAACCTACAAAAAAATCACAACATGAGATAAGACATTGATTTAAGCCGCAGGGGGATTAGGGGAGGGGGCGTACATATACTTATATAAATTACGTATATTCAGTGAATAATCCATACAGGGTGGTCCGAAAGTCTTGTAACCCCAGATCAATAAAATAACACAAAATAGAGAAACAGGTAGTGCAGCAATAGAAAACACGTGTCCGGGATTTGGTGGTTTATTCACTTTACAGAACAGTAAAACAAAATAACAACAGAAATACAAGTAATACAGTCATAGAAAAGAGCGTGGAATAGGTCCGCGGCCCAACGGATAAAAGTGCTAAGTTATAAATGGTTTTAAGTGACAGTCTTCTGAAGGTTAAAGGTTAAAGATCCTCAGTGCAGACGATACTAAGTATAAAATTAAGAATTACTTAAGACTTCCACGCGGTCATGGCTGATGGGACGAGAGCAAGTTACCCTCCTGGATTAAAGAAAGGGTTCAATTCGAAATTCCATACAGATTATAAAGTTCGACATACAGATTCCCGAGTTCGGCATACAAATTATCGAGTTCGGCATACATATTATCGAGTTCGACATACAGATTCCCGAGTTCGACATACAGATTATCGAGTTGGACATACATTTTCCAGAGTTGGACATAAAAATTCTCAAGTTCAGCAGACAGATTATCGAGTTCGACATAAAGATTATCGAGTTGGACATACAAATTCCAGAGTTGGACATACAAATTCCCAAGTTCGACATACAGATTATCGAGTTGGACATACAGATTATCGAGTTCGACATACAGATTATCGAGTTCGACATACAGATTATCGAGTTGGGCATACAGATTATCGAGTTCGACATACAAATTATCGAGTTCGACATACATATTCCAGAGTTGGATATACAAATTCTCAAGTTCGGCATACAGATTATCGAGTTGGACATACAGATTATCGAGTTCGACATACAGATTATCGAGTTGGACATACAAATTCCCAAGTTCGGCATACAGATTATCGAGTTAGACGTACAGATTATCGAGTTCGACATACAGATTATCGAGTTCGATGTACAGATTATCGAGTTCGACATACAGATTATCGAGTTCGACATACTGATTATCGAGTTCGCCATACAGATTATCAAGTTCGACATACAGATTCCCGAGTTCGGCATACAGATTATCGAGTTCGACATACAGATTATCAAGTTCGGCATACAGATTATCGAGTTCGACATACAGATTATCGAGTTCGACATACAGATTATCGAGTTGGACATACAAATTCCCAAGTTCGGCATACAGATTATCGAGTTGGACGTACAGATTATCGAGTTCGACATACAGATTATCGAGTTCGACATACAGATTATCGAGTTCGACATACAGATTATCGAGTTGGACATACAAATTCCCAAGTTCGGCATACAGATTATCGAGTTGGACGTACAGATTATCGAGTTCGACATACAGATTATCGAGTTCGACATACAGATTATCGAGTTGGGCATACAGATTATCGAGTTCGACATACAAATTATCGAGTTCGACATACATATTCCAGAGTTGGATATACAAATTATCGAGTTCGACATACATATTCCAGAGTTGGATATACAAATTCTCAAGTTCGGCATACAGATTATCGAGTTTGACATACAGATTATCGAGTTCGACATACAGATTATCGAGTTCGACATACTGATTATCGTATTCGCCATACAGATTATCAAGTTCGACATACAGATTCCCGAGTTCGGCATACAGATTATCGAGTTCGACATACAGATTATCAAGTTCGGCATACAGATTATCGAGTTCGACATACAGATTATCGAGTTTGACATACAGATTATCGAGTTCGACATACAGATTATCGAGTTCGACATACTGATTATCGAGTTCGCCATACAGATTATCAAGTTCGACATACAGATTCCCGAGTTCGGCATACAGATTATCGAGTTCGACATACAGATTATCAAGTTCGGCATACAGATTATCGAGTTCGACATACAGATTATCGAGTTCGACATACAGATTATCGAGTTGGACATACAAATTCCCAAGTTCGGCATACAGATTATCGAGTTGGACGTACAGATTATCGAGTTCGACATACAGATTATCGAGTTCGACATACAGATTATCGAGTTCGACATACAGATTATCGAGTTGGACATACAAATTCCCAAGTTCGGCATACAGATTATCGAGTTGGACGTACAGATTATCGAGTTCGACATACAGATTATCGAGTTCGACATACAGATTATCGAGTTCGACATACAAATTATCGAGTTCGACATACATATTCCAGAGTTGGATATACAAATTATCGAGTTCGACATACATATTCCAGAGTTGGATATACAAATTCTCAAGTTCGGCATACAGATTATCGAGTTTGACATACAGATTATCGAGTTCGACATACAGATTATCGAGTTGGGCATACAGATTATCGAGTTCGACATACAAATTATCGAGTTCGACATACATATTCCAGAGTTGGATATACAAATTATCGAGTTCGACATACATATTCCAGAGTTGGATATACAAATTCTCAAGTTCGGCATACAGATTATCGAGTTTGACATACAGATTATCGAGTTCGACATACAGATTATCGAGTTGGACATATAAATTCCCAAGTTCGGCATACAGATTATCGAGTTAGACGTACAGATTATCGAGTTCGATGTACAGATTATCGAGTTCGATGTACAGATTATCGAGTTCGACATACAGATTATCGACCTCGACATACAGATTATCGAGTTGGGCATACAGATTATCGAGTTCGACATACAAATTATCGAGTTCGACATACATATTCCAGAGTTGGATATACAAATTCCCAAGTTCGGCATACAGATTATCGAGTTGGACATACAGATTATCGAGTTCGACATACAGATTATCGAGTTGGACATACAAATTCCCAAGTTCGGCATACAGATTATCGAGTTGGACGTACAGATTATCGAGTTCGACATACAGATTATCGAGTTCGACATACAGATTATCAAGTTCGACATACAGATTATCGAGTTCGACGTACACATTAACGAGTTCGCCATACAGATTATCGAGTTCGCCATACAGATTATCAAGTTCGACATACAGATTCCCGAGTTCGGCATACAGATTATCGAGTTCGACATACAGATTATCAAGTTCGGCATACAGATTATCGAGTTCGACATACAGATTATCGAGTTCGACATACAGATTATCGAGTTGGACATACAAATTCCCAAGTTCGGCATACAGATTATCGAGTTGGACGTACAGATTATCGAGTTCGACATACAGATTTTCGAGTTCGACGTACAGATTATCGAGTTGGACATACAGATTATCGAGTTGGACATACAGATTATCGAGTTCGACATACAGATTATCGAGTTGGACATACAAATCCCCAAGTTCGGCATACAGATTATCGAGTTCGACATACAGATTATCGAGTTCGACATACAGATTATCGAGTTCGACATACAGATTATCGAGTTGGGCATACAGATTATCGAGTTCGACATACAAATTATCGAGTTCGACATACATATTCCAGAGTTGGATATACAAATTCTCAAGTTCGGCATACAGATTATCGAGTTGGACATACAGATTATCGAGTTCGACATACAGATCATCGAGTTGGACATACAAATTCCCAAGTTCAGCATACAGATTATCGAGTTGGACGTACAGATTATCGAGTTCGACATACAGATTATCGAGTTCGACGTACAGATTATCGAGTTCGACATACAGATTATCGAGTTCGACATACAGATTATCGAGTTGGGCATACAGATTATCGAGTTCGACATACAAATTATCGAGTTCGACATACATATTCCAGAGTTGGATATACAAATTCCCAAGTTCGGCATACAGATTATCGAGTTGGACATACAGATTATCGAGTTCGGCATACAGATTATCGAGTTGGACGTACAGATTATCGAGTTCGACATACAGATTATCGAGTTCGACATACAGATTATCAAGTTCGACATACAGATTAACGAGTTCGACATACAGATTATCGAGTTCGACGTACAGATTAACGAGTTCGCCATACAGATTATCGAGTTCGACATACAGATTATCAAGTTCGACATACAGATTCCCGAGTTCGGCATACAGATTATCGAGTTCGACATACAGATTATCAAGTTCGGCATACAGATTATCGAGTGCGACATACAGATTATCAAGTTCGACATACAGATTATCGAGTTCGACATACAGATTCCCGAGTTCGACATACAGATTATCAAGTTCGACATACAGATTATCGAGTTCGACATACAGATTCCCGAGTTCGGCATACATATTATGTAGTTCGGCATACAGATTATCGAGTTCGATACATAGATTCTCGAGTTCGACATACAGATTCCCAAGTTCGACATACAGATTATCGAGTTCGATACATAGATTCTCGAGTTCGACATACAGATTCCCGAGTTCGACATACAGATTATCGAGTTCGATACATAGATGTTCGAGTTCGACATACAGATTCCAGAGTTCGACATACAGATTCCAGAATTCGACGAAACACACCTGAAGAAAGTCAGGGGTTACATCGGCCGAAACGTTAAGAGAAAACTATTTAAGATGAGAACATTGGTTCGAATTATCCAAATAATACAAGTAGTGGATTCAGTTTATTCACTTTCACTGACAGTCACACTTCGGAAAGGTTTGAATATGAGCAATAGATGAACAAGTAATTCAACAATACAAAGCACATGTCGTTGATTCAGTTTATTCACTTTAAGAACAGTAAAATAAGATAAGAACACGAGAAAAATAGAACAAGTAATACGGTATCTTTATAAAGCCACCATTCGCTCATGCATGGAGTATTGTTGCCACATCTGGACTGATGCATCAACCACTAGTCTCTCTCTCTCTCTCTCTCTCTCTCTCTCTCATATATATATATATATATATATATATATATATATATATATATATATATATATGTGAAAAAATTTTTATTTACACAGACATGTACAAAATCTGCGATACTGGCATGTCGATGTTATCGATCAACAGTTACTATAAATTGAGATCTCATCAGGCAGTTAGAATCCGATCTTAACCTCAGATCATATTTGGAGAGAACCAAATTCTCTCCAAATATGATCTGAGGTTAAGATCGGATTCTAACTCTGCCTGGTGAGATCTCAGTTTATAGTAACTGTTGATCGATAACATCGACATGCCAGTATCGCAGATTTTTTACATGTCTGTGTAAATAAAAAAATATCATATATAAAGCTCTATTTTGATATTGAGCACTTTTTATAAACCCGGTTAAAATTCTCTGGATTACCACCCTGTGGATATTTTTACCTGGATTATTACCATTATATATATATATATATATATCAGATAGGGCCCAAAAAAGAGTCTCCAATCTAATAGGCCATGCACTGTCTACCAAGTTCCAGCCCCTGTCCCATCGCCGCAAAGTTGCATCTCTATGCTTGTTTTACAAGTACTTTAATGGAATGTGCTCCGATAAACTCGTAGCACCGGTGCCCCCTCAATATAAATACCCCGACTCACCCGACAAGCAGCAAAATCTCACCCCTTCACTGTAGAGGTTCCCAGATGCCGGAAAGCATTCTACTATAATAGTTTCTTCCCTCGAACTGCTAGACGTCGGAATTCCTTCTCTGTTTCCTGCTTCTCTGACTATACTAACATGTCGCTGGTACATATCTGATGATTTCAATTCGCAGAGGAAGTCAACACGTTCACATGGAATTGAAGTCAGGGAGTCAGTGTGTGCACTCAGATTTCACCTCAACCTACTGTGTGCTGGAAATGGCCGTGACGTCACATGACTCAAAGAGAACGTGAGCGAGAAAAGTAAAAAGTTCGTTGGGAAGTTTTGAGTAGACAACACGTGTAAAGAAATGACTTAAGAATCGATTATAAACTAAGGGGCCAGGCCCCAGATATCCGTAGTTCCGGAATGTTCTCCTTCCGCCACTAGCAGAAAAGAAGGCGACGTCAACATCTTAATAGATGGTCCTTCTTCAAATTCAGAATATCTTTCTTTTCTTTTAATTGCTGTGAATCTCTAATTCAATCGAGAACTCATTCTACGAAGACGATCGAGGATGAAGTTCTTCAGTCGCAAACAAGTACTTTATTTGATCGTGACATGCGAGACATGAGACCACCTCTTGGAGGGGGGCTATATGTAACAAGTGGCACTTAACATCGCTCCCACCATCGCCATCTTTAATCCATTCTCCCCTGTTTCTATCCATAAATAAAATTACCCACTTATTCTGTCTCCTACTCTTCTATCACCCCCTCTCATTTCATAGCTGACCTATTCTGTCCCTTGCCCATTCTTTGATTTATACTATCACTCGACACTGCTCCCACCATCGTCGTCGATGCTCCCGGTAAACGCCAGGTAGGCCTTCCAAGGCATAAACAATCATCAGTTAACCCCGGCACACGAACTTAATAAAACAGAACAATTTAAATTCTATTTACAATCACTCCATAGGAACCCTCGTCTGTATCCTGCGGCTTTAGGGAAAATACAACCGACAGACCGTTCAGAATTAGTAACTTTGTAACATTGAAAGTTTATTATATAAATATTAACATGTTTTAAAAGTAAAAAAAATATTTTGGATGCTTCGATGTTTCGTTTGTTTATTAAAAAGTTGTAAATAGAGTTGCACGTGTGTGCGGCCAGGTCAACCGGAAGACGCCGGTGCAGACAGAAAGGGCGTTCCTTTCATTTGACCATTTTTTGGGGTTTCTTATTCCCTGTATAGTCCAAATAGTTTTATGACACATGTAAATGTGTTGATCTCCTATTATTAGCTTGATAGAGCACTAGTCATAGAGCAATAATCTATTGGGGAGGAAGGTGGGGGGGGGGGGCTTGGTGCAGACAGAAGGGCGTTCCTTTCATTTGGCCATTGTTTTGGGGTCCTTATTCCCTGTATAGTCCGACAAATGTATATGGAGAGGGGTAGAGGGGTAGCCGGGTGAAGAGGTATAGCGAGAGGGACAGGCGGAAGAGGTTGTATAGAGAGGTGCAGTCGGAGGGAACGTTATACAAAGGAATGCAGTCAGAGAGAGATATAGTCAGAATGCGTAATTGGAGGAAGAGGTAGCGAGAAGCAGAAAGAGCTATACAGAGAGGGACAGTCGGAGGAAAAGGTATATATAGAGGTGCAGTCGAGGGAAGAGGTATAGAGAGAGAGGGACAGTCGGAGGAAGAAGTATACAGAGAGGGACTGTCGAGGGAAGAGGTATAGAGAGAGGGGCAGTCGGAGGAAAAGGTATATATAGAGGTGCAGTCGAGGGAAGAGGTATAGAGAGAGGGACAGTCGGAGGAAGAAGTATACAGAGAGGGACTGTCGAGGGAAGAGGTATAGAGAGAGGGGCAGTCGGAGGAAGAAGTATACAGAGAGGGACAGTCGAAGGAAGAAGTATACAGAGAGGAACAGTCGGAGGAAGAGGTATATATAGAGGTGCAGTCGAGGGAAGAGGTATAGAGAGAGGGGCAGTCGAGGGAAGAGGTATAGAGAGAGGGGCAGTCGGAGGAAGAAGTATACAGAGAGGGGCAGTCGGAGGAAGAAGTATACAGAGAGGGACAGTCGGAGGAAGAGGTATATATAGAGGTGCAGTCGAGGGAAGAGGTATAGAGAGAGGGGCAGTCGAGGGAAGAGGTATAGAGAGAGGGGCAGTCGGAGGAAGAAGTATACAGAGATGGACAGTCGGAGGAAGAGGTATACAGAGAGGGACAGTCAGAGGAAGAGGTATATATAGAGGTGCAGACAGGAGAAAAACTATATATAGAGGGGGCAGGAGGAGGAAAAGCTATACAGAGATGGACGGTCGGGGGAAGCAGAGAGAGAGGGGGAGAGGGGGGAGAGGGCGCACTCGAAGATAAAAGTTTCAAAAGAAAGCTGTTACAGACTTTCACAACTCGTCTATTTTGTTAGCCATGATCCTGGGTAACGCCGGATGTTCCTGTCACTACATAATAACTCATCATTTCGAAACAACGAATAGTACAGAACAATTTAAATTCTACTTACAATCACTCCATAGGAGACCCCGTCTGCATCCTGCGGCTTCAGGGAAAATACAACAGACAAACCGTTCAGAATTCCTAACTTTGTAACATTAAAAGTTACTTTTTTGAACGGGTCCAACACGACATTAAACACAAGACAAAGGTTTTCTTCTCCGCGAATGCTAATAAATTTCTTCATCCAGTTTTGCGTGCAGTTCCGTTCACCCAAGGTGCACCGGTGAAGGTGAATGCTATCGTAGTATTCATTGTAATAGTCTTCGGCGGTCCAGTTGGCCAGCTTGTGCATGACCTTCTCGTATCTGTTGTTGTTGTTGATGTTGCACACGGTGATGCCCGGGAAGTTCAGCTCGCTGTTGATGCTGGCAGTGTATTGCTGGTTGTACGGGAATCGGCGGTAATCGACGAACGTCTCGATCAAGACATACGCCAGGAAGCAGGCCATTGACACCACGAGACAGATGTAGAAGAATCTGCAGAGGAAGATAAAAGAATTAAAAAACAATAATATTTCAAATATTACGTCAAGTCTGGTCAGTACTAAGATGGGTGACCATTATGGAATAACAAGTTGGTTTACCTACCCCCCCCCTACACAGTAAGATTACACATGACGTGATTTTTTTGTAATCTCGCCCGCTTCCATATAGGGAGTGAGGGATGTTTTTCTTTTAAAGCTTTTTATTAAATTAGTTAGGGAAGTCCCTGTAATATGGTCGTTATTACTTCTACAAGAGGATATGTGGCTGGGTATGCGGTGTTTTATAGGGAAAGCACTGGCTCCTATGTAAGTGTATAATCTATAAGGAGTGGTTATTACATTATGTGCACCATTTGTAGTAATAGATGACTCCTGGGAAAGTGTGTCTAAATAGAGGATATGTTAGAGTTGTAAGCAACTGTATGGGGTAAAGACATTTGAACAGGATTGTCAATAACAGGTGAAGAAAGGTGGTTGGTGTTTGGGGTAATGTTATGGGTATCGAGTTGCGAATGTGTAAAGTTATGGGTTAAGGAAAGTATACTTGCAATGGTGTTTGTTTGAATATTAGCGTTGCGAGGGAATCGTTTCAAAGTGCAAGCGTATATAACGTTACTATGCATACAACCATTGTTTTGCGGACATTCTCTACATTTCTGGCAGTTACAATTATTTAAAGGGGATATTAGGGATACTGGAGACTGTGCAGATTTAATTTTCATATTGTTACTAGAAATAATCGTTTGCGCTATGTTAGGCATTGTAGAATAAAAATTTTAATGGGATTTTTGTTAAAGATCGTACAATATCTGTGAGGATTCTGAAACGATTTTTCTATAATTTCAAAGAATTCTCTAGGGATATTAGTTGTAACATTACTATTATAGGTTGGGTTAGACCATGGTTGTTTTTTCTTCGTAGTCGTTTATGTGGTGTAAGTTTTGTGGGGTTAGTTTATTTGATATTGTTAGTGGGGTTTCCGAGTTTGTTTTCATATGCATTATTATACTTAGAAGGTTTTCCATGTCTAACTACCATGATTATTTTCTTAATAATACTCAAAGGACTTTTATCATTGTAACCTGAATTAAGTAAAGCGTTGTTGTAGAGGTTTAAATTTTAGTCGAACATTTCTTTATTAGCAAATAGTTTAGATATTCTGTTAGAAACTGCAGGAACAATGGACTTAATGATAGATGTTGGGTGGTTGGAAAGTTTATGGACGTAAAATAATTCAAGTCTAGCGTTACGTTAAGGAAGGTAGATGTTCTCTTCTCGGGTTCAACGGTGATGGGAAGTACAAAGAAGGTATGTAGATTCTTTATAGTTTTGTTTTATTTTCTAGATTAATCCCTGGAAACAAAAAGTATACCCTCTCTGTATATCCTACCCTGTAAATGCCCAATTTCATCCTTAAGTTCCCATAATAAGTACACACTCACTAGATCAATGACCTGTGCAGAATCCGATAACCCCATGGTGATGTCATAGTTATTGGGAGTGTCTTTTCTCGTCCATAATTTGTTATCAAATTGTAGTAAGGATCTTCTGGCTAGTATCATTAATATTATCTCCGTAAGATCGGAGTTATTTTTGGCGTCAAAGTCACACATGATTGACAGGTTATTAATTATCATTAATTAGATGACAGGTGACAGGTGGACTGTTTCCATTGGGTTCCTTCTCGAAAGTCATCTAAAAAAATACAGTTGTTTTGGAGGACTTTTAAAAAACTCTGACAACTTTTAGCTCTGAAAATCCGGGAAGAGTTTAAAAATACTCAGAAACTACTGTAACTGATGCAAACAATATCATGTTGATTTCTGACATCCGTGAAACAAACAAAAAAATGTTCATTTTTTAATCATAATCAGATTTACAATTGTTTATGATTACAATTTTTTTAGTGCCTTATTAAGGAGAATTGTGGAAATAGATTGATAATAGTTGACTATATCAACGGTTATGAAGTTTAAATATAAGTTAAATTTGTCCGTAAGATTAAGAAACCAAAGAGTTACCTCGTTTGACGATTGTCATAGAGGAAAGGACATCTTCTCTTTAATACCAGATTTTTGTACTAATAATGCCTATATCTGATTTAGAGGGACAAATTAATCTAATAGAGAATTTTCCTTAAATCTACTTTATGGTCTTTAAAAGTACATCTTAGAGTTGCTGGAGTTACAATTTCAGGATATTCATGAAAGTTAATAGGTTTGGTAGTTTGGTAGTTTTGTTTTACGGCATATCAACCCTTTTTGGGTTATTTAATGCCGAATCTGGTCTTGTTTTCTTCTCTTTTTTGTTTCTTTCCCCTTTTAATATCTGTTTCTATTTAACCCATAGTTGGGACCCTAACAGGTACTACCACTCCGGGTCAGGGTGGACCTGGGAGCAATGGTAATTAAGAGGAGGCTCCACATTCCCCAAAGTCCGTAAGCCGGATCTCACCATCGGATGTAGTTTAAGGTCATATCCAGGACCGGGAGTAGGGTAGGAAAAATAAAAATAAAAAAGGGGAGGGAGAAAGGGAGAGGGGCTGTTGTTTTTGTTTTTGGTTTTGTAGAACATAATTAAGTTTTACAAACAAAAAAAAACAAAAAAAAACCGTCAATGTAGGTGAATTTCGTCTCAGGGAGCCACAGGGCAGCCTGATCTGGTATCACCAGAAAGTTAATAGGTATTTAGCTTCATTGTTTATGTTAGTGAGTGTATTATTGTATGCATTTTTGTTCCTTATATACATACATATATATACATATACATACATACATATATACATATATACCTTTCTAGAGGTGAAAGATGAGAATAACAAAATGTAAAGATACAATATTTTTAGAACATCAAGGGTTCAAAGCAGGGAGCTTCATATTCTTAATCCGTGGATTTTCAAAGATAAACTGTTTTCATCAGAGGATGAAATAGTATCTTAATTAGAAAATAGTTAAAAATAACCATTTTAACCCAAAACAAATATTCATTAAAAAAATTAAAAAATTAAAAATTAAAAAATGATAAATTAATTCCAACTTGAGATACACACGAACGGACCAAAATTTAGGTACATTCACAATTTAGGGTTACTGTAAAACTATAATTAAGAGTTACTGGTAATTTTAAATTTAAATTTATGTCTACATTTGGCCATCAGTTCATCTCCACTGTTTAAAAGATGGTTGTGTTCGTATCTAAGAGTCCGTATTTTTTCTTCTAAGCACAAATTACATCTCTGTCTAAATCCTCTAGGGATACTGGAATTACACAAAATTGACCAAGAAACCACCGGTGTAAGATTTTCGTAGCTCGGTGACCACCACTGTTTAGCCGTTATATTTTTAAGTTCTGGGTTCACAAAAAAGTGTATGGTTTAAAATCTTCCGGAAAAATAGTGGCCTTGTAAACCACGCACTTCACTTACAATTACCATTTAGTGGGCATTTACTTTTTACTTGGCAATTACAATTTCTTTTACATTAGTATTATCAGGTTTACTTAATAGTTTATGGTTATGTGCAGTAATTATACTGTCCATGTTTTTTTGTACAGGAATAACTAATTTTGACCGTTTTTCTATTAAATATCTTACTTAAAGGATTATTAAATTTAAGAATGACTTGCCTATATTAATGCTTGATAGATGGCAGTATTGTGGATAAAACCATATTATTTTACGGCCTCTATTCCTGGATTTGTTTTTATTTTTATTCTCGATATATTCTAGTTCTTTAGTATGACCACTCATCTTTAATCCTCTATTATAAATATGTTTATTTGCCTAAAAATGTCTTTATTGCTGAGAGTTTGTTAATTTTAGTATTAATAGTTTTAGGTATTTGTTTAATAATGCACTTAGGGTGGTTAGATCTAGTGTTAATATATATCGGAGTTTAAATATTCCCTCTTTTAAGTTTAATGTTATATCTAAATAATTGACTTCATTACAGTTAGGGGCATCTTTATTTTTAGTCCTAAATATTTAAATGCTCTATTTAATTTTTTCTGGATGCTAGATACTAAAAGGCTGCTACTATTGGGAACTATAATTAGTCCATCGTCCCTATATAACCCCACTAAATTAATATCTAAAATTTTACTAATTGTGTAAATTATATAAATGATACTACGGGGCCGCTACTATTAGGAACTATAATTAGTCCATCGTCCCTATATAACCCCACTAAATTAGGATCTACAATTCTACTAATAGTATAAATTATATAAATGCCCACCAGATCAGCAATCTGTGCCAAATCAAAAGACCCCATCGGGACATCAAATTCACTATTGTTTTGCTTAATCCAAGTCTCACTTTCCAGAATGGATTTCCGGCAAGCCATAATCAGTCTCACCTGTTCATAGATAGATAGATAGATAGATAGATAGATAGATAGATAGATAGATAGATAGATAGATAGATAGATATATTTAAATGTTGAATTAAATTAAAGATAATTGAATTATCATTTAATAATAATCTATCGTGATAATATAAAGCTCAATATATTGAATAGAGCAATCAATTTTAGAGATGAAAGATGAGAACAAAAAATTGTAAGGATACAATATTTATTAGAACATCAAAAGTTCAAAGCAAGGAGCTTCATATCTTTAATCCATGGATTTTCAAAGAGAAACTGTTTTCATAAGAGGATAGAGAAAAACCAACAATGTAATTGTAATATTTTCGGCAGCATTTAACTTTGAAAATTATATAAAATAAAAACCAAAAAATAAGGAATCTTTTGTTGAGATGAGAGCGTAGAGACTAGGTGGACGCTTGAAAATGAACGTTTGAAAAGAGTAATACTAAAATTCTTTCATCTCTCTCTCTCTCTCTCTCTCTATATATATATATATATATATATATATATATAGAGAGAGAGAGAGAGAGAGAGAGAGAGAGAGATGTATAGAGAGAGATATAGATTATATATATAGATATATGTATATATAGAGATATATATATATATATAGAGAGAGAGAGATATATATATATATATATATATATATATATATATATATATATATATATATATATATAGAGAGAGAGAGAGAGAGAGAGAGAGATATAGATATATATATATATATATATATATATATATATATATATATATATATAGAGAGAGAGAGAGAGAGAGAGAGAGAGAGAGAGAGAGAGAGGGGGGGGAGAGAGATTATATATATGTATATATATAGATTATATATATATATAGAGAGAGAGAGATTATATAGAGAGAGATTATATATATATATATATATATATATATATATATATATATATATAAGTTATGAGGTTGAAAAAGACTAGATATACATTCGGAGTGTACACATTATAAGTTATTTCGACCTTAACTAGGTCTCCTCGGATGTGTTTCCAACCACAATTCATATATATATATATATATAGAGAGAGAGAGAGAGAGAGAGAGAGAGAGATTATATATATATATATATATATAGAGAGAGAGAGAGAGATTATATATATATATATATATATATATATATATAGAGAGAGAGAGAGAGAGAGAGAGAGAGAGAGAGAGAAATTATATATATATATAGCGAGAGAGAGATTATATATATATATATATATATATATATATATATATAGAGAGAGAGAGAGAGAGAGAGAGAGAGAGAGAGAGAAATTATATATATATATATATATATAGCGAGAGAGAGATTATATATATAGAGAGAGAGATTATATATATATAGAGAGAGAGATTATATATAGAGAGAGAGAGATTATATATATATAGATTATATATATATATATATATATATATATATATATATATATATATATATATATAGAGAGAGAGAGAGAGAGAGAGAGAGAGAGAGAGAGAGAGAGAGAGAGAGAGAGATTGATAGATAGATAGATAATCTTCTGAAATGAGTTACATTTTAATGTTCTGGAGAACATTGTGTTACAAATCCCCTAAGAGATGAAACATTGATATGTCAGATGCAATCTTTTTTTACTTATATGCACCCCAAACAAGGGGGCACATTTCCACTGAGACGTAAAGGGGCTACTGTGAATTAGGGGCCAGATTTATAGAAGCACCCTAAGTGGGGAGTTGTGCACCGAGATGTTTGTTCACATTACTTTTGAACTTTCTGCATATTGATACGGTTTGTGAAACAGGGAGCAAGGAGGGTATTCCAAATTCAAGCAGTTCGAGGAAATAAGCTTTCAAAGTAGAAAGCTTTCCGGCATCTGACGAAACCGCTACAGTGAAGGGGTGAGATTTTGCTGATTGTTCGTCGGAGCACATTCCATTGAAATACTTGTAAAACAAGCACAAGTATGAAACATTGCTGCGATGGGACATGTGTTGCAACTTGGTAGACCGTGTGTGACCTATTAGATCAGAGGCCGTTTTTGGGGACCCTGTCTAAGAGGGAGAGACTAGTGGTTGGTGCACCAGCCCATATATGGCAAAAATACTAGTATAGTACTGTAAAAACTACCACGCTACGAACTCCATAGTCTATGAACTCCCTAAGACACGAACAAAATTAAATATGGACTTCTTACGCTTCGCAATTAAAAAAACAAATCATAAAGTTAATTGATATATTTCTATAAATTATTTTATTTAATGACATTTTTGTTGATATACTAACGAACGTGCACCCTTTTTAAAGTGGTAGAAAGAAATACAGAATCACTTCTAACATTCTTGGAACGAAAAGAGTTGCTTTAATAACTACGATATAAAGATGGTTCGTGCTCTACAAAGAAAAATATTCATTAAGAAAATGGAACTGAACAAAGTATCCATATTTCGATAAAACATAAAAGACTCAAAGAAAACATTGAACGCGAATGATTTTGAAATAATGAGGATATTCGATAATTTTAGTGCAATGATATACATGAAGTATCATTTGTTTTTTTATCTATTAACAATTTTAACAAAAATATTTAGGCACTTAATGTTTATTTGCGTTGATTAATAGTCATTTTCTTAATAAATCCATTTTGTTTACATATAGTTTCTTTAATTATTCTCATAAAATATTACAATAGTTGGCCAAACCTATTCTCATTTTCTGTATCTTTTAATGAAGAAAACTTTTTCACGGTCATCTAATTTATCCTACGCTATGACCAATCCTACGCTATGACCAATCCTACGCTATGAACAAATCAAAAATTTATAGCGTAGGAGTTTTACTGTAGCATTAAATATAACCATCTATTAAGGGGGTCTAAAATGGATAATCCAACTGACTTTTCTTTATATATTAGGTGCACAATAAGAACAAAATGATCACGTACCTTCTGAATAGTGGGCCGTGCCACGCCTGTTTCATTCCATGTAAAGATGTCTCGCTAATAAATGTCAGGAGAACCTGGTTGAATCTCCTTGATGTCATTGCGTCGACCCGTTTATTCCCAAGGCGCATAACTCTGCTCCCACCGGGGTTTTTCAACTTCCGGTCTGACCCGGAACGCGGCTTTTTCAGATTAAAAATCTCTTCCTCCGAGCCGGTTGACAGCTCCAACCTAGAATTCCTGTTACTGTTGACCCATTTGATCCTTTTTCTGCGGGCGCTGATGCCGCGATCCCGGCCGAAAAGTCTGCAAGGGTGCAGCCTGTGCACCCGGCTATTTGACGTCTGTCTGCGACAGTTACAACCACAACTTTGGTTATTTTTCATGCTGATATTGATGACGGACTTCTCATTGGGGATTATTCTTGTCCTTTCGGCGATTTTCGAGCTGCATCGACGCTGTTCTTCCGATTCCATCTGACGCCAGTCTGCCATTCCACTCTCACGTCGCGACCGTTGTCTCTGCTCTATCAATTCTTCATTTTCCTCAATTATGGAAGACTCTTTCCCACTAGACGCCATTTTTAAACCAAGACTTTTTTTTAAGGAAAGAGGGGTATATATATAGATATATATATATATATATTAAATACCCTTTTAATACCTTTTCGTGTTTATTAAATAACCTTTTGTTTTTAAATGCCCTTTTAAATGTATTTTTTTTTTTCAATATTTTTTTTCAAATACCCTCTTTTGTTTTCTAATGCCTTTTTATATACTTCGTTTTTTTTTTAAATACGTTTTTAAATGTTCTTTTTGGTGTTTTAATGCCTTTTTAAATGCCTTTCGTTTTATAATACCTTTTTAAATGTTTTTTGTTGTTTGTTGATACATTTTTAAATCCGATTTTTGTTTTTAATGCCCTTTTTGTTTCGTTAAATAACCTTTTAAAATAAACTTTGTTTTTAATATCCTTTTGAATGTATTTTTTTGTTTTTCAATACCTTTTTAGAATGCATGTTTTGTCTCGTAATACCTTTTTAAATAGTCTTTTTTGTTTCTCTAAATACTTTTTAAATGTTTTGTGTTTAAATACTCGTTTTAATGCTTTTTTTTTGTTTTAAATACCCTTTAAAACACTTTTTTTTAAATATCCTTTAAATACTTTTTGTTTTTCTAAATGCTTTTTAAATGTGTTTTGTCTTTAAATACCCGTTATAATGCTTTTTTAAGCGTGTATTTAACACTCTTAAAAGCTTTTTTTAAATATCCCTTTAAATACTTTTTAAATATGTTTTGTCTTTAAATATCCGTTATAATGTTTTTTTTTGTTTTAAATACCCTTTTAACCCCCTTTTTAAATATCCCTTTAAATACGTTTTTGTTTTTCTAAACACCTTTTAGAATGCCTATTTTCTAAATGCTTTTATTTGTTTTACAATATCTTTTTTAAATATCCTTTTTTTACATACTATTTGTATTTGTTAAATACCTTTTTCAATACCTTTAGCAACCCTCGGTTCTGTAATTGCCTTACTTATCTTTACACACTAGAGAATTCTTTTGCAGCAATTGCAGCCGTGCTGATGTAACGACCTTTTTTTTTCAACCATTTTTTCACGAAATTCTGTTTCTTTTATAGACTTTTTAAAATCATAGACTTTTTACAACAGTAACAAATATTGGCGCCAAAACAACCCTAATCCTATTTCAATCGCTTGTGAGTCAAGAAGAGAAATTTTAATGTTCTTTTCACGAAGTTCATTTTCTTTTATATATTTTACGTTAAATCAAATATTTTGAAATCAAATGTTTTACGAGGATTTTATAATCTTGATGGCGCCGAAACGGACTTTCTATTTTAACCGCTTCTGAGTCAAGAAAATAAATTTTTAACTTCCCGTTTTTTTTGTTTTTTTTACGAAGTTAGATTTTTTTATATACTTTACTATTAATGAGAAATTTTAAAATCGTAATTTTCATGACGGTAATAAATCCTGGCGCCGAAACAACCCGATTATTTGAACTGTTTGCGAGTCTAAAAATAAGTTGTAATGTAACGTTTTTTTTTCACGAAGTTCAGTTTCTTTGATATACCGTTCTTAAAAGAAAGGTATATCAAAGTACGAAATATTTTTTAAATCATAAACTCTTTACGACGTGCTACTTTGGCTTGATATCTACAAGGAATTAGTTACTGAGCCTTCAGCGACTTCTCGTTGAATAATTGGATGAAGTGTCGCACGGTTTCTTCTTTGAACGTTAGGGTTCAGGTTCGAGTTCCATGCTCTCTAACCACATATTCTTTCGGAACCAATTAGGAGAAGTGTTTTTCTTGCTTTTGTGTCGTGTTGATTTCAATATGAGGTGGGGGGGGTTGTGGGTTTTTTTAACATAGTTCACCCCAAACAAGGCAAACCGCCACTGTAGACATAAGAGGCTACTGAGAAAAAGGGAGAAGGTTTGGAGGGTCAACCTAAATTGGGATCTGCTCAGCGAGATATCTGCTTAAAATTTCTGCATGTCAGCACCGTCGGGAAAACAGGGGGCAGGGAGGGAGTTCCACGGGTCAGCAGCACGAGGAAAGAAGCTATTTGAGTAGAAAGCTCTCCGGCATCTGGGGACCTCCACAGTGAATGGATAGGATTTAGTTGATTGTCGAGTTGGTCTAGTGAATTTACGTCGACGGGGAGATCGCATAACAAAGTAGATTCACGAGACCTCGATTGAAACGTAAGTGCAGATATAACACCAAAATAGATTCATCGTACGTAGTTAACAAGCAAAAGCGGCACCAAGCTATTTTTTTTTTTTATCATAGGCATTTTACAATTATTTTTTTTTAAAAAACCTGGGGTCGAAACAGCCTTCTGACTTCAACCGTTTATGAGTCCAGGGCAGAAATTTTTAACTTAACCAATTTTTTTTGTTGTTTTAACGAAGTTATATTTCTTTTATAAAATCCTATTAATAGGAGATAATTTTATGATGGTAATAAATCCTCGCGTCGAAACAACTTATTTCAATTGTTTGTGAATGCAGAAAAGAAATTTTTAACTTAACCAATTTTTTTCTTTTTTTAACGAAGTTAGATTTCTTTTATATACTTTTCTATTAATAAGAGATATAATTTCATGATGGTATGATGGTAACTTACATTTTTTTTGTGAATGCAGAAAAGAAATGTTAACGTAACGTTCTTTTCACCAAGTTCAGTTTATTTTATATACGTTTCTGTAAGTACGAGATATTTTAAGAATCATGAACTTTTTACGACAGTAATAAATCCTGGCGCCAAAATAGCCTTCACATTTTAACCGTGTGTCAAGAGCATAAAAATGTAACTTTGTTTTTTTTTGTTTTGTTTTGTTGTTTGTTTTGTTTTTTCAGAGAAGAAATTCTTACTTTACGTTTGCATGAGTCTCCACGTTATTAATGTTCCGTTCAGGTTAATTTAAAAACCATTGCTACATTCGTAAAGTAACGAATGTAGCAAGTCCTCGCGATGTAATCACTTTCCTTTGAACACTCGATGCTTATATTTCATGTAACCCTCCGCAGAGATTCATTTTAAAATCATTTTTTTTTTTTTGGTAGTTCCGGTTCCGTATTCTTTTTTTTTCAATCGCTTATCGCTTTATTAGACCCCAGAGAAGAAATATTAACTTCATTTTTGTTGTTTGTTTGTTTGATTGTCTTTGTTTTTTACGGGGTTCTGTATTGTTTATATTTTTTGCCGGAGTCCATTTTAAAAATCAGACATATTTTTTTTTTTTTTTTTTTTTTTTTTTATGATTGTTGTAATTTGATGATTTCACTCACTTGATTCCCGAATCTTCTAAATCCAATTTTCGTTACAGAGAGAAAAGAAAACAAACTTCGCGTTTACACTCTGTAAAAGCACCTTCTTCTCAAAATTGAAATCATTTCATTTGTAATGCAATGCTAATTTAGTATTAATTGTTTGTTGTTTAATCTTGCCTCGTTTTGATTTTTTTTTTTTACAAAATTGCCGCCATATTTAACTTTCCAGTGAGTCCAAAGACAAAATGGTTGCCAAAGTTGCATACAACGCAAGTGAGAATTGATACTGGGCGACTGATTTTAACTCATGTTTTATCCAGTTTCAGCGATAATCCAGTGATAAATCTTAATAATAATAATGATATTAATAATAATAATATTATTATTAATAACTGGTGGCTAAATCAACCAATGAGTCACCGCCTCATCGTCACGTGGTCTAAGGGAAAAAGTGAGTCCAACAATGATAAACAAAATAATGGATGTCCATCCCTTTCTAGTGTTCATTAGGAGCAGAAGAGACAAACAAAAAAAGTCACATAAAGCTTCGTTTTGATTCAGCCGTAATTGAAATGAACGAGAACTACTTAAGTGGAACATTTTACGAAAATAGTCATTCATGTCATTTGTATAAAGAAAATCAGGGTAGAAATGGATAAATAAATCAAAGTTAAATGGAAAAAATCGGAAGCTTAACAACTTTCATCCATTTTTCTTTTCTTTTTAGTCTTGGACAAGCATGGGAGAACCTTAAGATGCGGCCATCCGAAACCACGTCGACCTGTTACTTTAACTTTAGCGTGACAGACCAAACAAAATTCGATTTTTAATGTAAATGTAACAGACCAACGGAAATTCTATTTTAAACTTTAGCGTGACAGACCAAAGAAAATTCTATTTTAAACGTGCGCGTGACAGACTATAGAATATTTGATTTTAACTATAAGTGTGACAGACCCACAGAAATGCTATTTTAGACTTTAGCGTGACAGACCAAAGAAAATTCGATTTTTAATGTAAATGTAACAGACCAACAGAAATGCTATTTTAAACGAAAGCGTGACAGACTATAGAATATTTGATTTTAAATGTACGTGTGACAGACCAACGGAAATGCTATTTTAAACGAAAGCGTGACAGACTATAGAATATTTGATTTTAAATGTACGTGTGACAGACCAACGGAAATGCTATTTTAAACGAAAGCGTGACAGACTATAGAATATTTGATTTTAAATGTACGTGTGACAGACAAACGGAAATGCTATTTTAAACGAAAGCGTGACAGACTATAGAATATTTGATCTTAAATATAAGTGTGACAGACCCAAAGAATTGCTATTTTAGACTTTAGCGTGACAGACCAAAGAAAATTCTATTTTAAACGTACGCGTGACACACTAAAGAATATTTGATTTTAAATGTACGTGTGACAGACCAACGGAAATGCTATTTTAAACTTTAGCGTGACAGACCAAAGAAAATTCTATTTTAAACGTACGCGTGACACACTAAAGAAAATTTGATTTTAGATGTACGTGTGACAGACCAACGGAAATGCTATTTTAAACTTTAGCGTGACAGACCAAAGAAAATTATATTTTAAACGAAAGCGTGACAGACTATAGAATATTTGATCTTAAATATAAGTGTGACAGACCCACAGAAATGCTATTTTAAACTTTAGCGTGACAGACCAAAGAAAATTCTATTTTAAACGTGCGCGTGACAGACTATAGAATATTTGATCTTAAATATAAGTGTGACAGACCCACAGAAATGCTATTTTAAACTTTAACGTGACAGACCAAAGAAAATTCTATTTTAAACGTACGCGTGACACACTAAAGAATATTTGATTTTAAATGTACGTGTGACAGACCAACGGAAATGCTATTTTAAACTTTAGCGTGACAGATCAAAGAAAATTCTATTTTAAACGTGCGCGTGACAGACTGAAGACTATCCGATTTTAAATATAAGTGTGACAGACCCACAGAAATGCTATTTTAAACTTTAACGTGACAGACCAAAGAAAATTCTATTTTAAACGTACGCGTGACACACTAAAGAATATTTGATTTTAAATGTACGTGTGACAGACCAACAGAAATGCTATTTTAAACTTTAGCGTGACAGACCAAAGAAAATTCTATTTTAAACGTACGCGTGACAGACTAAAGAATATTTGATTTTAAATATAAGTGTGACAGACCAACAGAAATGCTATTTTAAACTGTAGCTGTATACAGACGAAAATTTTATTTACATGTTGACCTGAAGCGTGTCAGACATATATTTCAAGTTTTAGTGTGACAGACAAAAAATTATATTTCAAAGGTAAGCATGACAGACCAACTACAATGCTGTTTCTTAATCTAAGGATGACAGACCAAAGACAGTGTTATTTCAATCTTACGCGTGACTCACCAACGAAAATACTATTTTGAACTTAAGCATGATATCCGGTGAAAATAATATTTCAAACTTAAGAAGTACAGACGAAAATTCAGACTGATGAAAATGGTATTTCAAAGTTAAACGTGACAGACCGACAAAAAAACTATTTAAAAATTTAAATGTGACAGACTGACGAAAATTATATTTCAAACTAAAGCATGACAGACCGACGAAAATGTTATTACAAAATTATGCCTGAACGACCAACGAAAATGACAGACTGATCAAAAATCTATTTCAAACTTTAGCACGACAGACCGACAAAAATGATATTTAAAACTTAAGCGGCAGGACAAATCGACGAAAATAAATGCTAATTCAAACTTAAGCACGACAGACCGACAAAGAAGCTATTTCAAATATAAGCGTGACAGACCAACGAAAATTCTATTTTAAGCGCAATCGCGACAATTTGACGAAAATACTATTTTAAACTTAAATAGAACAAACGTACATATATGCCATTTCAACCGTAAACGGGACAGAGCAACGAAAATGCTATTTCAAACAAGCACAAAAATAGAACGAAAATGCTATTTCAAGCATAAACGGGACAAAGCAACGAAAATGCTATTTCAAACTTAAAGGGAAAAAGCGACGAAGATGCTATTTCAAACGGAAGCACAGCAGACGAAGGAAATGCTTTTTCAAAATTAAGCACAAGAGACCAACGAAAATGCTATTTCAAAATTAAGTACAACAGACCAACGAAAATGCTATTTCAAAATAAAGTACAACAGACGGGCGGAAATGCTATTTCAAAATAAAGCACAACAGACCAACGAAAATGCTATTTCAAACTTAAACTGGACAAAGCGACGAAAATGCTATTTTAAATGTAAGTGTGAAAAACCTCCGAAAATGCTATTTCACACTTAAGCGTGACTGACGCACCAACCCTTGTATAGAGATGCTTAGACGTCGTCTAAGATGCGTCCATTTAGTCGGCGTGTTTAGCGATTAAATTGTTTTTTTTTTTTCAAACCGAATGGTGACGGATCAACCTACCAACGGACAAAGCCTCTAACAGAGACGTGTGGGCGTATGTAATGACGTAACTAAAACCTTTTTACGGAATACCGTTAATAATGAAAGGCCGTTTGTGATCAAACGAGTGCGGAAATAAATAATATTTTTTTGTTAAAAAGCATTTACTGATGACGGTTATATAAGCGCGCCCAAGACGCCATTGCGACGATTCGTAAGGAGAATTTATTTTCAAGTCGCAAATGATTTTTACGCGGGGAATTTTTGTTGTTGTTGTTGTTGTTTGTTTGGGTTTTTTTTTGTTTTGTTTTCTTGTGACGATTTACAAAAATAAATGTAAAAACGAAGGGTGCTTATCACCAGAAATACACGGGTTAAATATGGTAAAATATGTCAGTTCGGAATAAATTAACAGGAAAACTCTTTGATACCCTTACGTATAAGGTAAGAAAATAGATGTCTACACAAAAATTAAGGCAACAATTATGGAGTAGAATTTTAATTAAAAATAAAATTCAGTTTTTATTTATTTATTTTTTGTTTCGTATATTTCCGATTCTAGCTTGGCCCGAACCGACAGACTGACTAATCTCCCATTTTTTACCTTTTACGTAATTCTTCTAAATTAAAGGCGTAAAACCATAAAATATACGAAAAAAACTCATTTTTATTTTCTACCACCTCACAGGGACACTGATACACATTAAAAAGTAAATATCTTTTATGACTGCTACAGATCCCCTCACCATAACCCGATATAATTTCATTTCGGGGCAACACTCGGATGTCAGAGAAGAACTTAACAGAACGTCGACACTCGTAGTAAAAAGAAACACTCGTTTCGGGAAACCGGTGTGTCTCCCCTTCATGCAAGTGCACACTTTTTCTTTAGTGTCTTCTTTCCAGAATTCACCGTTTCCCTCACAAGGTGTACGCATTTGGTCGAGGTAGATTAGTCGAAGCGTCTGGTGACAAATCTCGACGCTTGGCCTACGCAGACCGTCTCCAGATGGACGTAGGTAACAGATCTCACGACTTACCATGGATTGCTTTCCACGCCACAAGGAACTAAAAATAGTCCGTATTAACAAAAATAGACTGTCCGTCGGGATCGGAAGCATTGAAAGACGGTACAGAATGAGGGGATAAGTGTGCGAACAACACACCTCCGCTCTTCCCTTCAACGTAACCTTTCTCAAAGATCACAACTGAACTCCAGCCCTAACCGCTTTCAATACTTCTGCCCAATTTTTTTCTCCAACTGGAAATCAAGACCAAACCTTGCAAGGCCCATCCGTTCAGCAAAAGGGTCCTGAAGGGCACCAAAGTGCAATCCAACAAACTTGTCCCAGTTAATTTTGGTCCCTGTCACCTGTTCATACGGTCTATTTTCCATGCCGACAATTCTAATCTCAGCACTGCACAAGCACAGTCACGTGTAAACATGCATTCGTCTGCATGTTTACGCGTGATGCATGCGAATGGCAGACTGTTGCAGGTGATAGATATTCGGCCAAACGAAAATGGGGAGGGCACAGAGGAATTTGAAATATATCTTTGATTTTTTATTTAGGGGCCACACAACAACTTATTTCTCGTTGAAAGTAAACAAGGTTATAGGTGGAGGAAAACAGTCAGCAGGAAGAGATTTTCACAAGCCTACGGTTCTTGGAAAGAAGCTACTGGAATAGGAAGCTGTATTACAATGCGGTATCAAAGCAGCGAATTGAGGGAGACCACTAGACCAACGAGTCAAACGAGCTGAAACAAAAGAAGCGGGGAATAGATTACATAATTTTGAAGAACACATGCCATAATAGTATTAGTATTTCATACTAGATGAGGCTGGAAAAAATACGCTTTTGCGCCTGGGTATAAAATTATGTCAAACATAAGTAATAACACTTGGGAAAGGTATGAATCCCCTCATTCCGCCAACTTATGAGTTAAATAGTACAACTAATGTTCTTCTATCAATTCATTTCTAAAAGAACCACTGCATTAAGACAAGTCGAGGCAACGAATAGTTTAAGATAGAAACACGAACGAAAACGAAATTCGAAACCATGAACAAAAATAAATATTTGTAAAACGAAATTTTTGGCGTTGGGATACGTTTTGTATAACACCAGTCAGCGGATAATGAACAATGGTAAATTAATCAAATAGTTCTGCAAAGTGTGTCAAGTGATTTAAATTAAAAATATCCTATCGAAATTGTAAACAAAAAATGATGACGTAGATCTGACGTAGACGTTTGTTTTAAAAACTCGAACAGAGGAACAGAAACACACACACACTCATATATATATATATATATATATATATATATATATATATATATATATATATATATATATTTCTCGTTGAAAGTAAATAAGTGCCTCAAAAAAAGGGAATCATGCTGAGACCAAAAAGTAATGTTCGTAGATTGTCTCCATAATGAACCCCTGAGTGGACTGTCTTACAGCTATCTCTAGTAGATATCTCCAACGGTCAGCCTCTGGGTGGTCGAATGGTGACCAGTGAGAAAGACTAGAATCCAATATTTCAAGTCAGGGGGAAAACACTCCAGGAAATTGAGAGGGGAGGGGTGAGACCTGGCCACCTGTGCACGATTGAGGAGTTGCTCTTTCTGAGAGCTGGTAGTCAGTTGGAGCTGGGTGCCTCTCCAGGCAAGATGATGAGCTCATTGGGGCTCCTAGCTAAAGGAATGTGCTGATTGGACTTAACTTTTTGGTCGGGCGAAAATCTCATTTTGCAAGTCTGCCATTCAACCTAGGAACACGAGTTTCATTTGTAACTTCCAACAAATAAACCTGTTACTTGTTTATAACCTGGCGTTGTGATTCTAGTTGGGATGAGAATTCTTTGTTGCAGAACTGACCGAGTCGGATGACAACTTTGGACCGGCACCGTTTGTAGGATGAGTGTGTATGTATGTATGTATGTATGTATGTATGTATGTATGTATGGTGTGTACATGTATATGCATGCCTATGTATGTGTATGTGCGTGATGTGGTCTCTGACCTTGGATGTCTAGTGTCTATTTTCAAATCTTTTCTTAGGTCCTTCTCACTCCCACCCCTAATATATTTTTAGTCACCAGACTGTAGATGCCAGTTTCCAAATGGCAGGGGCAGGGTGAGAACGGTTGATTTTTGACACGACCTGATTTCTTGAGAGACATTGAACCCATCCACCCACCACCCCACCCCACAATAACGAAATTGTTAGAACTCATAGAAAAGTTCCCCCCTGCACTCTAAATCTGGATCCAGGACCGCGTTCCAGTCTCCCTCTAGAATTATCCGACGAGCCGTACTCATAAAAGGCTTGATCCGCTGAAAGAAGGGAACACGCTCACTATGGCCATTAGACACATAACCCCCAATAAGCCGAAATACCCCCATCTTTTACGGTAACATCCAGAATGCGCAGCCTGCCTTCCGGATCAGTGCGCTTTACTGGCCAGGTTTTATTTACTCCTCCCCAGGAGTTAGGCACAAGGCCAGTTTTATCTTACTCCCACAAGTAAGATGTGACCCAAGATCGGGTCGAGAAAGTGGGGTTTGAAAAGCCAGCGCTCGAGAGGTGAGCACTCTGGCCATTTAAAAATTGCCTGGGCAGCCCCGTCGGCATTCCCCGGTAGGGGCGCCTCAGACAGTAAGCAATAAACTTACTCTTCCCCAAAGAGGGGAGGCAAAGCCTGGAAGGGTGGACCTCCTAGAACTGCACAGGACAGGCGTGCAGTATCCATCGGAACAGATACTACACTTTGATCTTAGCCAAAAGGCCAAGAAGCCCGTTCAGGCAGAATAAAAAACATACTGAATAGAGCTGAAAGTCTCTCGAGGGTACACCCTGATAATCACTCGGAACAAAGTGAGTCTCCTGAATGCAGAAAATGTCCACAAACCCTAACCCTAACCCTAACCCTAATGTCCACAAACCCTAACCCTAACCCTAATGTCCACAAACCCTAACCCTAACCCTAACCCTAACCCTGATAATCACTCGGAACAAAGTGAGTCTCCTGAATGCAGAAAATGTCCACACCAATACGTTGAAGGTCACGTACTACTCGAAATTTACGAACGGTGTCCCTCAAGCCGCGGCTATTTTAAACTAGCTAATATAAGTGGCATCCTGGTAGCTTCGGGTTGGGCACCCGAAACGAACACTGACGGTTTCAAGACACCTACAGCTCGACGCAGAGAATCATGTTTTATCTCAGTAGGGATGAGGCCATCTTGGGACACGAATAACACGATTCGATAGAGCGAA
>OY744553.1:39036768-39076768 GCA_963556195.1 Sepiola atlantica | reverse complement strand
ATTTGTAAAACACAATCCTTTGCGTTGGGATACTTTTTGTATAACATCAGTCAGCGGACAATGAACAATTATAAACTGGTAATCAAATAGTTCTTCAAAGTGTTGCAAGTGATTTAAATTAAAGATATGGTATCGAAATTGAAAACAGAGAAATGATGACGTAGACGTTTGTTTTAAAAATACGAACAGAACAATAGACAAACAGAGGGAGAGGGAGAAAAGGAAAGAGAGAGACTTTGGGAAGACGAAGCAGGAGAGATACGGGTTTGCGCTGAATAGTCAGGAAGACAGAGATGCCGACACAGGACTGTTGTACCTGTTTGTTTGTTTGTTTGTTTGTTTGTTTGTCTGTTTGTTAAGCTTCTCGGACTTGTGCATAGAGATCACGAACATCGTGACTCCAGATTGTCTGGTCTGCATGAAGTCCTCCTCGTTGGTCGCAGCTGTTCGTTAAACTGCAGGACTCGATACCGAGAGCAGCAAGACTCGGCGGTTGCATGCGAAGTCGGGGAAGGTTTGTCATTCTCACTCCATTAATTTACAGTTCCGCGCCTGCCATGTCTTTGCTTACCATATGCAGAGGCATAGACGAACAGGGGACGACGGATCCTGATGTCAGCTCATTCTGGATTTTCACCAATACAGCTAGTCGGGTAGCTTTACCTGCCGAGGAAATGTTGGACTTTTGAGGAGTGATTGTTGCCGGTGACTTCCGGTTGAAAACATCAAATGAATTGTCAAAGAGAAATAACATAGACTCTTTTGTGTTTTCCATACGTTCAGTTGCTATCGGGAATCAAGAATGAAAGAAATCGCCCCAGACAATGCATGAAGCCACTTGATGTAAGAAGCTAACAAGAAAGAAAACTGATTATCGCAAAGATAGACGATGCCTATTGACCTTAGTCTTGAAAAAAAAACATGGTTATAGGTGGAGGAAAACAGTCAGCAGGAAGAGATTTCCACAAGCCTACGGTTCTTGGAAAGAAGCTACTGGAATAGGAAGCTGTATTACAATGAGGTATCAAAGCAGCGAATTGAGGGAGACCACTAGACCAACGAGTCAAACGAGCTGGAACAAAAGAAGCGGGGAATAGATTATATAATTCTGAAGAACACATGCCATAATAATATTAGTATTTCATACTAGATGAGGTCGGAAAAATACGCTTTTGCGCCTGGGTATAAAATTATGTCAAACATAAGTAATAACACTTGGGAAAGGTATGAATCCCCTCATTCCGTCAACTTATGAGTTAAATAGTACAACTAATGTTCTTCTATCAATTCATTTCTAAAAGAACCACTGCATTAAGACAAGTCGAGGCAACGGATAGTTTAGGATAGAAACACGAACGAAAACGAAATTCGAAACCATGAACAAAAATAAATATTTGTAAAACGAATTTTTTTGCGTTGGGATACGTTTTGTATAACACCAGTCAGCGGATAATGAACAATGGTAAATTAATCAAATAGTTCTGCAAAGTGTGTCAAGTGATTTAAATTAAAAATATCCTGATGACGTAGATCTGACGTAGACGTTTGTTTTAAAACCCCGAACAGAGGAACAGAAATACACACACACACACACTCTCTCTCTCTCTCTCTCTCTCTCTATCTCTCTATCTCTCTCTCTCTCTCTCTCTCTCTCTCATATATATATATATATATATATATATATATATATATATATATATATATATATATATATATATATATGCAGACATTGTCAAAATAACAGAATTTTTTTTACTTAATTATACCTTTTCTATTTTTTCAATTTTTCTAATGATCTATTTGTGTTAAAATCAAAAAATAATAATGTATATTCCATATGTATCACGAATGTTTTCGATAAACGCGCAATTCACCTAACAAAATTAGCCTCGGTTTTAGGAGGAAAAGAAACACCCACACTCAGTTCCACGCAACGAAATTAGCCTCGGTCCTAGGAGGAAAAAAACACACACTCATTTCTACCTAATTAAATTAGCTTCGGTCCCGAGAGGTCGAGTAACACGCACGCACGACGACGCTGGCTAGCAACGAAAGTGTGGATTTAAAGTTGCTTAAAGTATCAATGACTAGTTGTACATACCGACGTTGCCCAGAATGCAATGACGTCATTTTAGTTTTTAATTTTTCTTTGCTCATTTTTAAACTTATACAAAAAAAGAAATAACATTTTAGTTGTAAGTTAGATAACTTCCTCAATGTTTAATATGAGTTATCCCCCTTGCTGTTTTTATTTTTAGGTGATTATTTTTAAATGGACCAGACTAAGTATGTTTTTTAATATGTACATCGTAGCGAAGTACGTTATGATATTGCGAATAACATGGTACAACAATAACAAATAAAAATTGGCTAGTCAGAAGCAAAGTTTGATTTATGTTTTGGATTTTTTTAGACGATGATTGAAATTTGTATTATTTGTATAATTTGGACTACTGTTCTCGTCTTGGATTTTATTCTCACAACGTTTTGGCCGATGTAACCTCCGATTTTCTTCTGTCGAACTCGTGAATCTCTACGGAATTTTGAATTTAACCCTTTATTTAATCCATGGGGGCAGATTGTTGTCGTCCCCTCCGCCATGACCGGGTAAAATTCTTAAGTAATTTTAATCATATTCCAAGTATCGCCTGTACTGAGGATTGAACTTGCAACCTCCAGAAGACTGTCACTTAGAATTTATTTTTGGTTAGTACTTTATCCGTTGCACCAGAGGCCCATGTGAACTGTGTGGCACAACGGATAAAGTGCTACGCAATAACCTGGAGGTTAAAGGTTCAATCCTCTGTGCAGGTGATACTAAGAATATAATGGTTGATGGGACAAGAATGATCTCTGAACAACTAAATCTCATTCATTCACTGTGGAGGTCCCCAGATGTCGGAGAGCCTTCTACTCAAATAGCTTCTTTCCTCGTGCTGCTGGCCTCTGGAACTCCCTCCCTGCCCCCTGTTTCCCCGACAGTATAGACATGCAGAAATTTAAAACTAATGTAAACAGACATCTCGCTGCGCAGATCCCAACATTCTCCCCTTTTGTTTTTTCTCAGTAGCCCCTTACGTCTACAGTGGCGGCCTGCCTTGTTTGGGGTGAACTATGTTAAAAAAAAAAAGTAAAAAATAAATAAATAACAAATCTTTAAGGGTGGCCGCGTACGTTGTATGTCATCTTCTCTTGTCGAGGTACCCGGTCTCTCCCATCCCGCCCCACATCGTTACATTTAGATAACCTTAATTTTTATAACCGACTACGTATTTTTCCTATAGAAATTTAAGAAGGTAGAAATATTCCACTCTATAATAAAGACCAATGTGTATTTATTTGTATATCTCTATACAAATAAATATATATTCGTCCCGCCACCCAAAAGTAAGTGAGTAAAAACGTGCCATTTTCTAGTCCCCGGACGAAACTGTTACAAGTGTTGGATAATGGCCCTGTTGGAACGGACGCATCTTGAGGTGGACGTATCTGTTGGAAATTGTTTTGTTTAGCTTGCGCGATTTAGTGCGGGTGGACCCGTGCAGTCGAGTGCAGAATATGGCTGTTCTCACAGTCGGAGATCACAGACGTAACAGGGTCACCGCGTGACGAGACCTCAGATCAAGGGTCAATGTCCATCTGCGCATAGAGGCTTTGTCACGTCACGGGCTTTTAGCCAGTCTGGGTTTTGGAGGCGAACCTATCAGACGTGATTTTTATTATGTAGTCTGCAACATACATAGGGGAATTATTTCCCTAATAAAATACAGGCAAAAGATCTCTTTTCCCCCTCCACGAATGGTTTAGGACTTAATTGATAAGTAATTACGAAAACAGTAATTTACTCTCTCTCTCTCTCTCTCTCTCTCTCTCTCTCTCTCTCTCTCTCTCTCTCTCTCGACGTTGGTGAATATCTACAAGCCGATAGATAACTAAGCCCTGTAATAAAAAGAATTGAAAGTTTAAAAGATTGTTTGTCTTCTGAGTCGGTCATGGAGCTTTTGTGTTGCAGCGGCGTGGTTCACGGCAGAAAGAAGAAAGAATTCAACCACTAGACGACGCACCCCTCCACGCGGCGAGGCAATATTGAGGGTGTGAGAAATTTAAAGGTATGCAAATTATATGATTTATGGTGTTAAAAATGACGAGTGATTAACCGAGAACCGTCCCAAGCGGGGGCTATGTAACACAAGTGGTGATGGGAAGAGAGAAAGGAAATAGAGATATGCAATATACCTTGTTGAAGTGAACAAAAGTAAAAGAAAAATAGCAACTTGATAATCAGAAAGCAAGAAATAAGACATTAAGCGAGCACGACATTACGCTCATCGTCCCCTCCCTTTGAGGTCAAAAGAAGCAAATATACTCACCTCGTAAATGACATTCCGTCAAAACGAAGGTACCGGCGCATCCGTTGCTCACCCACCAATGGCTGCCATTGAAACCGAAGCCCTCTCCAAATTCGCACATGTAGAACGAGTGTCGTTTTATAAGCGAGATGTTGCTAATGATGAAACCCGGGGACACCGCGTGGACAACTCTGAATATATTTGGAGCCTTGGCTTTCATCTCCTTTGATGTGCAATCTGAAACAAATAAGGAAAAAAAGGGCACGCGTCATTAATATTGTACCTCGGACAGTCAACTTTTTTTTTTCGTGGAAATCGCTACGGACAAGGCATGAAGTCACTTGATATAAGGAGCTAGAAAAGAAAAATACTACTTCAAGGTCAAAAACTAGTCAACAATAAGTGGCAAATGGATAGATTCCGACCTAGAAAACAGCAATTCTTCCCCCTTTTGTTGGGAACACTGCTGGATGGAATATGAGGACTAAAGGACAACATAAGGGAAGCGAGAGTTACGAGAAAATAGATTTTTCGTAGTTTAACTGCTACGCGGTTTTTAGTGTAAAGAAACGTGCTGAACAAAGAAACGGTCGCTCATTTTTTTTTTCTTTCAGTGAACGACGTACGTTTATCTAGTTGGAATAGTAAAAATTGCAATTTGGGCCGTTTAGTGACAAAATACACTATCTTTTAAACTGCAGCTTTTTTCCTGCAACGTCAGCAGCCAAAACGAACTTCCAGCTTCCCGAAGTTGCTGCACCTTATGGTGCAATAAACACTACACATCTCTTTTACACTATTCTCATATGCTTGTCATTATTTCGTTGCCATTGCAGTATTTTTGTCTCGTGTTTTAACAATATTTGTAGTATCTGTTCCGGTGGATACTACACCTCATACTGGTGTTGTCTTGGCCTTCGGGTCTTGATTTACGCCAGTCAATGGGTCTGTCCTGTGCAGTTCTAGGAGGTACACCTTCCCAGGCTTTGCCTCCCCTCTTTGGGGAGGAGTAAGTTTATTGCTTAGTGTCTGAGGCGCCTCAACCGGGGAATGCCGACGGGGCTGCCCAGGCAATGTTTAAATCCCACTTATAATATATAATTATATAATATATATATAATTATATAATATATATATATATGTATATATATAATTATATAATATATATATATATGTATATATATAATTATATATTTATATATATATATAGAGAGAGAGAGAGAGAAAGAGAGAGAGAAAGTATTTTATGAAAATATATTTATGGCAATTAAGCTACACAGAGGATTCCGTATTTCATCCTCTTAGTGAATCGTCAGGCTAAAATGCCACTATATAATATATTCCATCAGTTAGTTTTCTTCTGAGCGTATTACGATCAGTTGAGTTTTATGTGCCGCTTAAAAAGAGAGATGAGTCGTTGGGATCTTAGCTAATGAATTGTGTTCGGTCTGACTTGTGTTTTGATTTGGTCGAGCTAAGAATTCTCATTTGCAATTCTTTTGTTCAGTAGAAGAAAACGAGTATCATTGTAACCCCCGAAAGAATAACACTTTGGTACTTGTTTTAAACTAGAGTTGTAATTTTATTCGCATGGAGAGTGTCGAACCTCTGAGTAATGTTTGATGGTCAGGCTGTAAGGAGATGATGAGAGGATGAAAGGGGTTATCCTTTTATCTTCTCGTAAAGAAACGGAACAACGAAAAGTATTTCTGTAACAATAACAAAAAGGGGTTTTATTAACTCAAGGTTACCTATACCGTTTGATATAGGTAGAAGAGAGTGGGACGGTGTCCGTCTGAGAAAGAGGAAGAATATAAGAGTTCTTAGGGCTGCCCGTGGATTTTTTCAGGTGAAGATGGTGGTAGTCGTCGAGTGGGCGACGGCGGCAGGAGAGAGAGAGCGTTTCCTCGTTCCTCGCTGGTGCTCTCTGCGATGTGTCTAAGCTGGTGCCAGGAGGTCGTCTGATCTTTTTCTTCGAACCCTAAGGGAATATAAGTAGTCCCTTAGGGAACTGACGAAATTACTGCGCCCTGTGATTTGATTGGACAAGCCAGCTCACAGGGACAGTGATTACGTATTCAAAAGTAGTCCCTATTGGTGACTGCTACAAGGCTATCCACTAGCAGAGACGCCGCCACTCCAACCAGGCTTAAACGAGCAGACGTTTGAGAATAATCCATTCTGGACAACTCCTCGTCGCTGTTTCCTGTCGCATCGTCAGCCGAAACACATACCACTAGCTTCCCGAGATTGTTGTACCTTACGTTGCAATAAACACTACACATTTCTTTTGCACTGTTCTCATGTGTTTGCCGTTCTTTCTTTGCCGTTGCCGTATTTTTGTCTTGTGTCTCAACAATAGTTTTAAGACCGATCACCAGCATCGAGCACTGCAACCAAATCCTGACCTAATTGCAACAAATAAATTTTGAAATCGATAAAATGTGATACATTGTTTTCAAGTGTAAAGAAACGTTCCGAATAAAGAAACGCACGCTGTAATTTCAGTGAACGAACGAACGAACAAACAAAGCGGCATTCACCCTAGGCAGGTTGAACCGGCTTCCTCCAAAGAAGGAAGTTTCTAGGGAATATCAGATTCACAAGCGGTCCCCAGTCGCATGTATATCCTGGTTAGGGGAGATGACGATGTTAGGTTTTTGCAATTCTTGCAGGGAGGTGTTGATTTCTTCCTACATAAAGCGCCTGGTATTCCCAAATGGTCACCCATCTGGCATTGACCAGGCTCAACGTCGCTTAACTTCGGTGATCTAACGGTGTGTCAACGTGATTTTGCCGCATATGCCGTGTTGTTTATCTGACAATCATTAACCCTTGTCCTCGAGTGGCCTTTGAGCCTTGACAAGTGGTGACTTGCTAGTACATACAAAAGGTCGCTTTGTCTGGTTCAAAAGGTGTACCAGCACCAGCAACAGATAATAAAAAACAAAATGTCTGTAACACCAAAATATACATATATTTAAAAAAAAGAAGAAAAGAAAAACTCCGAAATAATTGTAAAACCCCAAATGATTGTGTGCTGTTGTTATCAATGAATTTTACAACCATTGTTATTGAAAAGAAGACGTCTACAACTAAAAAGAACAACGAAAAAGAATAGGAGATAGAGAGTGAACTACTGTTACGTGTCATCAACACAACAAGTGTATTTTCAAAGGGGCGTAGGTGTTTAAATATGACTTACTTTCTTCTGCAGCAACAAGAAACATGGAAGTAAATAAACATGTCGTTGCAAGGCGCAGAAAACATGACGTCATTCTTTGTTGTTGTTGTTTCTGGAATTCGATAGAAGACACAGCACATTCGCGGCCAGTCTGCAAATAAGCAAATATGAAAGGCAATTAATAATAATAGCTGATTTTACTTTAAAAATAACAAAAAATAAAAACATACATAAATGAATTAAAGATTCAATTCATCCGTCTCATTTCAACAATGTAGACGTTCGTTTTTGCGTTCACGGCTTGTCGTAGTATTTTAAAAACTTCTATTCTTTCAGCCGCCTTTAGTCATTTTTTTTACCATTTTATACCATCAAACACCTGATGATGATTCCGGAAGGAGTCGAAAACGTTTGTGTCACATACGGTTCATTTATTAATTCATTCGATGTCAACATAAAAAAATCATTCGACGAATTGAAAAAATAAAAAAGGACTAACAAAACAGAAGAGTTCTGTTGTTTTTAACAACATTTGTATTCATGAAAAAATGCTGCCTAAATACACACACAATATATATATATATATATATATATATATATATATATGTATATTTTATTTACTTACTATTATATATTTTATTTATTTATGAATTTTCCAACGAATGTTATGTCTGCACTATTTTGGATTTAGTTAGTTTCTGTGGGAATTTAAACTGCATTTTCCTTCTTTTCTTTTTTTTTGTCTCTTTGTTTAAAATAACTCAAAGCTTCTTTAGAATATATATATATATATATATATATATATATATATATATATAGTCATCCACATACAGACTGTTTCGCTGTTTCACAGCTCATCAGTGCGGCTAGACCAGTTAGTGCCTCAAGCCGTCGAGCTGACAGTCGGCGCTGCTAATCCCTACGCTATCATGCGACACTGACTGAATGTAAGAAATATCTCAATGTATGTAAACATTGCAAATGCGGGAGCTCGAATTAGTTTTCCCTAATGAGCTATGCCTTAAAGCTAAATGGCAGTTGGCGATACCCTTACAAAATAAGCTCTACCCGGGGGGAGCTTCATATAGTCATCCACATACAGACTGTTTTGCTGTTTCACAGCTCATCAGTGCGGCTAGACCAGTTAGTGCCTCAAGCCGGGATCGAAACGCAACCGTCGAGCTGACAGTCGGCGCTCATTATTATTATTATTATTATTATTATTATTATTATTATTATTATTTCATGTATCCACATAAAGTGTTATACAGAGATATAATCTTTTATGTATCAATTTTCAGTATTTACTTCAACAGTGCTCAATACATGAGTAGAGCTAGGTAGTAAGTTATTAAAATATAGTTATGGCAATTAAGTTACACGGAGGCTTCCGCGTTTCATCCCCATAAGGAATCGTCAGGCTAAAATGCATGGAGTTTGTGTTGCTGGGTGTTTTTATATATACACATGGTGTTTAGTCTAGCTAGTTAACCAATCAGAGTCTTTGTTATTCCCTTAGCAAACAAAGGTTCGGTTGATTTTACTTCCTATGTCTTATTCTATTGTTCTGTTTTCTATAGGGTGGCACATCCCTGTTTGTTTGTTGTGTCAAAATAATGGTGATTTTATTTTAACACGTATTTCTATTTTAGGTTTTAGTTTAGTTTAGTTTTTATTTATTTATTTGTTCATTTATTTATTTATTTATTTATTATGTATTGTTAACCTATTGTGAATTTTATTCTGTGTAAGTAGTTGTTTGCTATTTCACTTCTATAGTTTAATAGGTTTGGGGAGTTTTTAAAGTTTAGAATTTCAAATTTCTTATTCAGGCATAATCTACACGGGTCGTCTAAATGTCTACAAGCACTGGCCTGTCGTATTATTTTCCATTCAATTATTGGCGAGCGTTCGCTATCTTTGAGCTCCCAATAATCGTTTGCTAGTGCTGTTTTAATTCGGCGTTCTTTGTTTTTAAATGTGCTGTTATGGTCATAATATCTTGGTTCTTGTTGTTCAGTCTTTCTTTGGGAAATATTGTGGCTTGGTAAACAATACTTTTGGTTAGGCATTTATTTTGTAGTGGGCAAAGTGTACGATTTATGCAGTTACATCTTTTCTCTTCATTACTAACTGTTTCATTTCTATTCGAGTGATTACTATTAGGGTTTTGGTTATTACTATTTGTAGCGCTTATATTTTTGTTCTTCTTAGTGTTATTTCTGCTATAATTAGTCAGTTTTGCGCAATTTGTTTTTTTTCTTCTCTACTGCTCTCTTTTAGTATTTTGTTATTTTGTGCCGTTTTTGCAGCTGCTGTAGGTTATTTTTATTGAATATTTTATGCGGGGGATTGGTTATGGGGAAGTGTTTTTAGGAAATTCTTGTCCAGTTTAGTTTTTAGCATCTGGTTATAAGGCGGTGTATACCAGATTATATTTCTTTTTCTTTTCTTTTTAATTTTATTATAATTATTGGTGTCCTGATTCTTATATTTATTTTCGATATATTATGGTAGCCACTATTTTTTTAGAGCTGTAATGTAAATGTTGCTTGATTTTTTAAATACACTTTCGTTGCTAGAGTTATTGATAAGCCTACTTTCGATAGAATTAGGAATCAGTTTTATTGTGATTGGACTTTCTGTTTACGTAGATTGGATTAACGTTATCTTTTAAATATGGTTCGTAAGTATTTTCATTTAAGTTTAAGGTGGCATTTAAAAAGTGAGTTATTTTTATGTTAGTCAGTACTTCTTCTTTTAGGCCTAGTCTTTTCATTTCCATATGTATAATTTTCTTGAAGTTTTCTCCCTTGACTTTGTTGGAATCTCTTATCGCTAATCCATTATCTCTATATAGACCGATATCTGTATTATCAAATATATTTGTGAGTGTATATAAAATAAATAACCCCACAAGATCTGATGCCTCCGCAGAGTCAAGGGCACCCATGGCCAAATCAAAGAAGTTTGTCATATTTGTTTTAATCCATTGGTCATTATTATTGATTAAAACTGATCTACATTTTTTTAATAATGTGGATTTTATCCTGGATATATCAGCATACATCTCGGAAAACTCTAGGGTGATGTTGAAGAGTTCTTCGGATATGGATGGATAGAAATCCACTATGTCAAATTGTAGGAAGGTACATTTATTTTTATTTTCGATATTATTAAACCAAGTTATCGCCGAAGCAATTAAAAAAAATATTTGCCGTGAAATGAAAAAAAAAGAAAAAATAGGAGATATTTTACTTAGTTTAACCACCCCTTTTTCACTTAATGTCCAAACTAATATCCCTAGAGATGTTTTTATTAATTGAGATTTTTTTTAATCTTCCCAGAAATACTATAAAGTTATAAATAAAATCATGATAGCTAATTATTAGGTCATGATAAACTGAACCGGTTAACACACTGAGGTGTTATATTACCTGGAATAATCTTTCACCGTGTGTTGATTTAATGCTGTAATGAACGGTTTCATCAGGAATCAACCATTAATAAAAAGGTAATGGTCAATCGTCTGTTAAACAACACCCGGTTTGGTTATTGTTACACCGGTCGTTCTTACACAGGAGAAACAACACCGGTTGTCACTATAAATAGTGCGAGTCACCAGAGACACAGAGAAGACAAAGCAGTCTTGTAACTGTCTAGCCAAGTGCTAGTCACTTTCTTACTTTGTTAATACACTTGTTAAACCAACCCTCGACTTGACTTCCTTTATTTATTATTTACTGCTGGACAACTTCACAAACTTTTGTAAATAATATTTATTTATAAATAATTATATATATATATATATATATATATATATATATATATATATATATATATATATATATATATATATATATATATATATATAATCTATCTATCTATCTATCTATCTATCTATCTATCTGTTACACCGGCCGTTCTTACACAGGAGAAACAACACCGGTTGTCACTATAAATAGTGCGAGACACCAGAAGACAAAAACACAGTCTTGTAACTGTCTAGCCAAGTGCTAGTCACTTTCTTACTTTGTTAATACACTTGTTAAACCAACCTTCGACTTGACTTCCTTTATTTATTATTTACTGTTGGACAACTTCACAACAGTTATTAAACTAATTTTGTTTTTATTTTACAATTAAAATAATTATGGAAAATGGTATAATACGATGCCCAGCTGTGCCTACCCGGCGTTGCCCGACAGTTTATTTACTTGCAATTTGTTATGTTTTTTTTTTCATTAAATACTAATTATCATCACACGGACGCCATATTATAAAAAGGGGCGTAAGTCTGCATTCTTCAATACATAAGTTAATTCCCCTTGATTAAATTAAACGAATAGCATTTTAAACAAAAATAACGGCATTTTTTTTCCAAAATATTATTTTTTTTAATATTCAATCAAAGCGGATTCATTATGTATGAACGAATACAACGTTGCATCACCTTTTCAAGATGGTGGCCATTTAAAAATAATTCCTAGCCAAACAAAGTAGTTTCTGGATAGAATTAAATTGAATTACATTTTATTGTTCTTAACAAAATACTGCAACTATCTACAAGTAAAATCAACGAACCATAATCTAATATTGATTTTGTAGAAAGGAAGCTATCGATAACAAAGAAACGATAAAGAGACTGACTCTACGTCATATATTAGATAAGATGTTTTGAAATAGTGCCGAACGGAATATTTTAGGATTCTTCTACAATTAATATTAACTATAAGTATAACTGTGTTTACAGGCAACAGCGGATGACTGTACTTGTATGACATACATTTTAAAATAATTCCTACCCGGACGAAGTATTTTCTGGGCGGAATTAAATCAAATTACATGTTATTCTTCTTAACCAGATGCCACAACGATCCACAAAAAACTGATGGACCTGAATCGAATATTGATTTTGTAGAAAGAAAGCTATCGATGACAAAGAAACGATAAAAGATACTACCTTAATTTATATATTAGATAAGGTGTTTTGAAATAGTACCGAGCGGAATATTTTATGATTCTTCTTAAAGTTAACATTAATTATAAGTCTAACTTCTATTCCTGGACAACGCTGGATGACCGTGCTAGTACAATATACAATAGAAAATCACTCACCTTTACATCCTATTTGCTGCAAGTCAGGTTTATAATTTGTCAGGATACGATCACTTTCTCTCCTGAGTTTCTCTCCCTTTTTTAAGATGGCAACCATTTGAAAATAATTCCGATCCGAACAAAGTATTTTCTCGTCAGAAATAAATCGAATTACATTTTATTGTTCTGAACAACATGCTGCAACTATCTACGAGAGAAACTGACGAACCAGAATCGAATATTGATTTTGTAGAAAGAAAACTATCGATGACAAAGAAACTATATTGAGACTGGCTTTACTTTATACATTAGATGAGCTGTTTTGAAATAGTGCCGAACGGAATATTTTTAAGGATTCCCTTATCGTTAACATTAAATAAGTATAATTTTTTTATTCCCTGGCAACGCTGGATGACGGTGCTGGTATAATATACAAGAGAAGAAGAAAACAACTCACCTTTGTGTCCTCCGAGCTGCGAGTCAGGTGTGTCATTCGTCAGGATACGACCGCTTTCTCACCTGATTTTGAAAAAAGTTGGAAAACAAAAGACGTTAAACTTGTTTCTAGAAAAGAAGGAATTGTTCGTTGTCATCACGTTCTACCAACTTGGTGACAGGTCAACTTGGTGACAGGTCAACTTGGTGACGGGTCAACTTGGTGACAGGTCAACTTGATGACTCGTGGACAAAAAAGGGGTCAAATGTTTATTCACTCAGTCTGTGCCATTTTGAAACGACCACTGTGCATCCACACATCAAACATAAGGATTTTTATTTACTCCTCCCGGAGTTAGGCACAAGGCCAGTTTTATCTTACTCCCACAGGTAAGATGTGACCCAAGATCGGGTCGAGCAAGTGGGGTTAAAAGCCAGCGCTCGAGAGGTGAGCACTCTGGCCATTTAAAAATTGCCTGGGCAGCCCCGTCGGCATTCCCCGGTAGGGGCGCCTCAGACAGTAAGCAATAAACTTACTCCTCCCCAAAGAGGGGAGGCGAAGCCTGGGAGGGTGGACCTCCTAGAACTGCACAGGACAGACGTGCAGTATCCATCGGAACAGATACTACACTTTGATCTTAGCCAAAAGGCCGAGACCAAGGACCTCGTGACTTTATCGTGTGTGTGAGGGGGGGGGTAGAAATAGTTAGATGTAAGTGTGTGTCAATAATGTTAAAAACGACATTTTCTACATAAGGAGAGAAATAGGAAAATCCCATTAGAAGTCAGAATTTAAAGTTAAAAGTTAAGCTGACGTGTACCGGTAGTTACGTCATAGGAGGAAGTATGCGGCAGAAAAGCTAAAGAATTCATTACCCTCGGGAAGTTTCGCGTCAAAATGAGCGGAGGCTGTTTTTGAGACCACCACTACCACCACCACTCTACGGGGGTTGGATCGGGAATATGTGATGCCATTTGGAAACGACACCTCTCCCCCCCCCCCGATGCATCCTTAACGCAAGTACACCCGACAAACCTGACAATCAGCAAAATCACACCACTTCAGTGTAGAGGTCCCCAGATGCCGGAAGGCTTCCTACTCTAAAAGCTTCTTTTCTTTGAACTGCTTGCCTTTGGAATTCCCTCCCTGCTCCCTGTTTCTCTGACCATACCAACATGCAGAAATTAAATGTAATAAGAACAGGTATCTCGTTACACAACTCCCAACTTAGGATACCCCTATAAATTTGGCCCCTAATTCACAGTAGCCCCTTACGTCTCAGTGGCGGTGTGCCTTGTTTGGGGGAATTGTTTTTTTAGACCACCGGCCTACAGGGATTGGAAGGGGAAGATGCAGTTCATCTAAGGAGTTTGGCGTCAAAGTTACCAGACACTCTTTTCGAGGTCTCCATCACTCTGTGGGAGTTGGAAGGGGAAGATTCACTTCATGAAGATGTAAATTATTGTAAAGATTACTGTAAAAAGTAAAATTAAATCCCAGAGCAAATAATGGAACTATTAGTTGTTCTTTTTTATTATTGTTTCTATTATTCCTGTACACAAGGAGAAAAGAGATACTAAAATTACATCTCTATGACTGCTACTGTCATCACTACTGAGAGACATCTAAAACGTGTCAACGAGAGGGACGAACAGCTGTTTTGCGTCAACAATACAACGCCGGACATTTGTTCACAATGGGAATTGAAGAACACTCCCACACAATGTTACAAGTCGCTCATCGTAATGTTGCATATAGCATAATCACGTTGACATACCGATTCTCGTTAGATCACCGAAGTTAAGCAACGTTGAGCCTGGTCAGTACTAGATGGGTGACCATTTGGGAATACCAGGTGCTGTATGTGGTATGACGGCGACACTTCCCTGCAAAAACATTGCAAAATCTAACGTTGTCATCTCCCCTAACTGGTATATGCATGCGACTTGGGACCGCTTGTGAATTTGATATTCCATAGAAACTCCTTTCTATGGAGGAAGCCGGCTCAACCTTCCCAGGTAAAGGTAAGATAATGTTGCAGGCGTGCTGCTTCTTTTTTTTTAACGAAGTTCACTCCAAACAAGGCAGGCCGCCACTGTAGACGTAAGGGGCTACTGAGAAGAAAGAAAAGGGGAGAAGGTTTGGGGGTGGGGGGTCAACCAAAACTGGGATCTGCACAGCGAGATGTCTGTTTACATTAATTTTAAATGTCTGCATGTCTGCATGTCAGTACTGTCGGGGAAACAGGGGGCAGGGAGGGAGTTCCAGCGGCCAGCAATACGAGAAAAGAAGCTATTTGAGTAGAAAGCTCTCGGCATCTGGGAACCTCCACAGTGAATGGATGGGATTTAGTTGATTGTCGAGTTGGTCTAGTGAATTTACGTCGAGGGGGCACCAGAGTAGCCAATTCATCGGAGCATAATCCATTGAAGTATTTGTAAAACAAGCACAAGGATGCTACATTGCGGCGATAGGACAGGGACTGGATCTTGGTTGACAGTGAGGGACCTATTAGGTTAGCGACTCTTTTTTGGACCTTGTCAAGGAGGGAGAGACTAGTAGATGATGCACCAGCCCAGATGTGGCAACCATACTCCATGCATGGATGGATGGTGGCTTTGTAGAGATACAGGATAATGTCAGGTGTGAGGAGTTTACTAGCACGGTAGAGGGAGCCAACCTTCTTTGCAGCAGCCTTGGCAATGTCTTCAATGTATTTGTTCCAATGCTTAATAATATTCAGAAACGTTAAACTGAACTTTACCTTAAAAAATACTACTCTATTCAAATAAAAAAGAAAATTAAAATAATGTTTTTCTTCTTTGTTTTTACTTTAATATCTTAATTTATTCAGTAGATTCAATAAATACGACATAATCACGCTGACACACCAGTTCCCGTTAGATCACCGAAGTTGAGCGGCGTTGAACCTGGTCAGTAGCAAAATGGCTGACAGTTTGGGAATACCAGGTGCTATATGTGGAGGTCTCTCTGCTTATCCCACTATTGTTTCCAGTCGCCCTTTGCCACTAGGATCAAGCAATGCCGATTCAGAAGTGTGGTTGGACTTTGCTCAACTCTTGCTTTACAATTACACACGCAGTCACCCTTACAGGGGGTATCCATTGTTTCTCAAAACTGAACGGAGGCCATGACTAAAAAAGTTAAGCGACGTTGATCCTGGTCAGTAGTAAAATGGGTAACAATTTGGGAATTCCATGGTGCTGTATGTGGATAAGCTCTCTCCTTACCACTAGAATCAAGCAATGCTGATTCAAGAGAGGTGTGATTGGATATTGCGCAACCCTTTTAAACGGATTTTTTTTTTTTTCAAAATTCTTTTAGAATCTAGAAATTTAATGCGGAATCGATAATATTGTAGACTGGGATGCGTTTTATACGCGCGACAAACTGTGAAGGATTTCTTTCCAAAATACTTCAATGGATTATGCTCCGATGAATTGGCTACTCTGGTGCCCCCCTCGACGTAAATTCACTAGACTAACTCGACAATCAACTAAATCTCATTCATTCACTGTGGAGGTCCCCAGATGTCGGAGAGCCTTCTACTCAAATAGCTTCTTTCCTCGTACTACTGGCCTCTGGAACTCCTTCCCTGTTCCCTGTTTCCCCAACAGTACAGACATGCAGAAATTTAAAACTAATGTAAACAGACATTTCGCTGCGCAGATCCCAATCTAGGTTGACCGCCCCCTACCTTCCCCCCTTTTCTTTTTTCTCAGTAGCCCCTTACGTCTACAGAGGCGGCCTGCCTTGTTTGGGGTGAACTATGTTAAAAAAAAAAAAATTTTAAAGGTAGGCTGGTCTCACTTGCTATTTGCTTTCTCACTTTCTTTCACCACTTGAAATGGTTTCGTCCAGAAGCTAAATAAGGATTTTTTAATTTTTTTTTCACTAGTAAACTTTTGTGCGACGGGACGGATTTATATTTATTTATATACAAATAAATACACATTGGTCTTTATTATAGGGCGGAGGATTATTATCATTGAACTGAAATCATGCAATTTATTTATTTTAGTTGTGGAAAAAAAGATTCGCAACAAAAAACATTTAGGATTACGCGTTTGATTATGAAAATAGTTTTTAAATAATTCTAAAGAATTTGAACAGAGATTTTTATAAAATTAAACAATCACTTTTTTCGCATTTATATCACTAAATTGGATTTTTAAATAATTTTAAAGAATTTGAACAAAGATTTTTATAAAATTAAACAATCACTTTTTTCGCATTTATATCACTAAATTGGATTTTTAAATAATTTTAAAGAATTTGAACAAAGATTTTTATAAAATTAAACAATCACTTTTTTCGCATTTATATCACTAAATTGGATTTTTAAATAATTTTAAAGAATTTGAACAAAGATTTTTATCAAATTAAACAATCACTTTTTTTCGCATTTATATCACTAAATTGGATTTTTCTATCCAGATTTGTTTGATTACGACATTCATACACTGAACGATGAGTTGCACCATTTACTCACCATGCAGGCACCCTTACAGGGAGTATCCATTGTCTCTTGAGACTGAATGGAAACCTAGGTGTCAGCTACAGTGGTCATCGATTGTCTTTACATTAAATAGTCATAAATATGTAGTTATACGATTTTTGTTTGTTTTTATTAGTAATCTTATATTGGGAGTTGGAAGAGTTAACCTTCTCACAGGCAAAGCCTCTTCTTGCCACTCATTAAGAACTTAGACCATATTTAGTAATAGACATGTTTGTCTCTTCACCGTTATTTCACCTACAAATGCAAATAATAACAAGCCGCGCATGCGTGGTCCCCCTCTGTATGTAACTCGATGTGGCGAGTGTAAAATGCAATAAATTTGGGCAATTTGGGCATTTTTGACCCCCCCCCCCTTTGACACCCTGGGGCGCGAACCAGAATTTTTCTGAGGTCAAGGATGCTCATTTTATATCCAGAACAATTGCCTCTACATTTTGGTTAAGTTTCAAAAAAATTGAATGGATGGATCAAACGTTATGGGAGAAAAGAGTCATTTTTTGCAATTTTGGGAGCTTTTAACCCCCTGGGGGCGCGAACCAGATTTTTTCCAAGGTCAGCGATAATTATTTTCTATTAGGAACAATTGCCTCCACATTTTGGCCAAGTTTCAGAGAAATTGAATGGATGGATGAAAAGTTATGGGGCAAAAAAATGTCATTTTTTGCCATTTCGGGGCCTTTTAACCCCCTGGCGGGCTTACCAGATATTTTTCCAAAAATCGGAGAATGTCACTTTCTAACCTGACTAAAGTTACAACTTCATGTAAAATTTCAGAGAAATTCAATGGATGGTTGAGGAGAAAAATCCGGACGGACGGACGGACGGAAATGCCTCAAAACAGCATTAATTTTAGAAAAAGCTAATAGTAATAAATCTTTCAAACAAGGTTGACAGAGGTCGGACAGACGACCAGGGTTGGCCCGGGAGAAAAGACCATATGAATATCATTCATCAATGTCCGTTTCTGAGATGAATGGATGGGGAAACGCTCAGAATTATCAGTGCTTCCTCTACCGTGCTAGTAAACTCCTTACACCTGACATTATCCTGTATCTCTACAAAGCCACCATTCGCCCATGCATGGAGTATTGTTGCCACATCTGGCCTGGTGCATCATCTACTAGTCCCTCCCTCCTTGACAAAGTCCAAAAAAGAGTCGGCAACCTAATAGGTCCCTCACTGTCAGCTAAGCTCCAGCCCCTGTCCCATCGCCGCAATGTAGCATCCTTATGTTTGTTTTACAAATACTTCAATGGATTATGCCCCCTCGACGTAAATTCACTAGACTAACTCGACATTCTACTAAATCTCATTCATTCACTGTGGAGGTCCCTAGATGTCGGAGAGCATTCTACTCAAATAGCTTCTTTCCTCGTGCTGCTGGCCTCTGGAACTTCCTCCCTTCCCCCTATTTCCCCGACAGTACTGACATGCAGAAATTTAAAACTAATGTAAACAGACATCTCGCTGCTCAGATCCCAATTTAAGCTGAACCACCAATCCTTCTCCCCTTTTCTTTTTTCTCAGTAGCCCCTTACATTTACAGTGGCAGCCTGCCTTGTTTGGGGTGAATCATGTTAAAAAAAATAAAAATAAAAAATAAAAAGCCGAAAAAAAAAGCTTTTTTTGTCTTTTAGTGTTGGAGAGGTAAATAAGGGGCAGGTAACTCTTACCACGAATTTTAAGCAAGATTTTCCAGTAATCAAAACTGATGGCTTTAATTGGCGTTGCACATGTGGCTACTGTGCAAGGAGAACGTCGATTAGACATAAAAGGGTTAGGGTTAGGGTTGGGTTTAGGGTTTAGGGTTAGGGTTAGAAAAATATTGTTCGAAAGCTAGAGCTGTTGTGAAGAGTTATCTGCCCCTTATTTACCTCTCCAACACTAAAAGACAAAAAAAACGTTTTTTTCCGCTTTTTATTATACAGGGTGGGCCAAAATAAGGGTCCTATCTTTAAATTTGAATAACTTGAATTTGAATAACTTCCACAAAATAAAAGTTAAACTCACCAAACTTTATGTGTGTGTAGACTGACCCTTCCGAGATTTTTTGAAATAAACAAAACAAATTTTAGCCGAAAAACACTTCTTAAAACTTACAAAAACTAAAGTATTGTTTTTTACACTGTTTTGAGTTTTTTAAGCAAAAATAATGTTTTCTAAATGAGGGTACGTTCCTTAGGGCTAATACGGCTCATGCTTGCTTCGGAAGGGGTCCTTTACTTATTCTAAAAAAAAATAAAATAAAATAAAAAAAATCAATAAATAAAAAAGTTATGAATTTTTAAAAATAGGACCCTTATTTTTGCCCACCCCACAAGCACCAAATTATCTATGAATCAAGTTAAAGGTGATAAAGGTAGACACAGACTATCAACAGAATATCTGGGCGTAGTACGAAAAGAAATCCTACGCATATAATAGTTCTTCTCGAATTTCAGTTTCTTCGAGGACTCCATTAGCGACTATTTACACATTTCAAGCGTGTTTTCTGAAGCTTACATGCGTAAAACAAATTAGATTTTAACTCAGAAGTGTTCCAAATCTATTAATATTTAACGAAAGAAACAACAGGAAACAATATTTATCGCATATACACAGTTTTTGTATCGCATTGTGTTCCGAACGCTATGCTACTTTTTAAGCAAAGGAAGCGCATTACTAATGTTAGGTTTGAGAGGGTGAAGTTCCCGGACTATAAGCGTGTACGTTAAACCAAGCGATGTTGCATGCAAAGACAGAGTAATAATTAATAAACAAAAATGAAGTAGTTCAAATAAGGTTTATTGAACGTGTGTGTACGTGGAATGATGAAGTGTGTGATGTATGCATGTGTGTCGATGGAAAAACAGTTCTTGAAAAGGTATAAGAAGAAATGAATCCGGCGTAGGAAAAGTCTTTGAAAGCCGTACACAAAGAAAATGAGTTGAGAACTCTTACCGTTGTTTGACCACGTGTTGACGGAAGAAACGTGTTGGTAGTTGTTTTGCCAAGACCAGTTCAAGAGAAAAAGCGTGAGACGAAACGCTAGTGTATTAGCGTCGTTTTGCCGAGGCCAATTGACCAGAAGAGAAAAGTGAAACGGAACGCTAGTGTCAGCGTCGTTCTGTCAAGGCTGGTCGGTGAAAAAGAGAGATAGATTTTTCGTTTGCAACGGTTTTTATAGTCAGAAGGGCAGATAACTCTGGTGTCGCTTTACAGTGCCACCTGTCGGTGAAAAAGCGACACCTACCGGCAAACCGGTGTAGTTATGTTTTGAAAGGAGGAGGTAACTGCTACACTAAAATTAACAATTATTATTTTAATATTATTAAAGTTGCAAAAGTGTTTAAACATGATAAACACAACGCTGAAAATATTTTATTACGCAACAATCGTTAATGATAATCTCGAACCCGAAATCAATTGATAATCAATCGGTCGCCTCAAAAGTTATAAAAGAAATATCGAATTTATAAATCATTAATGAGTTGAACAAAAAGCATTCATCTTAGAAAAGGCTAATATTAATAAATAGTTCGCACGAGGATAGATTGAATAGAGATTGAACAAACGACAACGGTTTGCCCGAAGCTGAGCAAGAACTGGAAAAGCAGAAACCGACTGAAAAAGTGTTTGGCCTTTTGGCTAAGATCAAAGTGTAGTATCTGTTCCGATGGATACTACACCCTATAGACCGGTATTGTCTTGGCCTTCGGGGCTTGATTCCGCCGGTCTATGGGTTTGTCCTGTGCAGTTCTAGGAGCTCCACCCTCCCAGGCTTTGCCTCCCCTCTTTGGGGAGGAGTAAGTTTATCGCTTACTGACTGAGGCGCCTCTACCGGGGAATGCCGACGGAGCTGCCCAGGCAATTTTTAATGGCTAGAGCGCTCAGGTTCTCGGGCGCTGGCTTTTCAAATCCCACTTTCCAACCTTGCGTCACATACTCCTATTGTGGGTAGGTGTTAAATAACGGCCTTTTGGCTAAGATCAAAGTGTAGTATCTGTTCTGATGGATACTACACCCCATAAACTGGTATTGTCTTGGCCTTCGGGGCTTGATTTACGCCCGTCTATGGGTCTGTCCTGTGCAGTTCTAGGAGGTCCACCCTCCCAGGCTTTTCCTCCCCTCTTTGGGGAGGAGTAAGTATATTGCTTACTGCCTGAGGCGCACCTACCGGGGAATGCCGACGGAGCTGCCCAGGCAATTTTTAATGGCTAGAGCGCTCAGGTTCTCGGGCGCTGGCTTTTCAAATCCCACTTTCCAACCTTGTGTCACATACTCCTATTGTGGGTAGGTGTTAAATAACGGCCTTTTGGCTAAGATCAAAGTGTAGTATCTGTTCTGATGGATACTACAGCCCATAAACTGGTATTGTCTTGGCCTTCGGGGCTTGATTTACGCCCGTCTATGGGTCTGTCCTGTGCAGTTCTAGGAGGTCCACCCTCCCAGGCTTTTCCTCCCCTCTTTGGGGAGGAGTAAGTATATTGCTTACTGCCTGAGGCGCACCTACCGGGGAATGCCGACGGAGCTGCCCAGGCAATTTTTAATGGCTAGAGCGCTCAGGTTCTCGGGCGCTGGCTTTTCAAATCCCACTTTCCAACCTTGCGTCACATACTCCTATTGTGGGTAGGTGTTAAATAACGGCCTTTTGGCTAAGATCAAAGTGTAGTATCTGTTCTGATGGATACTACACCCCATAAACTGGTATTGTCTTGGCCTTCGGGGCTTGATTTACGCCCGTCTATGGGTCTGTCCTGTGCAGTTCTAGGAGGTCCACCCTCCCAGGCTTTTCCTCCCCTCTTTGGGGAGGAGTAAGTATATTGCTTACTGCCTGAGGCGCACCTACCGGGGAATGCCGACGGAGCTGCCCAGGCAATTTTTAATGGCTAGAGCGCTCAGGTTCTCGGGCGCTGGCTTTTCAAATCCCACTTTCCAACCTTGCGTCACATACTCCTATTGTGGGTAGGTGTTAAATAACGGCCTTTTGGCTAAGATCAAAGTGTAGTATCTGTTCCGATGGATACTGCACCCCATAGACTGGTATTGTCTTGACCTTCTGGGCTTGATTTACGCTCGTCTATGGGTCAGTCCTGTGCAGTTATAGGAGGTCCACCCTCCCAGGCTTTGCCTCCCCTCTTTGGGGAGGAGTGTTTATTGCTTACTGCCTGAGGTGCCCCTACCGGGGAATGCCGACGGAGCTGCCCAGGCAATTTTTAATGGCTAGAGCACTCAGGTTCTCGGGCGCTGGCTTTTCAAATCCCACTTTCCGACCTTGTGTCACATACTCCTATTGTGGGTAGGTGTTAAATAACGGCCTTTTGGCTAAGATCAAAGTGTAGTATCTGTTCCGATGGATACTGCACCCCATAAACTGGTATTGTCTTGGCCTTCGGGGCTTGATTTATGCCCATCTATGGGTCAGTCCTGTGCAGTTATAGGAGGTCCACCCTCCCAGGCTTTGCCTCCCCTCTTTGGGGAGGAGTAAGTTTATTGCTTACTGCCTGAAAACGCACCTACCAGGGAATGCCGACGGGGCTGCCCAGGCAATTTTTAATGGCCAGAGTGCTTACCTTCCCGGGCGCTGGCTTTTCAAGTCCCACTTTCCCGACCCGACCTAAGGTCACATCTTACCTTGTGGGAGTAAGATAAAACTGGCCTTGTGCCTAACCTCCTGGGGAGGAGGTAAATAAATAACATTGATAGGATGGGGAGAAGCTTTTTAGGTCACGCCCAACTAAGCGCGAACAATTGGACTGGGCAAGGTAAACCTAAGGTAACCCTAACACAGTGGCAAAAAAAAGTGGCCATGGTGAACGGGGAGGGTTGTTGATAAAATGTGGCAAGGAGATAAATATATAAATAAAAGTTCAACGTTTTCTGAAATATTTGCACGAAATTCCTTTCTCGGTTAGTCAGGAATCACTTAAAAGGGAACAAGAACATAACTTAGGTTAATTTTAGAATTCACCCTAGGCCATTTGTGAAGTCTATTAAGGGATAGAGCGCTCTCGCGCCTCCCTTGATTTGTAGATCTCCTTCAATTGCTGCAGTGATATTTTCTTTCGAAAAACATCTATTTTATTTTGGATGGGAAACATGCAAGGATATGTCATATTTAAATTTCTTCATAATAGATTAAATCAGGTTTTCATTAATTTAAAAATGTCTAACCATAAAATCACTATTTTCATGTTTCCTTGACCTATTGACCAAGATCAGGGTGTAGTATCTGTTCCGATAGATCAGTGCTTTTCAACCTTTTTGCTGGAGTGGAACCCCATGGAAACATTCCACTGGTTCGAGGAACCCCAGTGCAAAATTTTGGTTGTCTTATGCAAAAAACAGCATTATAATTAGTGGAAGCTATCAGCCAATCATATTTAAGCTTGGAAATTACATATAGACAATTTATTTTATAACTACATACACTAAATAATAATAATATTTGTATACTTGTATTTGTATAAATATAAACATTTTTAAAGCATGTTTTCATATGTCGGACCGTATAGGGTTAAAAGATATGCATATATTAATAAAATAGATTTTCGAAATTGAATTTAATGTTGTTTATTTGTTCGTTGTTCTAATTTAGAAATTGCGGAACCCCTGGACTGTACTGGCGGAACCCTGGTTGAAAACCACTGCGATAGATGCTACACTCTGTAGAACAGTACCATCTTAGCCTTCGAGCTTTGATTCCGACGGCCGAGGTATTGTCCTGTGCAGTTCTAGAACATCCACCATTCCAGGCTTTACCTTCTCTTTGAGAAGGGGTTAGTTTATTGATAATCACCTGAGGCGCCTCTACCGGGGAATGCCGACGGGGCTGCTCAGGCATTTTTTGTAGACCAGAGTGCACTAATCCTGGAGAGGAGGTAAATAAAAATACTTTGATCTTGTGTCTAACCTCCCGAGATAAATAACTTGGCCTTTTTAGCTAAGATCAAAGTGTAGTATCCGAAATCCACTAGATGCCCACCAACCATTTTAAAATTTTTGTCCTCGGCCTCTCCAAAATTGTATTTATCTTGGAAGGAGACCAACCAGTCTCAAACTCCATCCCCCATTTCCTTTTCTCTCCCACTTAGATACAACTCCCATTTAGAGAACGACCTGTTTGTTTTCAGTTCTGAACAAACAGAAAAACAGTGGCCGGTCTATTATTTAGAAAGGATTGGGAGGGTCTTACTAAACGATTTTTGTTTTTTTCCTTCCTCCCACTCCATTTTAGTCCAATGAATTTCTGTATATCTAATATATAAAGTAGAGACGATTTTTCCCCTGTACCTTCTCGGAGTATAGGAAAATAACGACATGCATCACAGGCTACTAGACTCACCGCTATACTACACTTATTCACTCGAGCGTGTTTTAGTACATTTTTTATTATTTTTTTCCAGCTAACAATAATATTACATTTGGCCCACCATCAATGTCTCTCCGACAAACCAACTCCATATAGGTGGTAGCAAAAACTTTTCTCCCTAACAATTCTGTACTGTCACTCTACTCATCGACACCGGGAACTAATAAACACAGTTTAATTTTCACAAAAGACCGGTTCTTATTTATTGTTTGCCTGGTATTAATTTAACACGCATGCCAATAATCAAGCTTCGGTTAATTGGCCTATTTTAAAATGTATTTTTCACCCGGAATCGTGGCGCAGTCGGTAAGAAAGGATGTTTCATGATCGCCAGTTTTAGCGTTCGATCCCATTCTATTCTACTCCTTTGTTTTTTTTTAAATTTAAAACATTCGCCAACACGATAGACGGGAGAGAAAAAACAATACACCGTTTCTTTTTTATCCGACGTCATACAATAGGTAGTACTTTCTCCCGTGCAACGCCGGGTTCCGCTAGTATAACAATATTTATGAAAACTAAAAATTTCAAACCAATTTGTGGATATCTAGATATTGCTAAGAGTTGGATGGACATTTTTCTTTTTCATCTTTGACCAACGATGACCAAGGATGCACATTTCCCCCCACTTTTGATGCCTTGTGCCTAACTTGTTCCAAATGTCATTTTTAATATTTTGGGGAAATAAATAATTCAAAGTGTAGTATCTGTTCTCTGCATCCCAGCAACATCAGATGTTTTATTATCAACAAAACTATTGTGTATATATAAGAAAATATGACAATTACAAATGTATATTACAGAATATTAATTTATTAGAAACTGTTAAGTAATATGCAAATTAGGAATACGTAAATTATCGACAAAACTATTGCGTATATATGTAGAACCATGTTGCCCCACCCGACGACCGTCAACCCCAACGTTGTGTGTCCGTGGCTTTCTTCTTTGTCTTCATCGTCTAGCCGAGTCATCTATCCACTGACGAATCGTCGAGGGCACAGCACTGGTCCACAAGTTAAATAAAAGAAACACAACTCTCGAGAAAGAACACAAACGTTGTGTATAATTTAGTTGGAACTATGAGTGTGTGTGACACCGTCGCGGACTATTGCCGTTACTCAAGTCGTCAGCTCATCTCATCGTTTCCCGGTCCGATCTGCGCTCTGGGGAGGTTCTGATCCTAACTGCTCGGCTTCTCTCCGAAACCCAAACTCGTTAACGTTTTGCCATAAACCTTACTGTCGTCAAACTAACTTACCTTACCAAACTGTCGTAAAACGTTGTCACTCCTAAATGTCGTGTCCCGTATTCTTTTCTGAATCACCTGTCCTGAACAATGGAAACTGACCACTCCCACATTTTTCTTTTGTCTCTGTTGATGAGTCACTTCCTATCCTCGTGGCCTTCATTGTATCACATATATAAGAAAATATTACAATGCAAATTACAAATGTATATTACAGAATAGTAATTTATTAGAAACTGCTTAAAAATAAATGTGAGTTTGCAGATTACTATATATATGGTATTTGAAAATGTTATATTGTATCATAGAATTAAATAAACATAAACTTTTTATGTTAATATAGTTAGGATAGGTGGAAAAAAACTTTCACATTTATTAATTTATATATATATATATATATATAATATTCATAAATAAATGTTACTTACATACATCGTTGTTTCGAGCTTATGCTCTCATCAGTGTAGGGAGATGATAATTTCAGATGGTGACAAGATGCGAACCTGGTTCACAGAGTCAACCATGACTCCACACGCTTCTGCTGTATCCTCTAGGCCATAAGAAATTGTCACGTGATATTGGAGAAATTATGTTATATTTATGCCAAATACATCGAGCCGTGAATATAAAGACAACCTAAAGGACTCAACGAACTTAATCGGAGCCTTGCTTTGTAGCTTAAGTGAATGTCTGTTTTTTTTTTTTATATCTCCTCACAATGCTCAACTTTGGGCAGGTGAAGCACTCTTCAATATTGGTGGGCAATCATCTAGAGAAGGTATCTTAATAAAAACACTGGTCCCCATCACCTCACTGGGTTGGTTTTCGGAAGGGCATCCAGCATATAAAAATCTTGCCTCAATTAATAAAATGAAACTAGCTTGCGATAGGATCAAAAAGTCAATTTCTAAAAGCTGTCCAACACATGCCAGCATGTAAAACAGACATTAATCGAATATGATGATGATGTTGCATTTTTTTTGCAGATGAAAAATTTTGCATGGACTATCAGTGGATCACTTACTGGCAACCATTGTACTAGTCAGCGTATCTATGAACAAACGTAATCATCTCTAATAGTACATTCTATGATTATGGAGATGTTGGACATCGCTACGAATAATTATTTTAATAAAAATTTAACAAGCGTTTATCTTCGATAAATTGACTGCTCTGGTGCCCCCTCCTTGACGTAAATTCACTAGACCAACTCGACAATCAACTAAATCCCATCCATTAACTGTAGAGGTCCCCAGATGCCGGAGAGCTTTCTACTCCAATAGCTTCTTTCCTCGTGCTGCTGGCCTCTGGAACTCCCTCCCTGCACCCTGTTTCCCCGACAGTACTGACATGCAGAAATTTAAAACTAATGTAAACAGACATCTCGCTGCACAGATCCCAATTTAGGTTGACCCCCCCCCCCCTCAACCGTCTCCCTTTTTTTCTCGATAGCCCCTTACGTCTACAGTGGTGGCCTGCCTTGTTTGGGGTGAACTATGTTAAAAAAAAAAAAATCTGTTATCACTTATTTATCTTAATAAACACTAGCTGTACTTACCCGGTAATGCCTGAGATGCAGTGAAATCATTTCTGTTCTTTATTTTTATTTGTTTGCACATTTTTTTAAACTTATACAGAAAAAGAAATAAAAGTTTAGTTGTAAACGAGAAAACTCTTCTATTCTTCAATTAAAATATGAGTTATTCCCCTTGCTGATTTAAAAGATGTTCGATGATTAGCTAAGAATGTCACATATCAGTTTTGTGAGACTAAATCTTTTAAATAAATTTTAGCAAATACGTTGTTATATTACCAATAACATGGTTCAACAATAACCAATGAAAATTGGCTAGTCAGAATCAAAGTTTGATTTGTCAGCTTAAAAGGCTATTTGTGGTCTGACTTTGAAAATATGACAAGATGATGTTGATTAAATCAAATGAAATTCATAAATACAAAAAAGTTAAAATAATTTTTTATTTACAATTTTTTTTTTTTTAAATAAAAACCAAAATAAAAAAAGACGAACACGATTTATCATCAGCATTGTTCTTTCACTTTTATTTTATCTGTTATTATCTCGTCTTTGGAATTGGTATTTTCCGAGGATGACACATCTCGAGCGGTACCATTGTTCTCTTCAGGTTTAGGAGCAACCTTTTGGGGCTTGTCTTCAGGAGTAGCAGACTCTAAATCGGTGACGGTTTTTGTCTTTCCAGGAATTGGCATTTCAGTATCAGATAATTCTGCTTCGGAGGAACTTGCAGCCTAAAAATAAAATTTAAAAAAAACAAACAAACAATTAAATCAAAATATTAACATGACTGTAACTACACTTTGCGAGATGGACTAAGAAATGCAGATATCAGAAAGAGGCTTAATATTATATTCCATGAAAAATGACATGAAAAGGGTTGATATGCCATAAAACAAAACAACCAAACCAAAAATAAGTATTTATTGGAACACAGTTGTATTCCATGAAAAATGCCAGTATACTGAAATCATATGCCCTTAATAGGGTTAAGAGTAAAATTCATTATACACTAAATGTACAAAAGCAAGTAGAGCTTTCTACTCAAATAGCTTCTTTCCTCGTGCTGCTGGACTCTGGAACTCCCTCCCTGCCCCCTGTTTCCCTGACCGTACTGACATGCAGAAGTTTAAAATTAATGTAAACAGACATCTAGCTGCGCAGATCCCAGTTTAAGTTGACCCCCCCCCCCCCAACCTTCTCCCCTTTTCTTTCTTCTCAGTAGCTCCTTACGTCTACAGTGGCGGGCAGGCTGCCTGGTTTGGGATAAACTACGTTAAAAAAAAATAAAATAAAATAACAGAAAATGGGAATTTAATCCCTAAAAGAGTTGATAGTGACTGGTCTGCCCCTTCCTCCTTTTCCTGTAACTAAGTAGTTATGCTAAGAAGAACAATTTAATGAATGCGTGACTTTTATTCGTATGACAAGAATTTCTCTCCAAAATAAACAACCATTAAACTCTCCGTTGTTTTGAGTTATTCCTCTCTGTGCATGAAAAAAGTACCTGATTTCAGACGGACTACAATGATGATGATGATGACAAAATGCAGCCTCCTACGACGATGATAGTGTCGACAGTGCCGGACGTCAGTATACAAAAAAGAGAAACTGAGAAACATTAAAGTAAGTGCTGATTGATTTAAAGAACGTGTTTTAATAACCGAACACATAACATATATATCTCCAAATATTTATTAATGGTGTTTTGTTTTACAGCATATCAACTCTTTTCGGGTTATTTAATGCCGAATCCAGTCATTTTGGTAAAAGTTTTTATGCTTCAAGTTCTTTATATCTTCAAATATTTATTCATGGTGTTTGGTTTGGTTGTTTTGTTTTACGGCATATCAACCCTTTTCGGGTTATTTAATACCGAATCCAGTCATTTTGGTAAAAGTTTTTATGCTTCAAGTTCTTTATATCTTCAAATATTTATTCATGGGGTTTGGTTTGGTTGTTTTGTGGAGGAAAATTGTTTTTGTTTTTGCAGAACATGATTGAGTTTTGCAAAGGGAAAGGGAAAACAATAACATCAATGTTTGCTGCATTTTTGGTCAGGAAGCCAGTATCTTCAGACAGCCTGATCTAGTAGCACCAGGTCTGATTTGGGGGTGCCTCAAGTAAAATTGATATAAAAAATGTTTTATTTATTATTAATTATTTTGTTTTCATGGTTTTCGGTTTTGTGAAATAATAAAATCGAGTTACCTCCCAAACATGTGCATCATAAACTGCGGCAAAAGTTTAAATATGTTAAACATCTTGCTGCCAACTCCCTACCCAGGTTGCCCCCTTATAGATTTGGGTCCTATCACAGTAGCCCCTTACAATTTGGGGTGAAGAAAAAGAGATTTGGGAAATCGCTCCAGACAAGGCATGAAGCCACTTAATGTAAGGAGCTAACAAGACGAAAGATGATTATCGCAAAGACAGGAGATGCCTATTGGCCTTAGTCTTGAAAACACCAAGGCTATAGGTAGGAGGTAAACAGTCAGCAGGAAGAGAGTTCCACAAGCCTGCCTTTCTTGGAAAGAAACTACTGGAATAGGAAGCTGTATTACAATAAAGTATCAAAACAATGAATTGATATTACAATAAGATATCAAAATAACAAATTGATGAAGACCACTAGACCAACGAGTCAAACGAGCTGGAACAAAGGAAGCAGGTTGGAGATCAGATAATTCTGAAGAACACATGCCATAATAGTATTTATAGAAAAGACGTACGTTGTCAAAATCTGGAGTTGACAATTTTTTCAGGAGTCGTAGCCGAAGTTAGATTTCTTTTGTTTTCTTTTTTAGTCATAACAAAATTTAAAATTCGACAAAGAAAAAAAATAAAGCAAAGAAAGATGGTGGGTCGTCTTACCGCATTGCTTTTTCGTAAACCAATCAGATTCCGTACCGCTCTGTTGCATCCTGTCGTTACTCTCCCTTCTTCATCTTCCACGTAGCTATAGGTATGATTATGAAGCGTGACAAGCCAGTTCTGCATACTAGTAGACAATATTAAGGAATGTAATTCATACGCATACCAGACAGAAGACTTTACATCAGGGACGTGAATGAACAATGACAAAAAAAAGCTGAAATCAGGATGGATTTCCCAACCTGGAGGGCCACGACCTCCCCACCAATTTCCCAAGTTGGAGGGATTTGAAAGGAGAGCATGCCCCCCCCCCTTTTCCAAAGGATAATAAAATAGGATGTAAAGCTCTAGCGATTCCGCAGTAAAAATAAAAGCAAAATCCCTCAGTGATCCTTCAGTGACTTCTTGGCTACGCTAGATATATATATATATATATATATGTATATTTCGGCAGCAAGTCGTTTATTAGACATATGGATCATGGCGCCTAATGTTGTGTCTTGGGAAATGCTTGAGAAATGGCTCAAGACACAACATTAGGCGTCATGATCCATCAATTGATACCAGAAACCCGACGAATCGCTCGTAGAGTCGAGAAACTGACCAGAAAGATCATAAGAGGGAGAACTCCGTGGTCTTCAACGACATATGTCTAATATATATATATCTATATATATATATATATATATATAAGTGCAGATTAGTCGTCCGAGGCTGTAGCAATGCGGTGTAGTTGCCGTAAGGTGGAAAAGTGAAAGGAAATAAATGAAGAGAGAAAGTGAAACTCAAAACGATTTATTAATAATTTCACGAAACTGATTAAATACCAAAATAGTAAATACTGTCTGGTAAGTAACACGGGAAAACCCGGTGTCAAAACATCGAAATACGGCAGCAGACAAATGTTTATAATATTTTAACTTTAGTTGTATAATTGCTTAATAGAATTTTGACATTTTCTGCGTTCCTACTTCCAATTGTCTGCTGCCGTATTTCGATGTTTTGACACCGGTTTTTCCCGTTTTTTTGACCCACTCGGTCTTTTATTGTTGTCTTCTGAAAATGAAAGTTTTTCTTTCGAAAATTTAAGATTACCCTTTGCCGAACTGTTACTTACCAGACAGTATTTACTATTTTGGTATTTAATCAGTTTCGTGAAATTATTAATAAATCGTTTTGAGTTTCACTTTCTCCCTGCGTTTATTTCTTTTCACTTTTCCACCTTACGGCAACTACACCGCATTGCTACAGCCTCGGACGACTAATCTGCACTTATATTTACCAGCAATGCTTCATTGTTGAATATAAGAGACAACTTATGCCTGGATATCCTTTGGTAGATCCTTTCAATAGTCCGAATCAGGATCTTAGTTTCGGTTAGTGGCCGAAACGTTGTGATGATAACACTGAAGATGAGAAGAGTAATCCGAATAATCAAAATTATACGAATTGTCAATCCTCATCTCAAAAAAATCAGAAACATAATACACATACTAACTTTATATAAATACTAGACCACCCGTGACCCGTTGGGTCAGTTTGTTATATTAGCTATGGAATTCATGTATGAGCGTGACACTTGTGGCATAAAGAAAATAGGTTTTTTTTACATAACAGAAGCATTTCTATGAAAGTATATTAAAATGAAAAAAGAATATAGATAGATTTCTATGAGTCGTTCTGTTTATTATAATTGTTTTTTTTTTAAATTACAGTTACAAAGGAAGGGGGTACAGCAGGCTTTCTCGCGTACGTAACGAAAACAGAGGGAGTAGGAGTGGTGAAATCTATGAGAGGGAAAGTGGGAGGTGGTTTCGTTCACCGACCGCTAGTATGGCTGATATTAATAATGAGTGTTGTTTTTTTGTTTGTTTGTTTTTGTTTTTTAAAAGGGAGGAGTTTTTTTGAAACTGCGACAGACTTTACGAAGTCCTCCCGTTGAATGTTTTTAGCCGTGAAGAAAACAAAAAAACTATTTGATGAAATTAAATGAAATTGTTTATATTAAAAGCGATATAAAAATTTCCAGAATGAAAAATTTCATGCGTTCGTTAATCATAATAGAGAATAACGGAATTGGAATAACAGATTGAAGATGATGCTATTTACGCATGCGCAACCGGATGTTGAAAACCGGAAAGCTGATTGCAAACATACAAGATCAATAGACTTTTAGTATTATATAGATAATAGTGTAACACGCAAACGAATATCTATTTATTTCTATGAATATTGAAACAGACAACACATTATAATAGCAACATAATATAAAAAATAATTATGTTCAACTCGCGGAACCCTGTCGAAATTCCACTATGTTTTCTACATCAATCTGTAGAATTTACAGTCAATAATAATAATATTCCTTTTGAAATAATAAATGTCTGTCAGGGTTAATACTATCAAAAAAAAATTACTTTCTTCTTCCGTGAAAATAATTGTCATCGTCAGCTAAATATTATTTAAAGAAACAAAACGAATATGTTTCGTCTTTATTTATTTAAAATCATAGCGATTCAATTCTTTTCAAAAACAATAAAAATTCTTTGCTTTCTTAACATAAAAATAATTGTCCGCTAAATATTCTTCAAATCAATAAAACGAATGTCAGTTTTTGAAATTTATTCATTTCAAATCGTACTGTTTTAGTCGACGAGGCTACATAGATTGATTTTGGAACAATTCATTTTAAAATGGATAAAGTGGGAATTTTTTTTTTTTACCTTAGCGCCATCAGATTAATCACCAATTACTATTTTTGCTAATCTGACGATCTCATTTTTTTTTTTTTTCATGTGTGTGAAAGCGGATCACGTATGTATGGACATAAAGTGGCTTAGCATATTATTATATAGATTATAACAGAAGAAATAAATAAGGTTGGACTCCTTAGGTTTAACTACTTTACTAAAGAACAGGTATGGTTTGGTAGTTTTGTTTTACGGCATATCAACCCTTTTTGGGTTATTTAATGCCGAATCTGGTCATTATAGTAAAAGTTTTTATGCTTCAAGTTCTTTATATCTTCAAATGTTTAATCATCGTTTTTGGTTTGGTAGTTTTGTTTTACGGCATATCAACCCTTTTTGGGTTATTTAATGCCGAATCTGGTCATTATAGTAAAAGTTTTTATGCTTCAAGTTCTTTATATCTTCAAATGTTTAATCATCGTTTTTGGTTTGGTAGTTTTGTTTTACGGCATATCAACCCTTTTTGGGTTATTTAATGCCGAATCTGGTCATTATAGTAAAAGTTTTTATGCTTCAAGTTCTTTATATCTTCAAATGTTTAATCATCGTTTTTGGTTTGGTAGTTTTGTTTTACGGCATATCAACCCTTTTTGGGTTATTTAATGCCGAATCTGGTCATTATAGTAAAAGATTTATGCTTCAAGTTCTAAAAATAAAATAAAAAAGGGGAGGGAGAAAGGGAGAGGGGCTGTTGTTTTTGTTTTTGGTTTTGTAGAACATAATTAAGTTTTACAAAAAAAAAAAAAAAAAAAAAAACCTCAATGTAGGTGAATTTCGTCTCAGGGAGCCACAGGGCAGCCTGATCTGGTATCACCAGTACTAAAGAACAATAAATGCTTTAATTAAAACCTTCAAGGGAATTAATGGGATTTCTACACTACATTTTTTTTTAATCACCATTGGAAATTTATTGGCAAGACTAATTTCAAAATCAAAATCTACAGCACAATCTGATTATTTTTTATGAATCTTTTTTTGGAATAAATTACTTAAATCAAAAACAGTGCAAAACATTTTAAGAATGTTATATATATATATATATATATATATAATAGATTACTTTGACTATTAAAGAAACGAACAAACTTTTCATTTTTGATTTCAATGATATTATTTTGGGATATTTTTTAAGGCAATCATTAACCCTATGGGGCAATAGCTCAAATCATTAACCCTACGGGGCAATAGCTCAAATCATTAACCCTACGGGACAATAGCTCAAGTCATTAACCCTACGGGGCAATAGCTCAAGTCATTAACCCTACGGGGTAATAGCTCAAATCATTAACCCTACGGGGCAATAGCTCAAATCATTAACCCTACGGGACAATAGCTCAAGTCATTAACCCTACGGGGCAATAGCTCAAGTCATTAACCCTACGGGGCAATAGCTCAAGTCATTAACCCTACGGGGCAATAGCTCAAGTCATTAACCCTACGGGGCAATAGTCCAAGTCATTAACCCTACGGGGCAATAGTCCAAATCATTAACCCTACTGTGCAATAGTCCAAATCATTAACCCTACGGGGCAATAGCTCAAGTCATTAACCCTACGGGACAATAGCTCAAGTCATTAACCCTACGGGGCAATAGCTCAAGTCATTAACCCTACGGGGCAATAGTCCAAGTCATTAACCCTACGGGGCAATAATCCAAATCATTAACCCTACTGTGCAATAGTCCAAATCATTAACCCTACAGTTCAATAGTCCAAATCATTAACCCTACAGTGCAATAGTTCAAATCATTAATCCTACAGTGCAATAGTCCAAATCATTAACCCTACAGTTCACTAATCCAAATCATTAACCCTACAGTTCAATAGTCCAAATCATTAACCCTACAGTGCAATAGTTTTAAGTAATATGTTCTGCAATGCAATAGTTAAAGTAATTTGCTCCATTTACTATAGAAAAAACATTGTGAATACCCCACATTATCCCGATCTTGATAATTCCGCTCGTAATTTTATAAGTTTTCGCATCGTGTAATCTAATGCTGATTTACGAGCGATCCCATCCGAGGAGGCCTGAAATCTGTGGTAATGTAGAGTTGCACCCCAGTAGAACATGCTGAGACAACAAAGTCAAGGAATACAGGTATAAGATAATAAACTTTTACAGAGAAGCATTTATATTGGGGATTCGTAAAAGAAGTGGAATATTAGTTATAATTACTGCATAGGAATGTCAATTAAAATAAAGAACAAACTTTGTGGGTTCAAAGTAATTTTTTTTTTAATTTTAGGAATTTCTGGTCCTAGTGCTACATAATAAGGGCCGTGTTGAATGGAAAAGTTTGAGTGGCACCTAAGGGTCAGAGGTGACCCCAAAAACGGAAGTCGGTGAAACTATGTAATATTTGGGTAGAGATTTTCTTTCTCTTTTCTGGCGACACTTCCAGGAAGACATGTTCAGGGCAATGTCCCTAATGGGAAGCGGGCATGCACACTGTAGCTAGGTGTAGCAAAACAACCTATCTGTCTCTCTTTCTTTCTCTCTCTCTCTCTTTCGTTCTCTCTCTTTCGTTCTCTCTCTCTCTCTCTTTCTTTCATTCTCTCTTTCTTTCTCTCTCTCTCTTTCATTCTCTCTCTCGTTCTCTCTCTCTCTCTCTCTCTTTCGTTCTCTCTCTTTCTCTTTCATTCTCTCTCTCTCTCTCTTTCTTTCTTTCATCCTCTCTTGATTTTTTTGTGTCTGTTCTTCTCTTTTTAATAAAGTTCTTTATAAATTAACATCGGCATCCAAGTGCTTTTGTCAACAGACATGCACACTGTAGCGAAACAAGCTATCCGTCTGTCTTTTTTTCTTTCTCACTCCTACAAAAGTAACCCATCCCTCTGATTTTTTTCTCTGGGATCTCGACGACATATGTATATGGGTTTATACAGGCACCAATAAGTGAGAGTGTAGCACTAGTGGCCAGAATTCGCCTGCTTCCTCCTAGTCAATATTAAATTCACAAGCGCTCTCCAGTCACATGTATATCTCGGTCAAGAGAGATAACAACGTTAATTTTCGCATGGAGGTGTCGCAATCCTCCCACATACAGCACCTGGTATTCCCAAATCGTCACCCATCCGGTACTGACCAGGCTTAAGGTTACTTAACTTCGGTGACCGAACAAAACCGGAGTATCAATATGATTATACCATATATTTAGGAACTGCGAAAATATGATTCTCAAAGTGACTTCTTGAGAGGTGACGGGTCAAGGAGATGAGGAAAAACTATAAAATATGAATAAAAGCAAATGTGCATACGTTTATTGGAGCACAGGGTGGATCAGGTGCTCGTATGATTGCAAAAGTTAGGATTGGATGGAATAAGTTCAGGGCACTTATGCCATTACTAACCAGCGGTGTTACCACTGTCGATCAAGGGAAGTCTATCAGGCATGTGTATGAAGTGTGATGATATATGAAAGTGGAAACTTGAGGACATGCGTTGCATGGAAATAAATGATACGATGGATATGTAATGTGAGTTTTAACGACAGGCTTAGACCTGATGATCTCAAAGGAAGATTAAATTTGGACAGTATAGGGAGATGCGTGCAGAATAGGAAACTTCGAGGCTATGACCATGGTGAAAGAGTTTTTGGGTCAGTAGATGTAAAACAGTTGAGATAGCAGGGTCAGCTCACAGGGGAAGGCCAAGGAAAACATGAGAAGAAGTGATAAGAATGGACTTGAGAGAAAGAGGGATGAATAAAAACCTGGCCAGAGATAGGTTAGTTTAGAAGTGAATTTCTAAAAGCCATCCAATGCATGCCAACATGTAAAATGGATATTAAACCAAATACAATGATCATTATGAATAAATTCTAACAAAAGTTTCTTAAATGACAATGAATTGTACATTGATTAGGACAATGATGTCGGACTACTACTTTACACACATGTACAGCGCATGAGGAGAATGGAAAGGGTTGGTAGATGAAGGGATGGAGAAGGTGATCTTTTGTTCCTATTATGTAAGTGACAAGTATCTTAGCAATGAATATTTTTTTTTTGTGATCACTGTCATCACCAGAAGTGGGGAGTCAGAGTCAGAGTCAATTTTTGCAGTTGAATTTTTTAAAAACTGACTGATGACAGGGAGAAGATGCAGCTGTCTCAAACATAACCGCTTTCTTTTGTGATTCATAAACAAGAAAAAGATTTTATCAGCTTATCCATTATGCGCCAGTAGCAACTTCCTGTGACGCAACATCCTGAACGTGTAACTCTAGTTCTACTCTTTAACTTCTAATGGAATTTTCTGATTTTTTCTTACTCTAGCATTATGTGGAAAACTCCGTTTTTAATATTTTTTTTACACACCTACATTTTATTTTGCAACAGTGAGTGATTTTTTTTTTAGTCTACTCCTCACCTCAGAGCCAGGTATCAGAAATTTTGCAGGAGTTTTTTTTTTGCAGGAGTCAGTGTTGGTTTCCTAAAAATTATCCAGCAGTTGGATCCATTTCAGCTGATACTACAACACAATATAAGTATCCCAGATACTTACAAGTGTATTTCTGTACTGGTGCCATTTTTTTAGTATAGTCTAGAAAGAAAGAAAACTGCAAATTTAAAAATTTGTAATTGTTGTGTATTTTTTTCCCTTCTTCATGGATGTAAGTAGTCATTAGCAAAAAAAAAAAAAAAAAGCTGAAATCGTGTGTATATGAAAAAAAAAAAATTTTTAAGAAATAAAAAAAAATTTAAAAAAGAAAGAAAAAAGAAAAAAAGAAAAGAAAAAAAGAAAATAAGAAAAAAAGAAAAAAAATAAGAAAAAAAGAGAAAAAGAAAAAAAAAAGAAAAAAAAAGAAAAAAATTTTAATTAAAAAAAAAAAAAAAATTTAATTTAAAAATTTTTTTTTAATTTTTAAAATTAAAAATAATTTTTTTTTTAATTTTTAAATAAAAAAAAATCAACTTTTTTTCCTAAACAATTCCTATTAGTTCAAAATTAAAAGACACCGAGTGCGCAAGAGTAATATTTAATAATAATAATTATGTTATTTTTCAGCAGTAAATTATTATCATTATAATGGAGTATAATTAGTAATTAGAATCAGTAAAAAAACTGCTGCTGAGAAGAAATATGGCAGCCATTTTAATTATCCTACTAACGGTGCTCCCACACAGAATGCGATAAATCATGCGTATATGCATTAAAAATGGTATTATGTTGTTGTTTTTGTTAAATAATATTAACCGAGGAATCATTTCGAGTTAAAATCCATTTTGTATTACGTACAATCTATGAACTATCGAAAAAATTTGTAAATAATCCCAAGTTCGTCCAATATGCCTGCCAAGTGTCACATTTTAGATCAACCAGAATGTGTTGAACGAAAAACAAACCCTGTATTATTCTGTTTATTAAATTGTTAGGTGAAAGTACAGAATAGTTAATCAACCCCCCACCTCTCCATGTTAAGAATGGCTTTCTAAATTATAACATTATTATTTCAGTCTGGTCTGTAAATTTATTTTCTTACTAATTCTCTGGATTTTCCTTATGGGTTATGGTTAAAAAAAACAAAAAAAAACAGTTTGAATTATCTCCCCTTTAAACTGACTCTTCTAAAATGAAAATTTCATCTGCCCCAATAATACAGTGGCATCAAAGAATATTAAAGTTGTTTCCAAGGGAGATAATTAAAAAAAATACAAAAAAAGGGGGGGATAAAAAAAAAAAAGAAAGGAATAAAACTGATTTCTTAAAAGGATACACTAATTCATCTTTCTCTTTCTGGACGATATTTGTAAGAATAAAATCTTTCTTGAATTTGTCCATTGCCTCCTAAAAATAAAATACAAAAATAAATAAAACAAGATCATGAGACTAACAACGTTTTGTGAACGTTATGAAAATAGACATAATATTAAACAAAGCTATAACACGAATAACGTTTTCTTACTATAATTGACAAGGTCATAACACGAATAACGTTTTTTTAGTATGACAATAGACATAACATTAAACAATTTCATAACACTGATAACATTTTGTTACTATGATAATATTTACGTAAAAATTAAATAAAGCTATAACACCAACATTTTGTTATTATGATAAGAGACATAACATTAAACAAGGCTATAACACTAATAATGTTTTGGTACTATGATAAGAAACATAACATTAAACAAGTGTTGCATTACCCGTTCTTTCGGGGTATCCGGTAAGATCCAACAAGAATGACAAAGAACAGAATGTATATGGAAAAACTTTAGTTTTCTTTATTTCCCCATCACTGGATGGTTTACGCCGGCTATGCACACACATATAAAAATCTTTTGACATACTTTTGTCTCATGAAAGTCTTTTTCTTGCTGAGGTCACAGACTTGGTTTCCGCTCAAAACCTGTTCATATATACATCCGATTGGAAAGCAATTTGCTCTGCATTGTCTATCCAAGCATGAACTGAAGCAATTGTTCCACAAGCAATTTGATGAAATACAAGTCAGGGAATTCCTTCACAGTACTAACTTGCTTATCAGTCGCATTTTTAGTAAGCGGACACGAAAGCCTAACAGCAGGACGGGCTTGGGTATCATAGCCAATAAACCTTCATCGGTGCCATAAACATTGGTAAACTCCCATTTTTCCGGTACTTCGATACTCCGATCACTCAGCA
>OY744553.1:38836768-39031768 GCA_963556195.1 Sepiola atlantica | reverse complement strand
GAGTTTTGAGAGGACAGGAGCCAGCTCAGCAGAGCATTTCTTTATTACTTTTACTTGGATAAGATGCTTTGATGTCAAGGTTTTTTACCATATCCCTGACATTGGAAGGGATGATGTCAGGTTATCAAGTGTGGCTGTAGTCTGCAATGGGAAATTTGGGAGGGAGTGGTGTGCGGAGTCCAAAGTGGAGTTCATGGTGAACCGCTGGGCAAGTAGTTCACCCTAATCAGTTGCCGTGGAAACATCATTGTGGTTGGATAGCGGGGACAATGTTGATTGCCTCTTGTTCACCACACTATTATAGATTTTCCAGAAATCACGAGTTCCTAATTTTTGTGCCTCAATGCGTTTTCTGGTCATCTCATTATACCATTTCTGAACTGCGGCTTTTATAATGTTACAATGATTTCTAATGTTACAAATTTCTGTCTATTTTTAGTTGACTTGTGGTGGTTGAATTGACGGAATTCTTGCTTCCTCTAAGCAATAGCAGCTGCAGATTTCGAGGTGAACCATTGGAGAGAGTGGGGGCTTGCTATAGAATTTTCGCATGGGGATATGTGCTTCAACGCCTACTTTAACCCATTTGGTTAACTCATTTTCGCACTGATCAGCAGAGAGAGAGAGAGAAAGTTTCACTCTATGGAGAGTCTCTTATGTGATCTCTGATAGATTCCCAATCAGCCTGTTTGAAGTGTCACATCATTTTGAGTAAGGCTGATCGGTTTTTGGGCAAGATTTTAGGGTAATACCAATCATTACCACAAGTGATTAGTATCCCTGAGCAGGCTATGAACACTCGTAACACGAGCCACGGCAGTGAGGTCAAGAACAGGTCGAGAAGTAAGGCTTGCTGGTCCTTGCAATTTGGGAGGTTTAAGGAAAAGTGACAGTCTGAGAGAGAGTGTGCAATGGAGAAACTATACATACAGTTACCAGCTGCATCTGTATAATTCGAGAATCGAAGCCAATTAAATTGGGGGACATTAAAATCCCCAAGTAGATTGAGTGCTAGGATCTAGTGAGAGTATTGCATCTATGTTATCTGAGGCAAAGTTGAGCAGGGTTCAGTCCTGGGTCGAAGAAGAACTGGGTTAAGATGAAAATTCATATACACTAAATGTACAAAAGCAAGGAAATTCACAAATTTTTACACTTTTAAACCATTTCATTATCACATCACTACAGCATAAATCTCTATGCATGAGTGGATGAAGTGTGTGAGGTGCGCTGAAGAAAAATTCCTACCAGTAAAATACATAGCCCTGTTGTGCTCGCATACCCCTAATGACAATAAAAGTGTAAAAATTTTGGAATTTCCTTGCTTTTGTACATTTAGTGTATATGAATTTTCATCTTAACCCTATTAAGGGCATATGATTTCAGTATACTGGCATTTATCATGAAATGTCACTACTTTTGTAAAGGCTATGCCTCAATACAATACCTTCTCATAACTGATATAGTTGGTAGTTTGACTAATCAAGGTATATAGTAAACTGAAATTAAAATGCCATCAACTAGACCCTAGAACCTCTATCTCTGCCAAAAATCAGCTGAATCCATCAAATATTTGATGAGATACAGGGTGCCGCATACGTATGTACGTACGTACACACAGATAGCATGATTTCATGATTGAACTTTCTGGATCTCTTGGTTGCCTTGACTAATGATGCTGAAATTCTACACACTTATAGAACCTATCAAATAAAAATTTTGTGCAAAGTTTTAACTAATTTGGTTTATTGGTTTTTGAGTTATGATTGATCAAAGAAATGAGATTTCCAGCATAGGCCATTCGTGAAGTCTATTAAAGGATAGAGCGCTCTCGCGCCTCCCTTGATATAAGTGATTAACACTGTGTTGCAAGATTAATCTAAAGTACATGTAGGCTTGATCATCTCATTCTCGACTATATTCTCTAGTCAAGGGGAGGGTGTTCTTAACATAAACCCCAAGTCTATGCATATGCTTGTCACAGTCTTTAGGGTAGAGAGGAAGGTATCCAGTCATGTCAAATCGATTTGAGGAGATGGGGAAGTGTAGGTTGGTTTCACTTAGTTCTAGGATATCCGTGGAGTTTACAAGGAGAAAGGATTCTACATCAGTAGGTGCAGTAACTTTAATACAACTGTTGATGATGATGATGATGATGATGTTGATGATGATGATTACCTTTTCCAAAACAAGTCCAAGCCCTGGTGCTTTAGGAATGTCCACCTGAAATAGAAGATAAAACTAAAATTATACAAATAAATAAATACATATACCTAGCTCTACTTATGTATCGAGCACTGTTGAAGTAAATACTGAAAATTGATACATAAGAAATTATATCTCCTTATAAAATTTTATGTGGTACATGAAATACTAATATATATATATATATATATATATATAATTCGCTTGTTACAAATATCCAAGGGGTATAAATCCGAAGGAAGTTTAAACCGGGTTCATGAGAGTGCTCAATAAAAATTCAGAGCAAAGTATATTTAGTTGATTGTTTATTCCATTTGCTACAAAATATATTTCTGTTGTTATTAAATTATACAAATCTGAGCAGTATGGTTCCGAAATGCCTGATGAGTTGATGCTTATTTTAAGCGTTAATGAAACAGAATATATTTTGTAGCAAATGGAATAAACCATCAACTAAATATATATATATATATATATATATATAATAGAAGAATACTCGTTCAAGGTTCAGTAAAATTAATTCCTTGATGAGAACAATTTTGCACCACTTATGTTCCCTTATGAAGACTAAAATCAAGATTTAATGATACTAAACCTTATGTCTAGAATCCTTATTCTAATTTTGATCAAAATTCAGTATATGATTTTGATTCTAGAAAATGTCTAAAATTTGAGGCAAATTGAAATTCAGAAAATTTTGCTTAATTGGTGTCTAATGATTATGGATCAAATTTAATGGTGTCTAATGATTATGGATCAAATTTAATGGTGTTTAATGACTATGGATCAAATTTAATGGTGCCTAATGCCTATGGATCAAATTTAATGGTGCCTAATGCCTATGGATCAAATTTAATGGTGCCTAATGCCTATGGATCAAATTTAATGGTGTCTAATGCCTATGGATCAAATTTAATGGTGTTTAATGACTATGGATCAAATTTAATGGTGTTTAATGACTATGGATCAAATTTAATGGTGCCTAATGCCTATGGATCAAATTTAATGGTGCCTAATGCCTATGGATCAAATTTAATGGTGCCTAATGCCTATGGATCAAATTTAATGGTGTCTAATGCCTATGGATCAAATTTAATGGTGTCTAATGCCTATGGATCAAATTTAATGGTGTTTAATGACTATAGATCAAATTTAATGGTACCTAATGTCTATGGATCAAATTTAATGGTGTCTAATGCCTATGGATCAAATTTAATGGTGTCTAATGCCTATGGATCAAATTTAATGGTGTCTAATGCCTATGGATCAAATTTAATGGTGTTTAATGACTATGGATCAAATTTAATGGTACCTAATGTCTATGGATCAAATTTAATGGTGTCTAATGCCTATGGATCAAATTTAATGGTGTCTAATGCCTATGGATCAAATTTAATGATGTCTAATGACTATGGATCAAATTTAATGGTGCCTAATGCCTATGGATCAAATTTAATGGTGCCTAATGCCTATGGATCAAATTTAATGGTGTCTAATGCCTATGGATCAAATTTAATGGTGTCTAATGCCTATGGATCAAATTTAATGATGTCTAATGACTATGGATCAAATTTAATGGTACCTAATGTCTATGGATCAAATTTAATGGTGTTTAATGACTATGGATCAAATTTAATGCAAATCTAAAATATTTGAATTTTCACATGCCAGGTTGTGCTCATATGCCGTCTAAAATTCCTTTAAACTACCTAAAATTATTTTACCCGAAAGAATTTGAAATTTCGGGAATATTTATTAATTGATGTCTAATTCCTATTGTTAAAATTTCACAAAAAAAAAATGGAGGTATCTGAATTTTAACTAAGAGCTTCCAACGTCTTTTTACCTCCTTTGCATAAAACTAGAACTAAATATAACCTACATTACATTTAGCAGTTGCGTTTCAAAATTCTTAATGATCGGTTAATTAGTTTAGGAGTGAATCCTGTACATATAAACATACCTGACTTTATATAAATAGATAATATATAGATTATATAAATGGAAAAGTGGACAGACCACAAAATATAAAAGACAAAATCACATTAAGCTGGGGGATGATGGGGTGGTGCATCATGTTTTAATCACATTAAATATTACAAAATAGTATGTTATAGCAAGTTTGATTGTACATGTGAAACGTAGAAAAAACAAGCCCCCTCCCTAAAAAAAAAAAAGATGGCCGACAAATCAAGTTTTACCATTTTATTTTTTTTGATAAATATAAATAAATAAAAAAGGGTTAATCTTGAAAGAAAATAATCACACTTACCCTTTCGGGTTTCCAAGCTAAATCTATGACATCAACACCACAGAATCCACGAACAATAGCAATAGTTAGACCTAGAAGATAAAAGTACGAAGAAGAAAAGAAATGAGAAGTGCACATGTATTCATAATATTAACACTCATTCGTTGCTTTTGTGTCACGCATTTATTAGTAACGGGAGATGGGTATTTGGTATAAAGAAGCGGAAGTGGACTCCTTTCACCTCCACTTTGGGAGTTAATAGAGAGGAGGAGGAGGAGGAGGAGGGGACTTGGTATAAAGAAGTGGAAGTGGGCTCCTTCCACCTCCACTTGGGGAGTTAATAGAGAGGAGGAGGAGGAGGGGACTCGGTATAAAGAAGTGGAAGTGGGCTCCTTCCATCTCCACTTGGGGAGTTAATGAGGAGGGGGAGGAGGAGGGGACTTGGTATAAAGAAGTGGAAGTGGGCTCCTTCCACCTCCACTTGGGGAGTTAATAGAGAGGAGGAGGAGTAGGAGGAGGAGGGGACTTGGTATAAAGAAGTGGAAGTAGGCTCCTTTCACCTCCACTTGGGGAGTTAATAGAAAGGAGGAGGAGATGGGGACTCGGTATAAAGAAGTGGAAGTGGGCTCCTTTCACCTCCACTTGGGGAGTTAATAGAGAGGAGGAGGAGTAGGAGGAGGAGGGGACTTGGTATAAAGAAGTGGAAGTAGGCTCCTTTCACCTCCACTTGGGGAGTTAATAGAAAGGAGGAGGAGATGGGGACTCGGTATAAAGAAGTGGAAGTGGGCTCCTTTCACCTCCACTTGGGGAGTTAATAGAAAGGAGGAGGAGGAGGAGGAGGAGGAGGGAACTCAGTATGAAGAAGAGGAAGTGGAAGGAAGTGAAACTGAAACAAAAAAAAAAACTCATTAATTATTAACAATTTAAAATTTGTTACTAAGTTACACAGCCTGGACATGCAGCAGCGTCAGCAGAAAACTGCAAGCAATGAAAATATGCCGGTCTTCGACAGATTTGTTTCAACCAATCACCGTGGAGACAAGTAGAGCGATAGGCGCTGTCACGCGCAACTTCTTAAACCGCCTTGATCTGTTAGATTCTCTGTTTTGGGCATCAAGTCAACCTGTTAACTAAGCTTTGTTTACGTCATCCAACATCAGTTAATATCTAAACCTTATAACATTCTCTTGTCAATCGTGCTTTTAACGTACTGTTGTCACAGACAAAGGAATGTTTCTGCTTTGCTATTTCTTTCCAAAGTAATTCTTTAGTCTTTTTATATTTTTCTTATTTTGCCCTCAAATGCATTTGCAGACATCCTGAGTTCCAACCTGCGTCTCGCCTAATAACATTACATATTTACTTTTGTCAGCGAAATGACGGTCGGTAATCAGTTGGGGAGGGGGGTCAAATAATACCCTACATAACGCTACTTCAGCAAGAACAATCATTTGACTTATCAGATACTCACCAATCATTTTTCGGATGTGGTGAAGCATAAAACTTTGGCCCTTAATTGTGATCGTTAAAAATTCCAGACCATTGTGAACAACAGGATTACCAGCCTGAAAAAAAAAAAAAAAAAAAAATTTTAATGACAAACAAAAATAAATTAAAGAAATTTTTGACAAAATCATAAAAAAAACAGACTGATTTTTCTTGTTCATTGAATAGATTTGTGACAGATTAAGTGAGTCTGAGTATGAGATGTTTTAGATTAAGTAAAAAAAATTTTTGATCCTGTGAGTTGAGGAGGGAACAGCTGATTTTCAGTAAAGATTAGAATTTGAGGTTTTTCTTTTAAAGAATATCAACACTAGGTCATTTTGTGCCATACAATGTATATATATCAAAAATAAAAAAAAGAAAACAAAAAATACTATTTATGTATGCATCAACGTTTCGTCTTTATTTCAAGATCTCCTCGGGATGATTGGTTTGAAGAAATAACACCTAAGTACAAATATTTGAAAAAGTTTGTACATCTGTGTTGTTCAAACAAATCATCCCGAAGAAGTCTTGAAATAAAGACGAAACGTTGATGAATACATAAATAATATTTTTGATTTTCCTTTTTTTCATTTTCCATTACGTTGACATATTATTTCCATTTTTATCATATATATATATATATATATATAAATATGTATATAATAAATATTTGTTTTGTTTATTATCTATGTACGTATACATTTCGTCCTTTATAATCGGGACTCATCAGCATAGAGATATGACTATTCACTACTGGTCATGCGATTCGAAACCCTGGATTCCGAGTATTTTGCAACTCAAATCCCGACACCCAGAACCACTTGGGCAACCCTGAACAGCGAATAAACAGTGATAATTTTAACACTTTATCTGGCGGCTTGATGTCATAAGAGCGTTCGACTTAATGAAAGGAATAATGCACATATAGCTAGTGACGTAATGCTGTGTTAATACTACACTTACAGTGCCCTTCTAGACGGGTTTTCTAGGAGCTACAAATAATAAAAATTTGTTTTGTTTATTATCTATGTACATATGTTTCGTCCTTTATAATCGGGACTCATCAGCATAGAGATATGACTATTCACTACCGGTCATGTGATTCGAAACCTCAGATTCAGAGTATTTTGCAACTCAAATCCCGACGCCCAGAACCACTCGGCCAATGCTGAATAGCGAATAATTATATATATATATATATATATATATATAATAAGAAAGATTTCAGTTGATACACTAAAACAATTTTTGAATTTTCATGGGTAAGACTCGTCTATATATACTTTTTGTAAAAAAAAATAGATATTAAAATTAATCATTAAAGCTCCATTCAAGTTGAGCCGTTGAGAGAAATATGAAAAGTTTCTAATTAAGCAATATTGCAAGTTTATTCTCGTATTGCAATATTGCAAGTTTATTCTCGTAGCAGATCGAACACGTTTTAAGACTTACTATTAAAATATGGGTTTATTTCTCTCTCGTTTAAATATGACTGTCATAGTGGCCGAGTGGTTATGGTTAGATCTGAGTTATTCAGGTCCAGGGTTCAAATCGTTTGGCCAACGGTAGTTATATAAGTCTCACTGATGATTGTTAGTGAACATGAAACATGTCTGTAGATAATAAATATTTACTCATAAAAAATAATCATCTATATATATATATATATATATTAGTATATTTTTTAAAAGGCTGTGTGCAATGCAAATTCCGGGTAAGATGTAAGCTGGAAGGAACAAAAATAATAAATCGAATACGAAATGTGACTTACTATTTATGTTTTCTTAAAATCTTACATAACAGCAAGTGTGGTGTTAGCTGTTTGTGTGATGTCCAGATGATTATTAAAAATCATTTAGTTAATATTTCGAGAAAAAAGAAACTTCCCTTTGTCAAAAATAATAAACACCAGAGGAAAACTCCGTCTGTGCAGAGAATCTGCCAAAATGGATGCCAGAAGACCATTTTACTTAATTAAATATAAGCTCAATAATTAATCAGGGATGTGCAGGCCAAAAATAGCCGTTAGGGCTCCACGGGACTCAAAATCCATTATTTTTCGGTGAAAAAGTGGTTTCATGCGACATTGCAGGTCCTAAAACATCCTCAAAAGCTATGAATGGATATAGATGGTTAAATCTGATAAAGTACTTTTATTTAGGACCATTTTCAGGCTGTGAAAGGGTTTTCATTAATGTAAAATCGCCAAAAACTAGTGGCCTGCACCTTCTGAATTTTGCATAATTTTCAAAATGTTTGATTGTTTAGTGTTATTTATGTATAAATGAACACAAAAAATACTACTCGCATGAATCTGAAATTTTCACCCATTACGTCCCACCCCTACTATTAGCTCTGATGAAGCAATTTTCTTTTCCCTTTTTTGACATAAAATAACCTTTACTCGTCACATAAGACTCATATCTGATGTTCTTGTGGACAACATTCCAGAATGTTCCTTATGACACATGGTGTTCTTTTGCAATCGACCTCATAGATCATCTAGGAGTACCACCAATGGTCTGCTGTACTTGCCGAATAAATTCAGGTCTTCTAATGCAATCAGTGTGTATTCTCTTACATCGTTGATCTCAATCTTTTGAACTACTATGTATGGCGCATAGTTGCGAAAATGGTTAATGAGTAGCCTTGGAAGATTAAAAAATTCCTAAAAGTTTACATAGAGTAATGTTCAATATGAACAATAACAACCTGATCCTTACGTGTAGATGACCCATGTCTCATATAAAATCCATCAAAGATAAGGGAGACATTAATGAATAAAATTACAACACAATATATTTATTCTTAGGCTTCAAAACGATTGGTCAGTAAAAAGCTATTATATATTTCTAAAAGTTATGCTCATCTATGTATAAAACTGTCCTCAAATTCGTTAAGTTCACTTTATATAGTCATAACATGTCAAGGAAAGATCAGATTAGAAATGTCTTCAGGATTTTCAGACTGACAGGAGAACAAAGTTCCAACATCATTTCCACTATTGACAATATTACTTCATGTGATATATAAAGAAAAGTCAGTCGGATCTCCAAAGACAGACCTAAATAGCACTCCATCTGACATGTTTGATTCAGGCTAGTCTATTTGTTGTAGTTTTACCTACTATGTATAAAACTGTCCTCAAATACGTTAAGCTCACTTTATATAGTCATAACATGTCAAGGAAAGATCAGATTAGAAATGTCTTCATGATTTTCAGACTGACAGGAGAACAAAGTTCCAACATCATTTCCACCATTGACAATATTACCTCATCTAATATATAAAGAAAAGTCAGTCGGATCTCCAAAGACAGACCTAAATAGCACTCCATCTGACATGTTTGATTCAGGCTAGTCTATTTGTTGTAGTTTTACCTACTATGTATAAAACTGTCCTCAAATACGTTAAGCTCACTTTATATAGTCATAACATGTCAAGGAAAGATCAGATTAGAAATGTCTTCAGGATTTTCAGACTGACAGGAGAACAAAGTTCCAACATCATTTCCACTATTGACAATATTACTTCATGTGATATATAAAGAAAAGTCAGTCGGATCTCCAAAGACAGACCTAAATAGCACTCCATCTGACATGTTTGATTCAGGCTAGTCTATTTGTTGTAGTTTTACCTACTATGTATAAAACTGTCCTCAAATTCGTTAAGTTCACTTTATATAGTCATAACATGTCAAGGAAAGATCAGATTAGAAATGTCTTCAGGATTTTCAGACTGACAGGAGAACAAAGTTCCAACATCATTTCCACTATTGACAATATTACTTCATGTGATATATAAAGAAAAGTCAGTCGGATCTCCAAAGACAGACCTAAATAGCACTCCATCTGACATGTTTGATTCAGGCTAGTCTATTTGTTGTAGTTTTACCTACTATGTATAAAACTGTCCTCAAATACGTTAAGCTCACTTTATATAGTCATAACATGTCAAGGAAAGATCAGATTAGAAATGTCTTCATGATTTTCAGACTGACAGGAGAACAAAGTTCCAACATCATTTCCACCATTGACAATATTACCTCATCTAATATATAAAGAAAAGTCAGTCGGATCTCCAAAGACAGACCTAAATAGCACTCCATCTGACATGTTTGATTCAGGCTAGTCTATTTGTTGTAGTTTTACCTACTATGTATAAAACTGTCCTCAAATACGTTAAGCTCACTTTATATAGTCATAACATGTCAAGGAAAGATCAGATTAGAAATGTCTTCAGGATTTTCAGACTGACAGGAGAACAAAGTTCCAACATCATTTCCACTATTGACAATATTACTTCATGTGATATATAAAGAAAAGTCAGTCGGATCTCCAAAGACAGACCTAAATAGCACTCCATCTGACATGTTTGATTCAGGCTAGTCTATTTGTTGTAGTTTTACTTACTATGTATAAAACTGTCCTCAAATACGTTAAGCTCACTTTATATAGTCATAACATGTCAAGGAAAGATCAGATTAGAAATGTCTTCAGGATTTTCAGACTGACAGGAGAACAAAGTTCCAACATCATTTCCACCATTGACAATATTACCTCATCTAATATATAAAGAAAAGTCAGTCGGATCTCCAAAGACAGACCTAAATAGCACTCCATCTGACATGTTTGATTCAGGCTAGTCTATTTGTTGTAGTTTTACCTACTATGTATAAAACTGTCCTCAAATACGTTAAGCTCACTTTATATAGTCATAACATGTCAAGGAAAGATCAGATTAGAAATGTCTTCAGGATTTTCAGACTGACAGGAGAACAAAGTTCCAACATCATTTCCACTATTGACAATATTACTTCATGTGATATATAAAGAAAAGTCAGTCGGATCTCCAAAGACAGACCTAAATAGCACTCCATCTGACATGTTTGATTCAGGCTAGTCTATTTGTTGTAGTTTTACCTACTATGTATAAAACTGTCCTCAAATACGTTAAGCTCACTTTATATAGTCATAACATGTCAAGGAAAGATCAGATTAGAAATGTCTTCATGATTTTCAGACTGACAGGAGAACAAAGTTCCAACATCATTTCCACCATTGACAATATTACCTCATCTAATATATAAAGAAAAGTCAGTCGGATCTCCAAAGACAGACCTAAATAGCACTCCATCTGACATGTTTGATTCAGGCTAGTCTATTTGTTGTAGTTTTACCTACTATGTATAAAACTGTCCTCAAATACGTTAAGTTCACTTTATATAGTCATAACATGTCAAGGAAAGATCAGATTAGAAATGTCTTCAGGATTTTCAGACTGACAGGAGAACAAAGTTCCAACATCATTTCCACCATTGACAATATTACTTCATGTGATATATAAAATTAAGTTATTCAGATTCTTGCAGTTTGACCCATATAGCAATGCATCTTACACATCGTTATTTGATTCTGTCTAGCCGATTTGTCTTTTTTCCTTCTATGTTCTTTGCAAGAAAATTATCTATTCCACTCCAAAAAATATTTATTCTTTCATATTTCACATTCCTATGTCTAGCAATCTAGCAAACAAATAAGTACATAATCTTTTTCTTTATTACACTCGTCAAGGTAGGATCAGTAATAAAACGAAGATTACATAAGCTTTTCTTCATTTTATACATATTTCATAACGCATCATAGTTGGATCAGATTAGAAATGTCATCAGGTTTTTCAGATGACAGGGAAACAAAGTTCCAACATCATTTCCACCAATGACAACATTACTTCATAGGATATATAAAATTAAGTTATTCTGTTTCTTGCAGTTAGACCCATATAGCAATGCATCTGATCAATGACAAAGAATAAAATTACAAAACAATATATAACGATAATTTATAGACTGCGATTACAATGCAGAGGTATAACGGATAAACGCGGACTGAAAGCAAATTAAGACATCCAAAGATGAAGTGAGTTTTCAGGTTTCTTACTTTTTTATAAATAATTATTTATTATTTTATTTTTATTTGTTTATAATTATAGTTACAATCTAAATTTCTATAAGTGCGATTTGATGCCGCGTCCATATGACATAATATTTCAGGAGAAAATTCTTCTGAAGTGAATTTTTTCCCCGAAATATTATATCATACAGATTCTACATCAAACACCACTGACAGCAAGTAAGATTATTATTATAAATAAATTGCTTTCTATAATCTTTTTTTATATATACACTACACAATACTTCAAGCAAATTACATTAACCTACAAAACTATATTTATTCTGATGCTTAAAAACGTTTGGGCAGTAAAAGTATATTATACATTTCTAAAAGTTATGTTTGTCTATGTATAAAACTGTCCTCAAATACGGTACGCACACTTATATTGTTCGTAACATGTCATGGTAGGATCAGATTAGAAATGTCTTCAGGATTTTCAGACTGACAGGAGAACAAAGTTCCAACATCATTTCCACCAATGACAATATTACATCACTTAATATATAAAGAAAAGTCAGTCGGATCTCCAAAGACAGACCTAAATAGCACTCCATCCGACATGTTTGATTCAGGCTAGCCTATTTGTTGTAGTTTTACCTACTATGTATAAAACTGTCCTTAAATACGTTAAGTTCACTTTATATAGTCATAATATGTCAAAGAAAAAATCAGATTAGAAATGTCTTCAGGATTTTCAGACTGACAGGAGAACAAAGTTCCAACATCATTTCCACCAATGACAATATTACATCACTTAATATATAAAGAGAAGTCAGTCGGATCTCCAAAGACAGACCTAAATAGCACTCCATCTGACATGTTTGATTCAGGCTAGCCTATTTGTTGTAGTTTTACCTACTATGTATAAAACTGTCCTCAAATACGTTAAGTTCACTTTATATAGTCATAACATGTCAAGGAAAGATCAGATTAGAAATGTCTTCAGGATTTTCAGACTGACAGGAGAACAAAGTTCCAACATCATTTCCACCAATGACAATATTAATTCGTATAATAATATTTTTTAAGTAATACTAGATTGTGATTTTGTAATAAATGACAAAATCACAAGCTTTAACAATTTTTAGTATTTAGGGGAATTGAGAAAGCAAATCAATTTCCATAATAAAACGTTTTCTTTCTATACCGATTTATATAGTTTTTCTTTCTATTTTTTTTTTTTTTACTTTCTAGTTTGAAACTTAAAAAAAAAATGTTTTTATTTCACCGATTAAGACATTATTTGTTATATATTTAGTGCGAACATTAACAATGGATAATTTTTGAGGGGGGGGGGGGGGCGGTACACTCATGTCTAATAATAAAAAAAACAGTAATAAAACAAAGATTACATAAGCTTTTCTTTATTTTATACATATTTCATAACACGTCATAGTTGGATCAGATTAGAAATGTCATCAGGATTTTCAGATGACAGGGAAACAAAGTTCCAACATCATTTCCACCAATTACAACATTACTTCATAGGATATATAAAATTAAGTTATTCTGATTCTTACAGTTAGACCCATATAGCAATTGTTATTTGATTCTTCCTAGCCTATTTATCTTCTTCCTTCTACTATGTTCTTTTCAAGTATCTATTTCACTCAAAAAATACTTATTCTTATTGTTTCATATTTCACATTCCTATGTCTAGCAATGAAACACGAATAAGTAGATAGTCTCTTTTTTTATATATAAATTCTTTGTAACACATCAAAGTAGGATCAGATTAGAAATGTCATCAGAATTTTCAGATGACAGGGAAACAAAGTTCCAACATCATTTCCACCAATGATAATATTACTTCATAGGATATATAAAATTAAGTTATTATGATTCGTACAGTTAGACCCACATAGCAATTGTTATTTGATTCTTACTAGCCAACGACAATATTACTTCATAGAATACTTTAAGTAATACTAGCTTGTGATTTTGTAATAAAAAAAGCTTCAAGAAAACAAAGACATTAATGACTAAAATTACAAAACTATATATAAAGATAATTTACAGGAAGCGATAAAAATGCAGAGGTGTAACGGATAAATGCGAAAGAAAATTTTCTACCTTTTTATTAATATTTTTTTTTTACTTTTCTTCTTTTTGTTTGTTTATAATTATAATTACAATCTTATTTGCAATAAATGAGTGTAACGGAGGACGGCCGATTGAAGTAGATGCAGACACTTGTCGGCGCCGTTCAAAGAGGCAGCGTCTGCTATGCTGTGCGTGTGGGGCGAACCCGAAAACCCTCTTGCCGACATAAAAAGAAAGAGGAGTGGGATGAGAGAGGCGTCAGAAAGTGAAATAAGATTTTAATTATTTTATTTGTTCTTACAAATTAGATTTTTTGCATGCGTGGGATTTTCGTTATAATAAGAGAGCGAAAAGTTAAGAGTCAGTCAGTTTTTTCGTGGATATCGTTCTGAACGCGTGTTGGAAAGCGAGCAAAAGAAAAGAGTGCTGGATTTTCTTTCATGTTGATTTGAAAGACGTTTTTTTTTATATACAGTTGAGAGAGACGGTTTTTTTTTTATATACAATTGAGAGAGACGTTTTTTTTTCCCCTGCCATTTGGACTTGATCTTGGCGACATCTCTATTTAAAGATTAGTTCGTTATTCTTTTTTTTTCTTACAATGAGATTTGATGCAGAGTCCATATGACATAATATTTTTAGAAAATTCTTTTGAGGAAGTGAATTTTTCACCTGAAATATTATATCATGCGGATCCCACATCAAACTACACCGATAGCAAGTAAGATTATTATCGTAAATAAATCGCCTCCTATAAAATGACTTTATGAAGCTTCAAACAAACTACATTAATCTACAAAACAATATATTTATTCTGATGTTTAAAAACTTTTGGTTAGTAAAAGTATATTATATATTTTAAAAAGTTATCTTTGTCTCTGTATAAAACTGTCCTCAAATACTTATATTGTTCGTAACATGTCATAGTGGGATCAGATTAGAAACGTCATCAGGATTTTCAGATGACAGGGAAACAAAGTTCCAACATCATTTCCACCAATGACAATATTACATCATCTAACATAATATGAGTTATCGCCCTTGCATTTTGAGATTCTCTTTATCCATCTCTTTGTGACTCAAACATTATTTTAGAAATTTTAAAATTTAAACTAAAATGACATTAATTAATGCCGGGTAACGCCAGGTAAGTACAGTTAGTAAATAGATAGTCTTTTCTTTATTATATATATTCTTTATAACATGTCATGCTAGGATCAGATTAGAAATGTCTTCAGGATTTTCAGACTGACAGGAGAACAAAGTTCCAACATCATTTCCACCAATGACAATATAACTGTGACAATAAAGAGGAGCACGCACCATCAGGAAAAAGAAGGAAGTGCTTTGCATGTCGTATGCAAATTTAAAAAGGGCTTCTCTTCATAGGTGCAGGTGCTTATGCGATTTGCATATGTGGATATTAGGTGAGATAAATCAAGAGGACAGCTGGGAAGGAGGAGAAGCCATTTTGGATTGGAGAGAGAAAGGCAGAAAGTGGGTTACATGAAATTTTGTTGGAATGTCAAAGACAGTAAAAACGTTTGGAGAAAAAGGCAGAAAGTGGGTTGCACGAAATTCGGTTCGGTTGAATTAAAGTCAAAACTTTTCTTATTTTATTTTTCTGGCACAGTAAGTTAACAATTACTTCATCTAATATATAAAGAGAAGTCAGTTGGATTTCTGACATATTCCTATTTGATTCTGGCTAGCTTATTTTTTGGTAGTTTTTCCCACTATGTTATTGGCACAGATATAATTCATTTTGATTCCTATGTCTTATTATCTAGAATACATAAATGTGTACATACTCTGTTCTTTTTTATATACATTCTTGATGACACAAAAAAACTCTCACATTCCTATGTCTAATGATCTAGAAAGCATGAATTATTAGATAATCTTTTTCTTTATTATTTATCATAAGACGTCAAGAAAGGATCAGATTAGAAATGTCTACAGAATCTTCAGACTGACAGGAGAACAAAGTTCCAACATCATTTCCACCAATGACAATGTTACTTCATATTACAATATTTTTGTGAGGTAAGACTACCTCATGATTCTGTAATAGACAAAGAAGTAACAACGGCTGTACAGATACTACACTCTAAGCACAAGATACCGGCAAATGTTTAAAGTTTGATAAAGTTGTTTCATGGCATTTCCTATTTTAAATTCCAATCCTCCACTCTACAATAAAGAAAAATAGATATTTCTTTGTATATCACTAATAGAAAAGTTAGTAAGAAAAAACTGCTGGACAAATCCATTACAAGCATTTAGCGGAATTGAGAAAGCAAATCTATTTCCATAAACAAACGTTTTTTCTCTAATAACCGATTTATACGTTTTTTTTTCTTTTTTTAATCTTTTTTAAAACATTCTAGTTTTAAACTTTTTTCACATTCCTATGTCTTATCAACAAAAAAATATAAATAAATACATAATCTTTTCTCTATTAACTACATTCTTCATAACACGTCAACGAAGGATCAGATTAGAAATGTCTTCAGGATTTTCAGACTGACAGGAGAACAAAGTTCCAACATCATTTCCACCAATGACAATATTACTCCATCTAATATATAAGTAGAAGTCAGTCGGATTTACAAAGTCAGGCCTAAATAGCAATCTATCCGACATATTGCAATTTGATTCGGGCTAGCCTATTTTTTTTTTCGTAATTTATATATTTTTTTTTAAGTAAGACTACCTCATGATTTTGTAACAACGAAGCTTTAAACAAAGACTGTACAGATACTACACTCTAAGCACAAAATACCAGTGAATCAGTGAGGGTTGAGGATATGCGTTGCATGGAGAGAAATGATATGATGGATGTGCAATATGAGTCTTAGAAGGCTGTGGCGGAATTGATGATCTTGAGCTAGAATCGAGCGGTGGAGATGGCCCGGACTTAGTTCATCCCCGCAGTAAGAGGGTCCGCCTTTGCCTGGCTTGCAGATGGAAAGGGAAATAAGTTTTGGCTTACTAGTTTTCTAGTGAGGATTGAACTCGCAACCTCGAAGTAACAAATCTACTGGTTGCTGCACAATAATACGTGGATTCGCTTTGACGACAAATAGTCAGCTAGCGGATTATGTTTTTTTTTATTGGTTAAGCGGAATTAACTGAAGGAAAATCTGCTAATCAAAAGAGAAGAAAATCAGGAGAAGGCGAAGTGAGTGTCGAGTGAGATTCTGCGGTGAGTCAAATTATTTTTCGTTCATTGGAGCTCAAAGTTACACAGAGGGATTTTGTGCTTCTACAGGAATTGAACCGAACTGAGTTTTTTTTTTTGTGTTTGTTTAACGTTTGGAGTCTAGTCATAGACTTCTGAATTCCCATCTTTCAAAGGTAAACTTAGATCTGATTAAATCTGGATAGTATAGGGAGATGTGTGCAGTAAAGGAGACTTTGTTGGTTTGGTCACATTGAAAAAAATGGGTTAATAGATATAGAACAGTTGAGATTTTGTAATATGCAAAGCTGTAACATCAGCTGTACAGATACTACACTCTAAACACGAGTTACAGGTGAATGCTTAATGTTTTGTTAAATTGTTTTATTGAATTTCATATTTCACATTCCTACATCTAATGGCTTAAAAATACAAATATATAAATATAAATCTTTATTTTATTCTTATGTCTAATGGTATAGAAAACAAACAAGTACATAATCCTTTCTTAAAATGTAAGTTTTAACGATAGCTGTACAGATACTACACACTGAGCACAAGATACCAATGAATGTATATAGTTTGGTTAATGTTAAGTTATTTCCCTTGTATTTAGATATAAGAGTTCTATTCCTTTGTGATAGATTTTTAGAGTAATTTTGCTTGTTGTTATTGGTTATTGGCTGGGAAAACAAAGATGACAGTTAGGACAAACTGATGTGTGTCCATGACTGGATTTATGTAACAAGTAAACTAACATTGGCTACTGTCCTTCATCTTGAAAGACTTCGATTAAGTTCTTTTATGGAATTCCAAAATTTCACATTACTATGTCTAATGGTATAGAAAACAAACAGGTACATAATCCTTTCTTAATTATATATCTTCCTCATAACATGATAATGTAGGAGGATAAGGGAAACAAAGGTCCAACATGTTTTCCACCAATGAGAATCATATTTGATTTTTGTTAGGTAAAACTACCTGATGATTTTTGTAATAAACAATGGCTGTATAAATACTACACTCTAAGCACAAGATAAGAATGAACGTATCTCGCCAACGTATAAAACCAAACTGCATTTCATTTATTCTTATCATTTAGGGGGTCATATATTTTCTCGTCGAGGGTCAGGGTTTACGGATACGTTTGCAGCCGGTTCGAAAGGTCTTGCTACCGCTTGTTTTGTTGTGCTGAGCGCAGATGAATTTGCAGCAACCTGATTGGTCAGCTCTGCTTCAGCCTCGTTTTCGTCTCGTCAGTTCTCAGCCGCTTCCGCGACCTACCCGATCGTTGCCGCCGAGCAGTCACGGAAATTAGGCGCTTTATCTGGAGTAGAACCATTTTTATTATATTGGTGATTGAATTATTAATAGATGATTGTCATAAAAATATGTAACTAATTGTTACGGTTGTTTTAATCTTTCCATTCGTAAATTTATTGGATGTAAATAACTTCTAAAACATTCAATCTTTTAATAGATGAGATTTTGCTCAGAATTTTAGAACCAGTTTAAATGACTTTCTATTCGACATTTAAAAGGCTTCCAAATTCCTCTGCGATAAGTCAAATGTCGTAACATATAACAGTGTAAAGATACATGGTCAGCATCAAAATTGGGACATTATTTCACTTTTTATCTAGCTTTATATTCAAAAACCGACAGAGAAACTAAGTTCCACCAGAAAATATCTATTGTCATTTTGTAAAAAGCTTTCTCAAAATTCACATAAGCAAAATACGGGTTCTTCTTCTGACTAAGGTACTTCTCTTGCATTTGTCGCAAGATAAATATAGCATCAGACTCGTTATTTGCTGCATGATTATTCTCTCAATTACTTTCAGGACCTGATCCATCAACTTTAAGTCTTTGTAATTATCTCTATCTAGAGCAAAAATAAATAAGTAGATAATATTTTCTTTATTACATACATCCTTCGTAACACGTCATAGTAGGATCAGATTAGAAATTTTATCAGGATTTTCAGATACACCGAAAGACACAGTTTCAACATCATTTCCACCAATGACAATATTACCTCATATTAGAATATTTTTGTTTGGTAAGACTACCTCGTGATTTTTTAACAAACAAAGCTGTAATAATGGCTGTACAGATACTACATGAACAAAACTGAAGGCAGCTTACAACATTGCTTGAAGAAAACATTTTAATTAGTTGTTATAAGTCAAAACTGTATACATTCACCAGTATCGTATACAGTTTTTTTTTTAATATTGCTTTATAGAATTTCAAATTTTATAAAGTTCGGTTCGGTTCGGTTGTTTCATAGAATTTTAAATTTTGCCTCTATTCTAACTACGTCTAATGGTCTAGAAAACAGAAGTAGATAATGTTTTTTTCTGATGTACATCCTTCATAACACGTAAACGAAAGATCAGCTTAGAAATGTCATCAGGATTTTCAGATGACAGGGAAACAAAGTTCCAACATCATTTCCACCAATGATAATATTCCTATGTCAAATGATCAAGAATGCATGAATTATTAGATAATCTTTTTCTTTATTATTCTTCATAAGACGTCAAGAAAGGATCAGATTAGAAATGTCTTCAGCATATTCAGACTGACAGGAGAACAATGTTCCAACATCATTTCCACGATTGACAATATTAATTCATCTAATATATAAAGAGAAGTCAGTCAGACCTAAATAGCACTCCATCTGACATATTCCTATTTGATTCGGGCTAGCTTATTTTTCGGTAGCTTTCTTCCCGCTATGTTATTGGCACAGATATAACTATCTACAATACTTTTCTTTTTTATATACATTCTTGATGACACAGAAAAATTTCACATTCCTATGTCTAATGATCTAGAAAGTATTAATTATTAGATAATCCTTTTCTTTATTATTCATCATAAGACGTCAAGAAAGGATCAGATTAGAAATGTCTTCAAGATATTCAGACTGACAGGAGAACAACGTTCCAACATCATTTCCACTATTGGCAATATTACTTATATATATATATATAAAAGTAGATGTTTGTTTATTACAATATTTTTTTAGGTAAGACTACCTCATGATTTCGTAATAAACAATGGCATAAAGTTTAAATTGTTTTGTGGAAAATCAAATTTCACTTTCCTATGTCTAATGGTCTAGCAAACAAAAAGGTACATAATCTTTTTTTTTTATTACATTTTTCATAAAACGTCAAGAAAGGATCTGATTAGAAAGGTCATCAGGGTTTTCAGATGACAGGGAAACAAAGTTCCAACATCATTTCGACCAACGACAATATTACTTCATCTAATATATAAAGAGAAGTCAGTCAGATTTTCAAAGTCAGACCTAAATAGCACTCAATCTGACATATTCCTATTTGATTCGGGCTAGCTTATTTTTCGGTAGCTTTCCCCGCTATGTTATTGGCACAGATATAATTCATTTTGATTCCTATGTCTTATTATCTACAATACATAAATGGGTACGTACTCTTTTCTTTTTTATATACATTCTTGATGACACAGAAAAATTTCACATTCCTATGTCAAATGATCAAGAAAGCATGAATTATTAGATAATCTTTTTCTTTATTATTCATCATAAGACGTCAAGAAAGGATCAGATTAGAAATGTCTTCAAGATATTCAGACTGACAGGAGAACAAAGTTCCAACATCATTTCCACCATTGACAATATTACTTCATCTATCTGTATATATAAAAGTAGATGTTTTTTCATTACAATATTTATTTTAGGTAATGATTTCGTAATAAGCAATGGCATAAAGTTTAAATTGTTATAGAGAAGTCAGTCGGATTTTCAAAGTCAGACCTAAATAGCACTCAATCTGACATATTCCTATTTGATTCGGGCTAGCTTATTTTTCGGTAGTTTTCCCCGCTATGTTATTGGCACAGATATAATTCTTTTATATTGCTGTCTAATTATCTACAATACATAAATGGGTACGTACTCTTTTCTTTTTTATATACATTCTTGATGACAGAGAAAATTTCACATTCCTATGTCTAATGATCTAGAAAGCATGAATAAGTAGATAATCTTTTTCTTTATTATTCATCATAAGACGTCAAGAAAGGATCAGATTAGAAATGTCTTCAGAATCTTCAGACTGACAGGAGAACAAAGTTCCAACATCATTTACACCATTGACAATATTATTTCATATATATATATATATATATATATTTCACCCCCTCGGTCTTCTATTGTTGTCTTCTGATAATGAAAGTTGTTCTTTCGAAAATTTAAGATTACCCTTTGCCGATCTGTTACTTACCAAAAAAAAATAAATACTATTTGGTATTTAATCAGTTTTCGTGAAATTATTAATAAATCGTTTTGAGTTTCACTTTCTCCCTGCGTTTATTGCTTTTCACTTTTCCATCTCACGGCAACCACATCGCATTGCTATAGCCTTGGACGACTAATTTACACTTATATATATATATATATATATATATATATATATATAAGTAGATGTTTGTTCATTACAATATTTATTTTAGGTAATGATTTCGTAATAAACAATGGCATAAAGTTTAAATTGTTTTGTGGAAAATCAAATTTCACTTTCCTATGTCTAATGGTCTAGAAAACAAAAAAGTACATAATCTTTCCTTTTATTACATTTTTCATAAAACGTCAAGAAAGGATCAGATTAGAAATGTCATCAGGATTTTCAGATGACAGGGAAACAAAGTTCCAACATCATTTCCACCAATGACAATATTTTTTATATATATATAACATTGATTTAATCAAATTCTCGGAGTTAAACCTATATAGCAATGCAGCTGACAAATTATTTCATTCTGACTAACCAATTTGTCTTCCTCCTACCATATTCTTTCACTCAAAAATTACTTATTCTGGCTAGATGGATTAGAATTCTTTAGAACTTCATATTTCACATTCCTATGTCTAGTAATCTAGCAAACATGAGAAAGTAGATAATATTTTAAGTAAGGAAATTGACAACATCTTTGAAGCACGCATTAGAATGTATTAAAGTGAAATATTTTGAAAATCAACAATCGTGCAATTTAAATGAAAAATTCATTTATTTAATTTTTTTTTTTGCAAGCTTTCGTTGTAGAACAACTTTGTCAGGCGAGTCTATCTTATAGTTTGTTTTTTATTTTTTCTTCTTTTCTTCCTCCTTCAAAATATTTCACTTTAATACATTCTAATCCGTGCTTCAAAGATGTTTTCAATTTCCTTACTTAAAGAAAGCGCCAATCTGCGCATAACATCGCCAGGACTACACTTATCCTAACGTATTTAAGAACTTGACGTCTCTTTCTGTTCATATCGTGATTCGACCCCTCGGGGTTAATACCATCAAAATGAGGAGGAAGAAAAGAAAAAAATAAATAAAATAAAACTATGAGACAGTTTCGCCTGACAAAGTTGTTCTACAATGAAAGCTTTCAAAAATAAAATAAATAAATAAATGAATTTTTCATTTAAATTGCACAATTGTTGATTTTCAAAATATTTCACTTTAATAGATAATATTTTGTTTTATATACATACTTCATAAAATGTCATGGTAGGATCAGATTACAAATGTCATCAGGATTTTCAGATGACAGGGAAACAAAGTTCCAACATCATTTCCACCAATGACACTATTAATTCATATTACAATTTTTTTGCCGGGTAAGACTTCTTCGTGATTTTGTAAACAAATCTGTAACAAGGGTTGTACAGAAACTATACTCTAAGCACATACCAGTGAAATTAAAGAGAGTTGAGGACATGCGTTGCATGGAAAGAAATTATATGGATGTGTAAAATGAGTCTTAACAACAAGCTTCGATCTGATGACCTCAAAGGAAGATAACATCTGAATAGCATAGAGGTATGTGTGTAGAACAGGAGACTTTGTTGGTTTGGTCACATTGAAAGAATGGATAAGAGTGCTTGGGTTAGTAGATGTAGAACAGTTGAGGTAGCAGGGTCAGTTGGCAGGGGAAGGACAAGAAAAATATGATGTGAACATGCACAATGATGTATACTTAGTGCGATTGTAATGCATGTCAACGACAGGTCGTTGATGGGAAATATATCTGGTTTGGGTTTGACCATCCAAAATTTGACTTCTCCACTTGGAAAATTCATTACCTCTTTAAACAGGGCTTCATGCTGAGAAATCAAACCACTTGAAATCCTTGAAAAACTAATGTCCCTCCAGATACAGGGCACCCTAGGCAGTAAGTTTTTTTTATGTCCATAAATAAATAACTGCATATATTTCAGCAGAGTAGGCAGGGGTGTCTGTTGCGTTTCCATTGGTCTCAGAAACAGATGGGTTTTTGGACCTTAAGCTAATGGAATGTTTGTGTTCGGTTGGAAGATATGGTTTCTTGATTTGGAAGCCTGTCGTTCAGTCGAGGAAAACGAGTATGATTGTGACTTCTGAAGACAAAACATTATTACTTGTTTTAAACTGGAGTTGTGTTTTTGTTTGGACAGATAATCCTTTTGTTACAGAGACCACATGATTGATATTGCGACCAATGTCGGAATCAAACACTGGATTCAGATGAAGACAACAAAAAGGAGAGTAGAAAGTGAACCGTGGGTTTACTTTTGACAGCCTCTTAACTCTCGCTTCTCTTATTTTGTCCTTTAGTCCTCACATCCGATGAGAGATGTTTCTGACAAAGGGGGAAGAATTGCTGTTTTCTGGGTCAGAATCTATCCATCTAACGCTTATTGTTGGCTAGTTTTTGACTTTGAAGTAGTATATTTTTTTTAGCTTCTTACATCAAGTGGTTTCATGTCTTGTCTGGAGCGATTTAAAAAAAAAAATGAGCGATTATGGCCTGTGCAGTGAACACAAACCGATGCAGGTACCCACATGTGAGGAAGTGTTATGGATAGATTTTGAAAGATAGCGAGATAAGACCTGGAGAGACATTAGTTAGTTTGGAATTCAATTTCTAAAAGCAGTCCAACACATGCCAACATGTAAAACAGACGTTCAATTGAATATGATGAAGTTTTTTTACAGAATTTCATATTTCACATTCCTATGTCTAATGATCTAGCAAACACGAATTAGTATATAATATTTCTTTTTTTTTTATACATTCTTTGTAGGATCAGATTAGAAATGTCATCAGGATTTTCAGACTGACAGGAAAACAAAGTTTCAACATCATTTCCAACAATGATAATATTACCTCATATTAGAATATTTTTGTTTGGTAAGACTACCTCGTGATTTTTTAACAAACAAAGCTGTAATAATGGCTGTACAGATACTACACTTGAAGCAGTTTTCAGGACCTGATCCATCAACTTTAAGTCTTTGTAATTATCTCTATCTAGAGCAAAAATAAATAAGTAGATAATATTTTCTTTATTACATACATCCTTCGTAACACGTCATAGTAGGATCAGATTAGAAATGTTATCAGGATTTTCAGATACACCGAAAGACAAAGTTTCAACATCATTTCCACCAATGACAATATTACCTCGTATTACAATATTTTTGTTTGGTAAGACTACCTCGTGATTTTTTAACAAACAAAGCTGTAATAATGGCTGTACAGATACTACATGAACAAAACTGAAGGCAGCTTACAACATGGCTTGAAGAAAACATTTTAATTAGTTGTTATAAGTCAAAACTGTATACATTCACCAGTATCGTATACAGTTTTTTTAATATTGCTTGATGGAATTTCAAATTTTATAAAGTTCGGTTCAGTTGTTTCATAGAATTTTAAATTTCACTTTCTTATGTCTAATGATTTAGAAAACAAATATGTTCATAATACATTCTTAAGAACATGTCAAGAAATGTCATCAGGATATTCAGATGTCAAGGAACCAAAGTTCCAACATCATTTCCACCAATGACAATATCATATCATTTAATAGTTTCATAGAATTATAAATTTCACATTCCTATGTCTAATGGTTTAGAAAACAAATAAGTAAATAATCTTATATTGTCAAGGTAGGATCAGATTAGAAATTTCATCCCCATTTTCAGATGACAGGGAAACAAAGTTCCAACATCATTTCCACCAATGACAATATTACTTTATAGAATACCTTTGTAAGTAATGCTAGCTTCTAAGAAAGGCTGTACAGATACTACACTCTTAGCACAAGATATTACATCATTACCTGATTAGTGCCAGCCTTTTACGAGATATACAGTAATTTATTAATGGATCTACCATTTTATGATTTCAGATATTTTTTAAATAAATATTAGCCTATCTATTTTTTAAAGTTACTTAAATATCATAAACGTTTATAAACTTATTTTGTCCTTTAGTCCTCACATCCGATGAGATTTTTCTGACAAAGGGTGAAGAATTGCTGTTTTCTGGGTCAGAATCTATCCATCTAACGCTTATTGTTGGCTAGTTTTTGACTTTGAAGTAGTATTTTTTTTAGCTTCTTACATCAAGTGGTTTCATGTCTTGTCTGGAGAGATTTTTTTTAAAAAATGGGCGATTACGGCCTGTGCAGTGAACACAAACCGATGCAGGTACCCACATGTGAGGAAGTGTTAATGATAGATTTTGAAAGATAGTGAGATAAATTAAGACCTGGAGAGACATTTGTTAGTTTGGAAGTCAATTTCTAAAAGCAGTCCAACATGCAAAACAGACGTTAAATTGAATATGATGAAGTTGTTTTACAGAATTTCATATTTCACATTCCTATGTCTAATGATCTAGCAAACACGAATTAGTATATAATATTTCTTTTTTTTTATACATTCTTTGTAGGATCAGATTAGAAATGTCATCAGGATTTTCAGACTGACAGGAAAACAAAGTTTCAACATCATTTCTACCAATGACAATATTACTTTATAGAATACCTTTTTAAGTAATGCTAGCTTCTAAGAAAGGCTGTACAGATACTACACTCTTAGCACAAGATATTACATCATTTAATAAATTTTTTAACTGATCTAGGAAAGTTGTAGGATTGGAGGATTTTCTGTTTAGACCTGAACAGTGCCAGCCTCTTACAAGATATACAGTAATTTATTCATGGATCTACCATTTTCTGATTTCAGAGAAACAATTATATTTTTTAAATAAATATTAGCCTATTTATTTTTTAAATTTACTTAAATATCATAAACGTTTATAAACTTATATGTCTTAATTAAAATATTGGGCCATTCTGTATTATTAGTGTTGTGGACCTGGGTAAGGCCGAATGAATGACACAGGAACACATGGTTTAAATGAACAAAGGTATATATTATATAATAGAAAGAAAGAGATACAAGGAGATGTGCTCTCAACCGCCATTGCCGGTTTGCCTGGGAAGAAGAGAACAAGTGTCACGTGCTTCCCGTATTTATAAGGTGGACGAGTCCATTAGATCTCCGTAGGTAGGTACGGCACCATAACAATTAGGGACAGATGAAATTTACATCTTTAATTTAGAAGAGTCAGTTGAAAGGGGAGATAATTCAAACTTTTGTTGCTGTTGTTGTAAATGTAACTTATTACAAAAATCCAGAGCATTAATAACAAATAAAATGTTAAAAAATTTTTTAAAAAAGAGTACTTATGCAGTTTACGGACCAGGCTGAAATAAAAATGTTTTAATTTAGAAAGCCATTCTTTACATGGGTAGGTTGGAGGTTGATTAACTATTCTTTTTATTAAATTGTTAGGTGAAAGTACAGAATCTGCCTCCCCATGTTAAGAATAGCTTTCTAAATTATAACATTATTCAGCCCGGTCCGTAAACTGCATAAGTACCCTTTTTTTCTTTTTTTTTTTTTTCTTACTAATTCTTTAGATTTTTCATTATGGGTTACGGTTACAAAAAAAAAAAAAGTTTGAATTATCTCCCCTTTCAACTGACTCTTCTAAAATAAAAATTAAATTTTCATTTGTCCTCAATAATACAGAAGCACCAAATATTGTCTTCAAGCCAGGTTGCAAGTTGGATTTCTTAGGTTAGATTACCTTGTGATTTTTAATAAACAAAGCGATAACAATGGCTGCACAGATACTACACTCTAAGCACAAGATACTGGTGAATAAGTTAGGGTTTCAATGAGAGAAACAATATGAGAATATAAGTTCCAACATCACTTCCCCACAGAAACATATTACTTCATATTACAATATTTGTGTTACGTAAGACTATCTCAAAAACCCTAATGGTCCAGAAAACATAAGTACATAATCTTTTATTTATTACTAGCTGGACCCATCCCCCGGCGTTGCATGGGAGAAATAGAAAAGAATGAATTAAAATTTGTCAACATCCGACCGAGCGCAAATAGGTCACATCCATGGCCATCCCTACTACAGGCCAGGCAATTGTGCAACTGGGTTTTTTTACTGGGGGCCATGTGAATTTTCTTAAATATTCGATATAGAAGTTGCAAACAAAGGTAAAATTCCTCTGTGAGATTAGTTTGATGTTTTTATGTGTTTTACATACCAAATAATAAGAACCACAATGAGCTAATTGATAAATTCGACAATTGACAAATTCCTATAAATGAAGAAACAGGTAATTTTGAATAAACAAAGGCAAATGCATATTTCAATGAAGAATTTTTGTTTTAATGTTGGATTTTTTTTTAGAGAATTTGTACTTATGTCAAAAGATCATTACTTGTATATTGTGGTTAAAAAGAAAAAAAGGATCCGCACCAGTTGATGATATAGTTTGCAACTTCTATATTGAATATTTAAGAAAATTCACATGGCCCCCAGTAAAAGACCCCAGTTGCACGATTGCCTGGCCTGTAGTAGGGATGGCCATGGTCACATCGGAATGATATTCAAAATAGTTAAAGTACTACATATTATATTGATTTCTCTTCAAATGACTTCATAATAACGTTGATTTTTTTAAAAATCTGGCCCATAGTCCTCTCTTCCCCCTCTCCCGTAAGCAGAAGTTTAACAATGTAAAAAAAATTTTGAAAACTTGTGTTAGATGACTGGGATCGAACCATAAACCTCTTGGTCTTGGATCTACGCTGCTAACATTTCTGCCACGAAAGTGAGTATGAAATTTACAAAAAAAATAGGTCATTTAAACGAAGCTAGTCAGTAGCTGGCATGCGTGTTATCGTATAATCTGCCGTAAGGCATTCGAACGTAAAATCCACCAGTCCCATGTTTTAGGTCATTTCTATACAAAGGAATAGATGGGTTTTTTCCAATTTTTGGATATTATTTGTGTCAAAGATGTAGAAATCAGATAATGTGTACTTTATGGGTCTGTCGAGTTTCTTGGCGTATAGTGAGTTAATTCGGAAATTGAGTCGTTGAAGAAATTGTAGCCGCCATGTTGAAAGATGAAACACTGCAAAGAACTGTTCGTTAATTGCATTCTCTAAAAACCGGAATGACTATAAATGTGTACGTAATAAGTAGAAACAACATAATCTGATATTCTGGAAACTCAGTGGAATTAGCGGGAGCGTCCATTAAATGTGTGCGTAATGTTTTGTATTATGCAGTAAATTAATAGCAAACAAATAGGAAATAATAACGGACAATTTTTGAAAAGTAGACGTTTATTAATTCTCGGTGTCGATAGGAGGAGTGTCAGTACTTAAATGTTAGGGGGAAAAGTTTTTGCTACCACCTATATGAACTATGTTTTGAGGAGAGTCAAAGATTGTGGGCCAAAAGTAATATTTAGTGTTAGCTGGAGAAAAATAACAAATTTATTAAAACACGCTCAAGTGTATAAGTGTGATATAATGGTGAGTTTAGTAGCCTGTGATGCATGTGGTTATTTTCCTATTCTTCAACAAGGTACAGGGGAAAAATCGTCTTAACTTTATATATTAGATATACAAACTCCATAACATGTCACGGTAGGATCAGATAATGAATGTCAACAGGATTTTTAGATGACAGGGAAACAAAGTTCCAACATCATTTCCACCAATGACAATATTATTTCGTATATATAAAATTAAGTCAGTCGAATTCTCGGAATTAGACCCATATAGCAATGCAGCTGAAAAATAGTTATCTAATTCTGACTAACCAATTTATCTTCCTTCCACCATGTTCTTTCACTCAAAAAATACTTTATCTGGCTAGGTTTATGGAATTTCATATTTCACGTTCCTATGTCTAAAGCTCTAGAAAACATAAATAAGTACATAATATTTTCTTTATTATATACATTTTTTAGAACACATCAATGAAGGATCAGATTAGAAATGTCTTCAGGATTTTCAGACTGACAGGAGAACAAAGTTCCATCATCATTTCCACCAATGACAATATTACATCATCTAACATAATATGAGTTATCGCCCTTGCATTTTGAGATCTTGGCCTTTTGGCTAAGATCAAAGTGTAGTATCTGTTCCGATGGATACTGCACCCTATAGACTGGTATTGTCTTGGCCTTCGGGGCTTGATTTACGCCGGTCTATGGGTCTGTCCTGTGCAGTTCTAGGAGGTCCACCCTCTCAGGCTTCGCCTCCCCTCTTTGGGGAGGAGTAAGTTTATTGCTTACTGCCTGAGGCGCCCCTACCGGGGAATGCCGACGGGGCTGCCCAGGCAATTTTTAAACCCCACTTTCCCGACCCGACCTTGGGTCACATCTTACTTGTGGGAGTAAGATAAAAACTGGCCTTGTGCCTAACTCCTGGAGAGGAGTAAATCAATATCCATATCTTTGTGACTCAAACATTATTTTAGAAATTTTAAATTTTAAACTAAAATGACATTAATGAATCCAGGGTAATGCCAGGTAAGTACAGTTAGTAAATAGATAGTCTTTTCTTTATTATATATATTCTTTATAACATGTCATGCTAGGATCAGATTAGAAATGTCTTCAGGATTTTCAGACTGACAGGAGAACAAAGTTCCAACATCATTTCCACCAATGACAATATTACTTTTATAAACAAGCCGGTACTTGTTCGTCTTTTTCCATAGTCCGTTTTTCACAACTTTTTACTGACCATTTTTTTTCTTTTTCGGTGTACACTTACCTATAAGGCTGCTAGAGAATTCCGGGATTTTTGGAAATTTTTCTAAATATTTTAAATTTTAGGAGGGGGGGATCAGTTTCCAATGTAAATTTAACAGAATTCTCTAGCGAAAAAAAAAAAAGTTGATCCATGAGAACAAACAACAACTTCACCATGGTCAAAACTGATCCCCCTCCTAAAATCTCAAATATTTGAAAAATATTCCCCAAAACCGGAAATTCTCTCGCGACATGATAGGTAAATGTAAACAGAAGAATTTTTAAAATTTGAGATGGTCAAAAGGAGAGGGATCAGTCTACGTTAAATTTACATTGAAAACTAATCCCTCGTCTTAAAATCTAAATTTTCTTTTGCAAAAAACCCGGAATTCTCTATCGACATGATAGGTAATTGTACACCAAAAAAGATTTTTTTTTTAATTGAGATGGTCAAAAAGAGGGGGATCAGTTTACATTGAATTTACATTGGAAACTGGTCTCCACTCTTAAAATGTAAAATATTTGAAAAAGATTTCCAAAAACCCCGGAATTCTCTAGCAGCCTTATAGGTAAGTGTACACCGAAAAAAGAAAAAAAATGGTCAGTAAAAAGTTGTGAAAAACGGACTATGGAAAAAGACGAACAAGTACCAACAAGCCATCTTGTTCTACTCTCTTCTCTTTATTCGTAAAGCACTGTATTTTAAGAGCAATGTATTGTAGGAATATAAATATAAATTATCCTACCTATAGAATTATATTTGACAACTTTATTCGCCATTAAATAATCCATAGATTGTTGATATGCCGTAAAACAAACGAAACCAACCAATTTATTACATTACATTATTTTCTTGTGTCGTATGACTTTGTTTAATCAAATTGTAAGAAAGCAATCTTTATTTTTCAACGGGGTCTTCAAAAATGTATTACTTAATTAAAAAAAAAAGAAAAAAACGTATAATATCACTTATGACTAGAAAAGCAACTTCTGTGAAATATCCTTTATTCAATTCATACGACTTTTCAGTACATTTCATAAGTACTTTCAAATGTTATTATAATTGAGGCAACATTAAAAATGAATAAATTGTACCGAATAAAGCCTATCACATAAAAATTTTCCATTCAATATATAGTTTAACCTCCAAATACGGGTAATGTTTTTTATTGCCTGAAGAAAAATTGAGAGATTATTTCAATTTTATGAAGCTTCAGATTTTTTTTTTTTTAAACTACATTAACCTACAAAACCATACATTTATTCTTAAAAACGTTTGGTCAGTAAAAGTATATTATATATTTCTAAAAGTTACGTTTGTCTATGTATAAAACTGTCCTCAAATATGCTACGCACAGTTATATTGTTTGTAACATGTCATGGTCGGATCAGATTAGAAATGTCTTCAGGATTTTCAGACTGACAGGAGAACAAAGTTCTAACATCATTTCTACCATTGGCAATATTACATCATCTAATATATAAAAAGAAGTCAGTCGGATCTCCAAAGACAGACCTAAATAGCACTCCATCTGACATGTTTGATTCAGGCTAGCCTATTTGTTGTAGTTTTACCTAAAACTGTCCTCAAATACTTAAGTTCACTTTATATAGTCATAACATGTAAAGGTAGGATCAGATTAGAAATGTCTTCAGGATTTTCAGACTGACAGGAGAACAAAGTTCCAACATCATTTCTACCATTGACAATATTACATCACTTAATATATAAAGAGAAGTCAGTCGGATCTCCAAAGACAGACCTAAATAGCATTCCATCTGACATGTTTGATTCAGGCTAGCCTATTTGTTGTAGTTTTACCTACAATGTATAAAACTGTCCTCAAATATGTTAAGTTCACTTTATATAGTCATAACATGTCAAGGAAAGATCAGATTAGAAATGTCTTCAGGATTTTCAGACTGACAGGAGAACAAAGTTCCAACATCATTTCCACCATTGACAATATTACCTCATCTAATATATAAAGAAAAGTCAGTCGGATCTCCAAAGACAGACCTAAATAGCACTTCATCTGACATGTTTGATTCAGGCTAGCCTATTTGTTGTAGTTTTACCTAAAACTGTCCTCAAATACGTTAAGTTCACTTTATATAGTCATAACATGTCAAGGAAAGATCAGATTAGAAATGTCTTCATGATTTTCAGACTGACAGGAGAACAAAGTTCCAACATCATTTCCACCATTGACAATATTAACTCATCTAATATATAAAGAAAAGTCAGTCGGATCTCCAAAGACAGACCTAAATAGCACTCCATCTGACATGTTTGATTCAGGCTAGTCTATTTGTTGTAGTTTTACCTACAATGTATAAAACTGTCCTCAAATACGTTAAGTTCACTTTATATAGTCATAACATGTCATGGTAGGATCAGATTAGAAATGTCTTCATGATTTTCAGACTGACAGGAGAACAAAGTTCCAACATCATTTCCACCAATGACAATATTAATTCGTATAATAAAATTTTTTAAGTAATTCTAGATTGTGATTTTGTAAAAAATGACAAAATCACAAGCTTTAACAATTTTTAGTATTTAGGGGAATTGAGAAAGCAAATCTATTTCCATAATAAAACATTTTTTTCTATACCGATTTATACGGTTTTTCTTTCCTTTTTTTTTTTTTTTAAATTTTCTAGTTTGAAACTTTTTTGAATGTTTTTTTCATTTCACCGATTAAGACATTATTTGTTATATAATTAGTGCGAACATTAACAATGGATAATTTTATTTATTTATTTTTTTTTGGGGGGGGGGGTTACACTCATGTTTAGTAATAAAATAAACAGTACATAAGCTTTTCTTTATTTTAAATCAAATTTCACTTTCCTATATCTAATGGTCTAGAAAACAAAAAGGTACATTATCTTTTCTTTATTTTATACATATTTCATAACGCGTCATAGTTGGATCAGATTAGAAATGTCATCAGGATTTTCAGATGACAGGGAAACAAAGTTCCAACATCATCTCCACTAATTACAACATTACTTCATAGGATATATAAAATTAAGTTATTCGATTCTTACAGTTAGAGCCATATAGCAATGCATCTGATCAATCGTTATTTGATTCTTCCTAGCCTATTTATCTTCTTCCTTCTACCATGTTCTTTGCAAGTATCTATTTCACTCAAAAAAATATTTATTCTTATTCTTTCATATTTCACATTCCTATGTCTAGCAATCTAGCAAACACGACTAAGTAGATAGTCTCTTTTTTTATATATACATTTTTTGTAACACGCCAAAGTGGGATCAGATCAGAAATGTACAAAAGCTGTACAGATTTCACATTCCTATGTCAAATGGTCTAGAACATGTTCGTAACATGTCATGATAGGATCAGATTAGAAATGTCTTCAGGATTTTCAGACTGACAGGAAAACAAAGTTCCAATATCATTTCTACCAATGACAATATTAATTCATATAATAAAATTTGTTACGCAATACTAGCTTGTGATTTTGTAATTTATTACAAATTATTACATTTTTTTATATACATTTTTCATAACAGGTCAACGAAAGATCAGATTAGAAATGTCTTCAAGATGTTCAGACTGACAGGGAAACAAAGTTCCAAAATCATTTCCACCATTGATAATATTACTTCATCTAATATATAAAGAGAAGTCAGTCGGATTTTCAAAGTCAGACTTAAATAGGACTCAATCTGAAATATTCCTATTTGATTCGGGCTAGCTTTTTTTTTATGGTAGTTTTCCCACTATGTTATTGGCACAGATATAATTCATTTTGATTCCTATGTCTTATTATCTAGAATACATAAATGGGTACATACTCTGTTCTTTTTTATATACATTCTTGATGACAAAGAAAAGTTTCACATTCCTTTGTCTAATGATCTAGAAAGCATGAATTATAAGATAATCTTTTTCTTTATTATTTATCATATCATGTCAATCAAGGATCAGATTAGAAATGTCTTCAGAATATTCAGACTGACAGGAGAACAAAGTTCCACCATCATTTCCACCATTGACAATATTACTTCATATTACAATATTTTGTTTAGGTGAGACTATCTCATGATTTTTTAATAAACAATGGCTATACAGGTACTACACTCTAAGCACAAGATACCAATGAATGCATAAAGTTTTGTTAAGTTGTTTTGTGGAAAATTAAATTTCACTTTCCTATGTCTAATGGTTTAGAAAACAAAAAGATGCATGATATTTTCTATTACATTCTTCATAACACGTCAAGAAAGGATCAGATTAGAAATGTCATCAGGATTTTCAGATGACAGGGAAACAAAGTTCCAACATCATTTCCATCAATAACAATATTACTTCATCTAATATATAAAACTGAGTCAGTCGAATTCTCAGAGTAAGACCCACATAGTAATGCATCTGACAAATTTTTATTTGATTCTGAGTAGCCAATTTGTATTTTTCCTTATACGATGTTCAAGAAAATTATGTATTAAACTTTAGCTTTTTTTTTTAAATACTTATTCCAGCGAGGAGGAATTTTCTGTTTATGACAAAAACAGCATCAGCCTCTTACGAAATTAATATACAGTAATTTCTACATAGATTTACTGTGTCAAATTTCTAGATAAACCATTAGATTTCAAAAAATAAATATTAGCCTATTTACCTTTTAAAGTAACTTTATTATTATAAATATTGATAAACTCATTTAACTTATGACAAGTAATTAAAATGTTGTCTTCAAGCAATGTTGCATGCTGCCTTTAGTTTTTCTCACATACTTATTTATCTTATTATAAAAACTGTTTCATACTGTAACAAAACTTTGTTGATAAATATGTTCATTTTCTTATTACAAAAGTTTTGCAAGCTGTAACACAGGCAGTTTCGATACCACATTCTAAATCAAAGATCCAAGAATGTAAAAAGTTGGCTTCAGTTTTATGGAATTTCAAATTACTATGTGTAACTGTCAAGAAATAAATAAGTATGTAATATTTACTTTATAAATACATTCTTCAGAACATATCAAGGTAGGGTCAATTTTTTTTTTATATATAATTTATTTAAGCACTCAACTTGAGCAACGCCTGGTAAATACAATATTTCTGTTAGGTGAGACTACTTCATGATTTTGTGAAAAATCGAGCTGTAACAATGGGTGTACAGACACTACACTTTAAGCACGAGTTACCGATAAATGTATAAAATTCATTAATGTTGTTTTATGAAATTTTAAATTGCATATTCCTGTCTAAGAAAACAAAGTACAAAATCTTTTTATTTTTATATACATTTTTCATAACACGTCAAGGTAGGATCAGATTAGAAACGTCATCAGGATTTTCAGATGACAGGGAAACAAAGTTCCAACATCATTTCCACCAATAACGACATTACTTCATAGGATATATAAAATTAAGTTATTCTGATTCTTACAGTTAGACCCATATAGCAATTGTTATTTGATTCTTTCTAGCCTATTTATCTTCTTCCTTCTTCCATGTTCTTTGCAAATATCTATTTCACTCAAAAAATACTTATTCTTATTCTTTCATATTTCACATTCCTATGTCTAGCAATTTAGGAAACACGAATAAGTAGATAAGTCTCTTTTTTTATATATAAATTCCTTGTAACACATCAAAGAGTTAAACATATATAGCAATGCAGCTGACAAATCGTTATTTGATTCTGACTAACCAATTTGTCGTCCTCCTACAATGTTTTTATCACTCAAAGAAGACTTATTCGGCTGAGGAAGATTCAAATTTTATATTTCACATTCCTATGTTTAATTGTTTAGGAAAAATAAATCAGTTTTCTTTAGTATATACATATTTTGTAACATGTCAAGGTAGGATCATATTAAAAATGTCATCAGGGTTTTCAGACTGACAGGTGAACAAAGTTCTCAACATCATTTCAACCATTGATAAAATTACTTTATATGAGAATATTTTTCTCAGGTGAGACTACCTAGTGATTTTTTAATAAACAAAGCTGTAACAAAGATTTTACTGATACTACACTCTAAGCATAAAATACTGATAAATGTATGGAGTTTGTTAATGCATTAACTTTTGCCCCCTAATTCATTTTTATCAATTGTAGATCACATTTTCAGTTTTTTTTTTCGTTTTCAGTGTAATTGTGGAGGGGGACTATGCACGCACGGCTTGTTTTTTGAAAAATCTGGGATAGGGCACATAGATCTGCTTGGTTTTTTCATAATCTATACCTCCATAGCTTTCAGAAACATATATGGTTTGGTATGTGCCCTATCCCGGTTTACAAGTTATTTTCTGATGAATATAGAATTTTATCGCTAATTTGAGCCAAAAAAGAGGGAAATTTAGCTCAAATTTTCCTAATTTCTTTCATAAAAAGAGCTAAAAATCGACAAATTGGGTCCCAAAGTAGTCTATTTTCGCATTTTCACAAATGGTTATCAATAAAACAAAAAAACATGCAATAATAAGTAATTCCACACTGATTTTTGCAATTTAATCATGGAAATCTGAAAATTATAATTTGGGGGGGGGGGGGGAAATCGTGGATGTTTCGCGTGAGCCGGAGAAAAATGCGAAATATCGCGAATTCAATGTTGCATATTTTTTCAACCGTTTAACGATTTGACTTACTTTTTTTTTTTGTTGAATCAGGAATATAAAGTAGTTTATAAAAACACCAAACATCAGCAATTCCTTCGATATTCTTTTTTGCCTAATGTCCACCCCCCAGCCCACTGTGTAATGTTGTTTTATGGAATTTAAAATTTTATAAACTTCAGTTCAGTTGTTTCATGGAATTTTTAAATTTCACTTTCTTATGTCTAAAGATTTAGAAAACATAAATATGTTCATAATACATTCTTAAGGACACGTCAATGTAGGATAAGATATGTGCTGCAATGAGAGAATTGATATGAGAATATACGTTCCAACATCATTTCACCCAGAACAATATTACTTAATGAAGTTATTTGTGAGTGATAAGGCACTAATATAAAGAAAAAATTGGATGAAAACACTTCTGGAAAGATAAAAAAAATATTTATTATATAGATTTACAACTAAAGAAGAATCACTATATAATGAGGACGTAATTATTTTAGTCACTGTGCGACTACGTGCATATCCCCAAAAATAGACTGGTCCAGAATGCAAAGAACATAACTATTATACCATATCTTTTGGCACTTCTGTAGTATATATGAAGCAGCAGATTTTCTGTCCTTCTACTGAAAATAAAGGGAGGTAATTCAACCGGAAGTGATTTTTTTACAACATAAAAAAAAAATGCAAGACTGATTTGTTTTTGGGTAACAATTAACAATTTATTTTTTTTATTATATGAAGTAAAAAAAATTTAAATAAAAAACCCTAACCCTAAGAAATCAGGCGGTGTGCCTGTAAAAAATCTATTGTTTTTTGCGGTTGGTTCATTAAATTACCAATGTCTCGAAGATTAATCTCATTTAACTCCATTTTCTAAATACTAAATTCAACTTCCGGTGAATTCTGAATGAATGGTACTTGGAGAAAAAAAAACGGAACTCTTCAATTTCGATTTCTTAATCGGCAGCTGCTTCATATATACTACAGAAGTGCCTATCTTTTTTATGCAAGGGAGACAACTTTTGGGTACAAACTTTTTTTTCCTTTGAAGTATTATTTTCCAGATGGAAAGCTGTTCCATCTAACACTTAATATTAACATATATATTAGTATTACAATATTTGTTTTAGATCAGACTATCTCATGATTCCCACGTCTAATGATTTATAAAAATTAAATAAGTACATACTCTTTTCATTTTTATATACATTTTTGATAATCATAAAAATTTCACATTCCTGTCTAATTATCTAGAAACCACGAATAAATAGATAATCTTTTTCTTCATTATTAACATTCATCATACAAAATCTCTTTTAGGCAAGGGAGACAACTTTTGGGTACAAAGTTATTTTCTCTTAATTATTTTCTAGATGGAAAGCTGTTCAATCAAACACTTAAATTACAATATTTATTCGTATTACAATATTTGGGTTAGATAAGACTGCCTCATGATTCCTATGTCTAATAATCTATAAAAAAATAAATAAATAAGTATATAATCTTTTTTTATCATATACATTTTTAATAACACGCCAACGAAGGATCAGATTAGAAATGTCTTCATGATTTTCAGACTGACAGGAGAACAAAGTTCCAACATCATTTCCACCAATGACAATATTAATTCATATAATAATATTTTTTAAGTAATACTAGATTGTGATTTTGTAAAAAATGACAAAATCACAAGCGTTAACAATTTTTAGTATTTAGGGGAATTGAGAAAGCAAAGTCAGTCGGATCTCCAAAGACAGACCTAAATAGCACTCCATCTGACATGTTTAATTCAGGCTAGCCTATTTGTTGTAGTTTTACTTAAAACTGTCCTCAAATACGTTTAGTTCACTTTATATAGTTATAACATGTCAAGGAAAGATCAGATTAGAAATGTCTTCAGGATTTTCAGACTGACAGGAGAACAAAGTTCCAACATCATTTCCACCATTGACAATATTACCTCATCTAATATATAAAGAAAAGTCAGTCGGATCTCCAAAGACAGACCTAAATAGCACTCCATATGACATGTTTGATTCAGGCTAGCCTATTTGTTGTAGTTTTACCTACTATGAATAAAACTGTCCTCAAATACGTTAAGTTCACTTTATATAGTCATAATATGTCAAGGAAAGATCAGATTAGAAATGTCTTTAGGATTTTCAGACTGACAGGAGAAAGTTCCAACATCATTTCCACCAATGACAATATTAATTCATATTACAATATTTTTGTTTAGGTGAGACTACCTCATGATTCCTATGTCTAATAATCTATAAAAAATAAATAAGTACATAATCTTTTTTTATTATATACATTTTTAATAACACGCCAACGAAGGATCAGATTAGAAATGTCTTCAGGATTTTCAGACTGACAGGAGAACAAAGTTCCAACATCATTTCCACCATTGACAACATTACTTTATCTATGTATATATGAAGAGTTGGACTGCAAAACGCGATAAATCCAATCGGTTTAAATTGAAACATCAAACAATAAAAAGGTAAAATATATTAAATCTAGACTTCGACTAAATGCAGATTTTAATAGAAAGCAAAAATAAATTATCCTGGAATCATATTTTGTACAACAGGATTCTATGGTGTTGCTGAGCGTTGAAATGCAACACGTTTTATAGTAAGAGCTTCGTAATTTTAAAAATGGCGTTTATTGTGTTTTGCATTCGAACTCTTCATATATAAAACTAGATGTTTGTTCATTACAATATTTTTGTTTAGGTAAGACTACCGCTTGATTTCCAACATTATTTCCACCAATAAAAATATTTATATATATATATATATATATATATATATATATATATATATAATTCGTGTGTTTTTCGTTCAAGTTTAAAGTATTGCATGGAAAGTTAATAAAATTGAAATAAAAGCCAAATTAGCAACACAAGATTAATTTATTATTTTTTTTTTTTATGAAAAAAAAAAAAAAAAAATGACTCAATACTGGTCACCCCTGAAGAAGGAATTTTATTCCGTAATCGATAGGATTAATGTAAAAAAAAAAAAAATAATAATAAAATAATCTTGTATTGCTAATTTGGCTTTTATTTCAATTTTATATATATATATATATATATATATATATATATATATATATATATATATATATAACATTAAGTCAATCAAATTCCTAGAGTTAAACACATATAGCAATTGAGCTGACAAATTATTTAATTCTGACCAGTTTGTCTTCTTGCTACCATGTTCTTTCACTCAAAAAATACTACTTCTGCCTAGGTAGATTTGAATTTTATACAACTTTATATTTCACATTCCTATGTCTAATATTCTAGGGAAAATAAATAAAAAGAGAATCTTTGGTGTTTAAGCATATCTGCCCCGACATTAAAAAATTTAAAGAATGTATAAACGTTATTATGTGCTTACGTGTTAGCTGAAAATAAGATTGTGCAGAAAAAATTACGCAAATTCATTCAGTAGTTATTTAATTATTAAAAAAAAACTATTTTAACGATTTTTTCACTCGGTAGATATTTCCACCATTTTGTATCTTAGATTTTCCAGTGGTCAAGAACGATAACTCATATTTTCACGATTTCTTGGTTTGGGGTTTTCTGATTGTCTGATTTGCGCGTCAACCATCGATATAATTTTGTTGACCCAACAACAGGCGCAACCACAAATCATGTGGAAAGAATGTGGCAAGAGGCCAAAAGACGAAATAAGGCTGAATGTGGTACCCATACGCATATGATAAACTCATATTTGGCCGAGTTCATGTGGCGACAAAAATTTCGGGGAATAACATTAGAAAACCTTTTTAAACAGATTGCCGAAATTTATCCTGTGGGTCAATAAAATGCTAGGTTTTTTTCTCTCTTATATCGTACTCATAAGTTGTTTTTTCAAACTTGGTTATGTCTTTTGTTAATTTTTGTTCTCTTATATCGTACTTATAAGCTGTTTTTCCGCAATTGGTAAAAAAAAAAAAATTGTTATCTCCCTTGTTTGCAAAAATGTCAAAATCTACGTAAAATCATTTAAATCATTTTTTTTTCTTTTTCTTATAATTAAATAACTACTGGATGAATTTGCGTAATTTTTTCTGCACAATCTTATTTTCAGCTAACACGTAAGTACATAATAACGTTTATACATTCTTTAAATTTTTTAATGTCAGGGTTGATATGCATAAGCACCGAATCTTTTCTTATTATATACATTCTTAATAATGCGTCAAAGTAGGATCAGATTAGAAATGTCATCAGGATTTTCAGATGACAGGGAAACAAAGTTCCAACATCATTTCCTCCCGTGACTACATTACTTTATATGATATATAAAATTAAGTCATTTGAATTTTTGCATTTAGACCCATATAGCAATGCATTTGACTAATCGTTATGTAATTCTGTCTAGTCAATTTTTTTTTTCTTATTTCTACAATGTTCTTTGCAAGAAAATGATCTATTTCACTCAAAAAAATACTTATTCTTTCATATTTCACATTCCTATGTCTAGCAAACATGAAAAAGTAGAGAAAATTCTGGTTTTATATTCATTCTTCATACCACGTCAAGGTAGGATCAGATTAGAAATGTCATCAGGATTTTCAGATGACAGGGAAACAAAGTTCCAACATCATTTCCACCATTGACAATATTATTTTTTATAAATAAAATTAAGTCTTTCATTTTCTCCGAGTTAAACCCATATAGCAATGCAGCTGACAAATCATTATTTGATTCTGACTAACCAATTTGTCGTCCTCGTACCATGTTTTTTTCACTCAAAAAATATTTACTCGACCTAGCAGTCCATTCAGTATTCCCCAGGCGATTAGCAATAAACCAACCCCTTCTCAAAGAGAAGGTAAAGCCTGGGAGGATGGACCTTCTGAGATGGAACAAACAGAATACCAAGCCAGACAATGACTGTGTTGTTGTCGAAATGATGTCAAGGGTGTATCCCCGACTGGTAAGAAAACACCTACTCAGCCTGTGCCAGGTAAGTATATTTTTCAGATATATAACATTGATTCAATCAAATTCTCAAAGTTAAACTCATATAGCAATGCAGCTGACAAATCATTTGATTCAGACTAAAAAATGTGTTCCTTTACTTACAAAATATTTGTTCTGGCTAAGGGGATTAGAATTTTACAGAATTAAATATTTCACAATCAATATATCTAATGTGCTAAGAAAAATAAATAGAGAATCTTTTCTTTATTATATAAATTCTTCGTAACATATCAAGAAAAGATCATATTAGTAATGCCATCAGGATTTTCAGTGATAACATTATGTGACATATCAAATTAAGTCATTTGAATTTTTGCATTTAGACCCATATAGCAATGCATTTGACTAATCGTTATGTAATTCTGTCTAGTCAATTTGTCTTTCCTTCTAGAATGTTCTTTGTAAGAATATTCCTATGTCTAGCAAACATGAAAAAGTAGATAATATTCTTCATAACACGTCAAGGTAGGATCAGATTAGAAATGTCATCAGGATTTTCAGATGACAGGGAAACAAAGTTCCAACATCATTTCCACCAATGATAATATTATTTTATATGATATATAAAAGTCATTCAAATTTTTGCAGTTAGACCCATATAGAAATGCATTAGACTAATCATTATTTGATTCTGTTTAGCCAATTTGTCTTCTTCCTTCTACCATGTTCTTTGCAAGAAAATTATCTATTTCACTCAAAAAAATACTTATTCTTTCATATTTCACATTCCTATGTCTAGCAATCTAGGAAACACAAATAAGTAGATAGTCTCTTTTATATATATATATATTCTTTGTAATACATCAAAGTAGGATCAGATTAGAAATGTACAAAAGCTGTACAGATTTCACATTCCTATGTCAAATGGTCTAGAACATGTTCGTAACACGTCATGGTAGGATCAGATTAGAAATGTACAAAAGCTGTACAGATTTCACATTCCTATGTCAAATGGTCTAGAACATGTTCGTAACACGTCATGGTAGGATCAGATTAGAAATGTACAAAAGCTGTACAGATTTCACATTCCTATGTCAAATGGTCTAGAACATGTTCGTAACACGTCATGGTAGGATCAGATTAGAAATGTCATCAGGATTTTCAGATGACAGGGAAACAAAGTTCCAACATCATTTCCACCAACGACAATATTACTTCATCTAATATATAAAATTGAGTCGGTCAAATTCTCAGAGTTAGACCCATATAGTAATGCATCTGACAAATCTTTATTTGATTCTGAGTAGCCAATTTGTATTTTTTTTATATAATGTTCAAGAAAATAATTTATTTCACTTTAGTTTCTTTGAAAAATACTTTTTCCAGCGAGGAGGATTGTTAGAATAGAGGAATATTCCATTTATGACAAAAACAGCACCAGCCTCTTACAAAATTAATCTACAGTCATTTCTACATGAATTTATTGTGTCCAATTTCAGATAAACAATTAGATTTTAAAAAATAAATATTACCCTATTTACTTTTTAAAGTTACTTGTATATAATAAATGTTGATAATCTAATTTAACTTATAACAAGTAATTAAAATGTTGGGTGCTATTTTACTTATAGGCCGATCAAGTTAATTGTGTTCATGTAAAAGCATTATTTTGTACTTACTCAGTCATATTTTATCTCTCACGCCCCGAAAAAGAATTTTAAAATATCAAGCAGAACTTTAATTAGAACTATTTTTCCATTTCCATAAGGGTTATATGAAATGGCGAGTCTGCGATTTTCGGAGTGGCCGGTTAGCTAACTAAGGGCAGATAAGTGTCCCCTTGTCTATTCTACCGACCGCTCACAGCCCAAAATGTCGGCTCGGGCACAAATACAGGTTGAACATCGAAATGGAAAAATCGTTCTAATTAAAGTTCTGCTTGATATTTTAAAATTCTTTTTCGGGGCGTGAGAGATAAAATATGACTGAGTAAGTACAAAATAATGCTTTTACATGAACACAATTAACTTGATCGCCCTATAAGTAAAATAGCACCAAATGTTGTCTTCAAGCAATGTTGCATGCTGCCTTTAGTTTTTCTCATGTAGTTATTAATACTATTATATTATTATCAAAACTGATTTATACTGTAACAAAATCTTCGCTGATAAATACGTTCATTTTCTTATTACAGAAGTTTTGCAAGCTTTATCAAGGGCAGTTCCGACACTACACTCAAGATCCAAGAATGTAAAAAGTTTATTTCACTTTTATGGAATTTAAAATTACTATGTATAATTGTTAAGAAATAACAAATATGTAATTATTTCTATATTATATATACATTCTTCAAAACACGTCAAGGTAGGGTCAGATATATTTTAGGAGACGCTATATTTTACCAAAACTTTTTTCCTGAACAAATTCAATCAGTTTCAACTAAGAAAGTCAAAATTAAGAGAAAGACACCAAGTACACTTGGGGGTGGTGGAAGAAAACAGGAAATCATTCTTTGATGAAGCAAAAGCCATCTAACTCCTCTACCCTCTTCATGAATTGTTTGAAGTCTCAGCCTTCACAGCAAAATTAACATTTTCAGTTTTTAGAGAGAACTGTCATAAGAGGGAAAATCAGCTTTTTCTTATTTTTAAAAAAAAAGTGGATTTCGATCTAAAAGCTGAGAACTAACATCTATGAGGCTCAAGCGATTTAAGCAGAAATCCACTTTTTCTTGATTTAAAAAACAGAATTTCGCTAAAAAGCAGAAAACTAACATCCCTGATTAACAGAGAAACTAATTTGACTTATAACACCTAATTAAAATGTTGTCTTCAAGTAATGTTACAAGCGGCCTTTAATTTTGCTTGTGTACTTATTTATTCTATTTATTTTTTCATATGAAAACTGATTCGCACGCTAAGACTCTTTAATGAAAAGAACAATAAATGCAGGTTGCATTACAATATTTCTGTTAGGTACCTCATAATTTTGTAATAAATCAAGCTGTACAGATACTACACTTTAAGCAAAAGTTATCGATAAATGTATAAAATTAAGTAATGTTTTATGGAATTTCAAATTGAAAATTCCTAAGTCTAATGATCTCGAAAATAAAGTACATAATCTTTTTATTTTAATATACATTTTTCATATGTCAAGGTAGGATCAGATTAGAAATTTCTATCAGAATTTTCAGATGACAGGGAAACAAAGTTCCAACATCATTTCCACCAATGACATAAACAGTGCCAGCCTCTTACAAAATTATTTGAATATCATAAGCTAAGGATGTGGGTAGCATATGTCAAAAAAAGCTGAAATCAAGATGGACTTCCCAACCTGTGGGTCACAGTCACCTGTGTGTGTGTGTGTGTGTGGAGGGAGTGGAAGTGTGTGTGTGTGTGTGGGGGGGGGGGGTCACACACAAAAAAAACAACCTTTTTTCCTAAACTGAATCAGTTTCAACTAAGAAAGTCAAAATTAAAGAGAATTTCACCGAGTGCATATGTGAGGGAGAGGGGAAGAAATGAAGTCATTTTTTGATGAAACAAAAGTCATCTAACTTCTCTACTCCATCATGAATAGTTTGAAGTCTTCATGGGGAAAAATTAACATTTTCAGTAATCAGAGAGAACTGTCATAAAAGAGAAAATCAGCTTTTTCCTATTTTTCGATAAAAAAACTGAGAATACACATATGAGAGGCTTGAGTGATTTAAGCAAATATCCCTTTTTAGCTGGATTTGAAAAAGTGGAATTCTGCTAAAAAGTAGAGAACTCACATACCTGATAAATATAGAGAAACTAATTTGACTTATAACACCTAAATAAAATGCTGTCTTCAAGTAATGTTGCAAGCGGCCTTTAATTTTGCTTGTGTACTTATTTATCCTATTTTCTTCATATGAAAACTGATTCACACTGTAACCAACTTCGCTGATTAATAAATTCATTTTCTTATTACGGAAGTTGTAACCATACTACACTCTAAGCACAAGATACAAAAACGAATAAAGGTTTTTAAGTTGTTTTATCTAATTTCATGTTCCTATGTCTAATTATCTAGAAAAAAATAAATATGTAATTTTTTCTTTTTATATACTTTCTTCATAACATGTCAAGGTAGGATCAGATTAGAAATGTCATCAGGATTTTCAGATGACAGGGAAACAAAGTTCCAACATCATTTCCACCAATGATAATATTATTTCAGATTACAATATTTTTGTTGGATAAGACTACCCTGTAATTTTGGCCAAGATCAAAGTGTAGTATCTGTTCTGATGGATACTGCACCCCATAGACCGATATCATCTTGGCCTTCAGGGCTTGATTTACGCCGGTCTATTGGTCTGTCCTGTGCAGTTCTAGGAGGTCCACCCTCCCAGGCTTTGCCTTCTCACCCTTTGAGAAGGGGTTAGTTTATTGCTAATCGCCTGAGGCGCCCCTACCAGGGAATGCCGACGGGGCTGCCCAGGCAATTTTTAAGGGTCAGAGTGCTCTTCCTCTAGAGTGCTGACTTATCAAATCCCACTTTCGCGACCTTGTGTCACATCTTACCGCTGTGGGAGGTAGATAAATAAACCCTGTAATTTTGTAATAAACAATGTATGTTTATGCCCCCCCCTCCCCAATAATTATCGTAAAAAAAAAAAATTTTTTAAAGTAGGATCCCATCTTTTTTTTTTTATACCAGGCTTCATGGAGCTCTACAATATTTTTGTCAAAGCTGTAACAAGGATTGTACAGATATTACATTCTAAGCACAATATTATCATCTCTCTCTCTTTCTTATATATATATATATATATAGTGTGTCAGGTTGTATATGAAAAGAAATCAAATAAAGTGCTCGATCATATAAGAGAGCTAATATAATTTATTTCGATACTGTATATTACATATTTCAGCAATGTACCGCGGTTTCATCCAAGATGTCTAAATCTGCCCTTTTGGATGAAACCGCGGTACATTGCTGAAATATGTAATATACAGTATCTTTACAAAAAGAATAATGTGCCCATGTTAGTCACCGGATTATATATTCCAAAATCCACAATGATAGGTGCTGCCCCCCCCCCACCTAACAGAAATAACTCTTATTCTTTCAATAAGAGTTATCATTCTTTATTAGCTTTTTTAACTTAGATACAGAGCCTAACAAAAAAGGCCTGATTAAAGAACGCAGAAATATTTATCTCTTCTTTTATCTTCTATTATATAAAGGAGAGATGTGTGTATGTGTGTGTCTACAAAAGACTCCGACACACTCAACAGACGACCGTGAAGTTGACCTTTTCTGAATCGCCCAGCTGTCCAACGCATAATATTGAAAAATTAGAAAGAAAAAAACATCGGGAGGGGGAGGTGCAAATTTCTTTGTTTTCCTATCATCTGTACGTTGTGCGACTGGTTTGCTAACAAATAAAAAAAAAACTTGAATTCAAACAGTGTTTAAGTGACCTATTTTTCATTGGATCTTATACGCTGTCCGCTTGGCACTATGGGTATCAAGAAAGGAATAAGACCGAGAGGTCGACGGTTCGATCCCCACCAATTCCCAAGAATTTTTTTCTTTTTAAACGATGACTATTTAATTAATTTCAAAGTCAGAAACATAAGAAATACATTAGGGCACATATTAACAACTAAATAAACAATAAATAATTTTGATGCCGAGGCCGTGATTCGAACTCGTAACCTTAACGTCAAAGAGTAATTAGGAAGAATTTGTCTGATACGCTACGACTGGACCACCATGCCAAGTTAGTTAGTTTTCGAATCATCTTAAAACGAGGCTACCTATCAAAACTGGTTCTTCGATATAGTTTGGGGTCAGCGTTCGCACTCGATTTTTTAAGAGTGAGAGTTTTTTTGTTTTTTTGGGGAGGGGGGAGGGGTCAACCTAAATTGGGAGCTGTGCAGCAAGATGTCTGTTTACATAAGTTTTGAATTTCTGCATGTCAGTAACATCAGGAAAACAGGGAGCAGGGAGGGAGTTCCAGAGTCCAGCAGCACAAAGAAAAGAAGCTTTTGGAGTAGAAAGCTCTTCGGCATCTGGGGACCTCTACAGTGAATGGATGGGATTTGGCAGATTATTGGCAGGTTAGTCTAGTGAATTTACGTTGTGGGGACACCAGAGCAGCAAGTTCATCCGAGCACAATCCACTGAAGTACTTGTAAAACAAGCACAAGGATGCAACATTGCGGTGATGGGACAGTGGCTGGAGCTTGGTGGATAGTGAGGGACCTATTAAGTTGGCGACTCTTTTTTGGACCTTGTCTAAGAGGGAGAGACTAGTGGATGATGCCCCCAGCCCAGATGTGGCAACAATACTCCATGCATGGACGGATGGTGGCTTTGTAGAGATATAAGATAATGTTAGGTGTGAGAAGTTTACTAGCACGGTAGAGGGAGCCCACCCTCTTTGCAGCAGCCCTTGCAATATCTTCAATGTATTTATTCCAATTCATGTTATCTGTGAAAGTTAGGCCGAGGAGTTTGAATGATTAAGTCTCAGGTAAGATGTTATTTGTCATGACAATTGCTGAATTTATTGTGTATATTTGTGCTGTTGTGTCTTATATTGAAAATAAAACCAGTTTTGCATGGAGTACTGTCTGCTATCAGAGGTGGTAGACTTGTCACAATTTTGCGACAGCTGCGCTAAGAGAGTTAAGGTTGCCAACGCCCCCAAATAATTGAAAAAAACATGTTACAATCTAAATAGAAATAAAAATAAGTACATCGGAAAAGATTAATTATATTTACCTCAAATTCCATTATGTAACGAGTAGAACTGGGATCAGAGTGTTTTCTGAAATAAAAATTTAGGGTTAGGCATATTAAACTGAGGGTTACGTGGAAACATTTATGTTGTTATGAGGGCCGCACGCGAATAATTGAAGTCATTAAAAAAAATTTAATGCAGAATATTTTTGCTACTTAAACTTAGGAACATGAAATATGCACATAAATGATTTTGCTACTCTTGGCTAAGATCAAAGTGTAGTATCTGTTCCGATGGATACTGCACCCCATAGACGGGTATTGTCTTGGCCTTCAGAGCTTGATTTACGCCAGTCTATGGGTCTGTCCAGTGAAGTTCTAGGAGGTCCACCCTCCCAGGCTTCGCCTCCCCTCTTTGGGGAGGAGTAAGTTTATTGCTTACTGCCTGAGGTGCCCCTACCGGGGAATGGCGACGGGGCTGCCCAGGCAATTTTTAATGGCCAGAGTGCTCACCTCTCGGGCGCTGGCTTTTCAAACCCCACTTTCCCGACCCGACCTTGGGTCACATCTTACTTGTGGGAGTAAGATAAAACTGGCCTTGTGCCTAACTCCTGAATAAGTCTTTGAGTGACTTCAGAGCAAAGTAACAAAAATAGTTTAACAAAAAAAAAAAATTTTGACGGCTTTTACAAATTGTCTTCTAAACTAAACTATTTCTGGCCAGGTCTCTATTCATCCCTCCTTCAAATCCATCCTTATCACTTCCTTTCATGTTTTCCTTGGCCTTCCGTTGTCAACTGACCCTGTTGCCTCAACTGTTCTACATCTATTAACCCAAGCATCTGCATAAATTTTCAACTGTAACAATTATATTTTGAAATCAATAAAATGTGATATATCATTTTTAAGTGCACAGAAATGTTCTGAATAAAGAAAAGCTTGCCGTATTTTTTTGGTGAATGGCACGTTTCATCATCATCATCGGTTTAACGTCTGTTTTAAATGTTGTGTTGAACGATTTTTAGAAACTGATTGTAATAAACCGAAATGAAATGTATTTGGTTCACTACTCAGAGTTGAAAGAATGCCCTACCACCGAGTTTAAACGGGACGCCAAATTATTCTTTCTGTTCTTTTCACCAACAACAGTCCAACACGCATGTGAACGACCGAACGTCTAGTCGGACACCAAATTATTCTTTCTGTTCTTTTCACCAACAACAGTCCAACACGCATGTAAACGACCAAACGTCCAGTCGGACGCCAAATTATTCTTTCTGTTCTTTTCACCAACAACAGTCCAACACGCATGTGAACGACCGAACGTCTAGTCGGACGCCAAATTATTCTTTCTGTTCTTTTCACCAACAACAGTCCAACACGCATGTAAACGACCAAACGTCCAGTCGGACGCCAAATTATTCTTTCTGTTCTTTTCACCAACAACAGTCCAACACGCATGTGAACGACCGAACGTCTAGTCGGACGCCAAATTATTCTTTCTGTTCTTTTCACCAACAACAGTCCAACACGCATGTAAACGACCGAACATCTAGTCGGAGGCCAAATTATTCTTTCTGTTCTTTTCACCAACAACAGTCCAACACGCATGTAAACGACCGAACGTCTAGTCGGAGGCCAAATTATTCTTTCTGTTCTTTTCACCAACAACAGTCCAACACGCATGTAAACGACCGAACATCTAGTCGGACGCCAAATTATTCTTTCTGTTCTTTTCACCAACAACAGTCCAACGTGAACATCTAGTCAAAAATTCAATTCCTTTCTTTCTCTCTCAGTACTCAATAGTCACGTCAACCTTTCTTTACCCTTTCTCCGGAGCAAAGTATCTACTCTTTTTATCACAACAAGAATTAGCCGATGCAAAACAAGCCTTATTTGCATACGTGAACTCTTGTGCATGATAAAAGTTACAAGTTTCCATTTTGTGACCGGAACATTGTGTTCAATCCCTGATGGACAATACACGGCGCAACCCTCACTCGTTTTCCCTGTGAACCTGCTACACTTATTTCCAAGCTAACCTCTTTATTTATCCCTCTTTTTCTCAAGTCCATCTCTATCACTTCCTCCCATGTTTTCTTTGTCTTTCGCTGTGTGATGACCTTGCTATCGTAATTGTTTTACATCTATAAATAATCCAGGAACTCTCATCCATCTTTTTTCTGTTCTTGTTGGATATGAAGAAACAATTCCTCAATTTTTTCATTTGCTTCAATTGTTTGTTTTTTTTAAATTTCTCTTCTAGACAAAGCTTTTCTATTTGCATTTTCTTTCTGATACTCAATTTGTTCCCTTTGTAACTGTAGTTGTTGATCTTGTTAGTGTTTAATGGTGTCCAATATGGCACTTTTAAATTGCTCCATTTTCGTTCCTTACAACAGGCTATTGACTTTTTCATGTTCATTTTTTTTAGTCATAACATTTCCCACTATATTAGCGGGAGAAAAAAAAATATTAGTAAGCTTTTTCAAACTTATTTACGTGTTCCTAATTAAGCAATAAAAAAAAAAACCAAGAAAAATCGACAGAACTCTTGTTTTTTTTTTCGCCGACGATTTAGATTTCAAAACCTCATGTTGGGGAATGACTTGAAATCTATATTTACCCGCCCCCCCCCTCCCAAGAACAAAAACTTTTTTAAAATTTTAATCCTATTTTCTGATGCAGATTTGGTACACGTTGTGTTAAAAATCCAGTATGACTTTTAACTTCTATTATTGTTATAATTAACGATTTTTCGAGCAGAGCACTTACGAGCCTTTTGAAAATCCAACTTTGCTGGTTGTAGTAATGTTATGTTGTATCCAGTATAAGTCAGAGTTCTCGTTGCCAGTGTTGTGTGCGACATAAATCCAGGTTATGTTGTGTCTAAATAAGCCAGTTCTCATTGCCAGAGTTGTGGCCTTTAAGGGCCATTACTAAATAAGACAACATAGTGGTATATTTACAAGTGTGTATTTACAGAAGAACAGAATAGTATGTTACAGAAAGACTCCTCCGAAACTTCGTCGTAGACTCTTCTATACATAATGTCTAGAAGAGTCCATATAGTCAGAAATAGGGTAGATCACCATTACACCATGATTATATATATATATATATATATATATATATATATATATATATATATATATATAGAGAGAGAGAGAGAGAGAGAGAGAGAGAGAGATGTTGTTTTGTTTTAACTAGATGACAGTTTGAATAGATTCTCTTTCTGCAAGCAGTTTTTTTTTTTTTTGAGAATTCTATAATATATAAAAGAAAATGTTAATCACCTACCTGCCAGAAGTGAAATTATGAAAATTATGAGTTCCTTTGAATTTGCCCAGAATTTCATTCAACAAATCAATTCTTTCAGCTGAAAATAAAAAGAAGAAAAATTTAATTCCACAGAAAACAGATGTGGTTTGATTTGGTTTGGGGCTTTTATTTTATGCGTAAGAAGTGATATGACTGATGCCAACTGCATAAAGAGCAGGCATGAGATGTTGTTAAATTGTAAAGGGTACGTTTGCTCGTATTCATCTGATGATTTGGGTTCCAAGTGCAGCATTCACAGGTACACAGTAAACCGGGTCATAGGAACAGCGAGTATGCACTAGTGTTCGGACAATTAATTGGAATCAGAACTTTTTGAGATATCAAAATCGATATCGGGATTAAAAAGATTCGAGTCGTATTTCGTATTTACAACATAAGACTAAGGGCCACAGAACTGCAGGTTAGGAATCACATTCTCAGATTTAGCATTAACTCGCTGAATCTAATTTAAATTTTTTTAATTGGTAAATTATGATAAACAAAGTAAATGTTCTAGAGTTCACTTAGCAAACCTTTTGAAATATTCAAATTTCTTTTCGCACCTATTTGCTAAACGTCTATATGACGCCTCCCAGAGAGTTCACAGTTGATTATTTAAAGAAGGGGTGGGCAACCTCCGGCCCGCGAAGGCTTTGCGTCCGGCCCGCCACCCTGTTATGCTTTATTATTGCAATCCGGCCCGCGGACCACCCAGTAAAACTCATATCATTTTGTGACATAGATGTAAAAGTAGTTTTCAATTAAGATTTACAGTGGGATAAAAATGTATAAATATCAGCAAGCGATGATGCATGTGTATTTCATTTTTTTTTTAACTATTAATTTCAAATCTTTGGCCTGAGATAAAAATAGGAAAAGAGAAAGAGAGATGCAAAGAGGAAACGAGAGACGAGGAAAGGGCTTAAAACAGAGAACCTATGTGAGGTGTGTCAAAACGAATGCTGGATCAACTTGTTGCTTCCCCCGTCATTATTTTTTATGATTCCAAAATGGCTCTTCGTTGGCACCTTTTATAATATTACATACAGAAGTCTCTTGAGAAAAAATATCAGATTTGTAGAGTGTTCAATGCAATTTTTGTACAATTTATTCATGTAAACAAAATATAGTAATTCTGAGATTTCGTTTTTCAATCCGGCCCGCGATCTCCTTCCAAAAGTCTCATCTGGCCCTCACTTTGAAAAGGTTGCCCGCCCCTGATTTAAAGATTTAAAACGCTCCAGACAAGTTTGTTTTGTTTTGTTTTTGTTTTTTTTCGCTGGCGCCAGCCTGACCCTGTTGTTGTCTGGTCACTGCTTATATATCCTCTGAAATAATTAATGTTTTATTTTATTTCTTTCCGGTTTTAGCACAAGTGAAAAATATAGATGAAAATCTCACGTGTGTTTATCAAAATCTTCAACAATACATAAAGGGAAAATAAGTTTGTCAAATTAAGAAAAAAAACATATCTACATCTAGGGGGGGTCTACTTTTCTTTTTTTTAAGCAATTACACATGATTATATGATTTTGCCAGTTGAACTTAGGGTTAGTGGTAAAAATTTTAGTAGACATCCTTAAAAATTAGAATGATCCGGAAATGATGATCATTTTAGGTTAAATTTATATATGAAACTGCTCTCCTACTTTGACTGAGTTATCTGGAAATCTAGGAACATACATTATCACATCTTTTTTTCTGCACCCAGCCACCGTTCTTTCTAGACATACCCTACTCACAACGCCTGTTGATATTTTTGTGTCCATACAGTCTTAACACTTTCCAGTTTTATCATTATTAAATGATTACTTATTCTAATATTGTTAGATATTGAGCGGGTAGATCCACTAGTATATAATTTAGTTAGTTGAGAACAACAGGAAATAGAACTGCTGAGAGATTAGCTGAGGTCAACTTGATGTCTCGAATTAAAATTGCTTAGGCTGTGGGAATGTACTAGAAACGGATATTATGTCACGTGGCTCAAAGAGAGAGGGTGATAGAAAAGAGTGCATGGAAGCATGTATAGATGTCAGACATTGAATGACACGGGCTGACAAGATATAATTAATTAGTGATTTCGAATACTCTCTCTATTTCTCCCCTTATTTGTTAATGATTTGGAACAAAGATCATGTTGAATAAATGACCACTGCTTTCCATCAGTTTTAACTCGAGTCTTTTTGATGGTATGAATAAGAAGCCTTAATTACAGGATGGGGTTCCCTCGGTCTGAAAGGATCACGGAGGATGCGCATACAGGAGGAAAAGCCTGCAGCCAAGATATGTTAAAAATTTGTGAACTTTAATTTTTTTTTTCGCTTGGTTGCTGCATTTATGATACATAGTTGAGAACACAACAATACAATTCAAACTCCTCGGCCTAACCTTCACAGGTAACATGAATTGGAACAAATACATTGAAGACATTGCCAAGGCTGCCGCAAAGAAGGTTGGCTCCCTCTACCGTGCTAGTAAACTCCTCACACCTGACATTATCCTGTATCTCTACAAAGCCACCATCTGCCCATGTATTGAGTATTGTTGTCACATCTGGGATGGTGCATCATCTACTAGTCTCTCCCTCCTTGACAAGGTCCAAAAAAGAGTCGCCAACCTAATGGGTCCCTCACTGTCAACTAAGCTCCAGTCCCTGTCCCATTGACGCAATGTGGCATCCTTATGTTTGTTTTACAAATACTTCAATGGATTATGCTCTGATGAATTGGCTACTCTGGTGTCCCCTCGACGTAAATTCACTAGACTAACTCGACAATCAACTAAATCTCATTCATTCACTGTGGAGGTCCCCAGATGTCGGAGAGCCTTCCACTGAAATAGCTTCTTTCCTCGTGCTGCTGGCCTCTGGAACTCCCTCCCTGCCCCCCGTTTCCCCGACAGTACTGACATGCAGAAATTTAAAACTAATGTAAACAGACATCTCGCTGCGCAGATCCCAATTTAGGTTGACCCCCCCCCCCAAAAAAATCTTCTCCCCTTTTCTTTTTTCTCAGTAGCCCCTACATCTACAGTGGCGGCCTGCCTTGTTTGGGGTGAACTATGTTAAAAAAACATTTTTTTTTAAATATGGTTATGTTATTTTGAATGAGCCGTCCCTATGGTGACTGAGATGACCCTAGTTAAGAGTAGGATAGACAATTTTATTACGTTAGACGAAGGATGACCAACGACACCCAATATCCCACACTTTTGATGGCCTTGTGCCTAATTTGTTCCAAATGTAATTTTTTACATTTTATGCAAATAAATATTTCAAAAGTGTAGTATCTGTTCTCAGTATCCCAGCAACATCAGACGCTTTACTATTGACAGAATTATTGTGTATAGTATAAGAAAATATGACCATGCAAATTAAAAGTGTATATTACAAAATATTAATTTATTAGAAGTTGTTTATGAAATAAATATGCAAATTAAGAATACCTAAAACTGTGTGTGGGCTTTTTCAGATTACTATATATAGGGTATTTCAAAATCTTATGTTGTATAGTAAGGATGGATGGAAATTTTTTTTCGTATTAATTCATATATATATATATATATATATATATATATATATGTATATATGTATTTATGTGTATGTGGGTGTGTGTGTTTGAATGTCTCTTGTTAAAAAGCATTGCTGAATTTTGAAATGAAGTTTTAGAAAACCAAACAATGCGATTTTTTTTGTTTAATAAATTAAAAAATTATTTAATAATTTTTAATTTTTGGGCAATTATAATATCTTCTTCAGAAAGTAAAAGACATTTAATGCCATTTAAAAAAAATTTTTATTTAAGATTTTTTATAGTCACTATTGGTTGATATATGTGTATATATATATATATATATATATATATAAGAACAGGAGAATAAAGATAGACAATTTTAATTACGTTAGACAAAAGATGACCAACGACACCAATTTCCCCACATTTTTGATGGCCTTGTGCCTAATTTGTTCCAAATGTAATTTTTTATATTTTATGCAAAAAAATATTTCAAAGTGTAGTATCTGTTCTCAGCATCCCAGTGATATCAGCCACTTTACTATTCAACAAAATTATTGTGTATATATAAGAAAATACGACAATGCAAATTTAAAATATATATTACAGAGTAAAGTAATATGGGTTGGTCGTTCATTTAAAGCATTGCTGGATTTGTTAATAAAATTGAAAATATAAGCCATTAACAATGCAAGATTAATTTATATATATATATATTTTTTTTTTTTACATTAACCTTATTAATTTCGGAATAAAATTTCATCATTGAGTCATTTTTTTTTTTTACAATACTGGTCACCTCTGATGATAGAATTTTATTCCGAAATTAATAAGATTAATGTAAAAAAAAATTAATTAATCTTGCATTGTTAATGGCTTATATTTCAATTTTATTATATATTACAGAATATTAATTTATTAGAAGTTGTTTATGAAATAAATATGCAAATTAAGAATACCTAAAACTGTTTGTGGGTGTTTGCAGATTACTATATATACGGTATTTCAAAATCTTTCGTATCATGCTTACTTAAAGCATAAGCCGTTTTGATGTTAATAGGTGGAAACCACTTGCATTTATTCATTTAGATTTGTAATAAGTGCATTTCAAAGATGAACTTTAGTCGCTTTAAGACTTATTTGGTATTTGTAATAGATGGTGCAATTTATATTTGTATTATGTCTTTTTTTAATAATTTGCTACTAATAATAAAATATTTAAAAGGATATAAAGCTGCATGCAAGCACACCTGGATACAATTAGCAATAAACTAACCCCTTCTCAAAGAACTGAACAGATTGGCAATAACTTTGACGTACTCATCTCTTGCCCCATCCAGTCGAAGCCACTGTTCATCCCTTACTGATTATTTAACTCTCTTCCATTATCCATTAAAATTTTTTTTGGAGTACCAAAGTACAAAATTCAGTGCTTAAAAACAGCACCAATTATTGTGGTGCTTCCTTTGTGACTCTTATAGTCATACTGCACATTGTCGCATGATCGATCATGTGTAGGATTCTATATTTGTCAATATCCTTTAAATCCATTGCAACTGTTTCATTAAAGCACAAAAGAAAACTGAACACAAGTTTAATATCCGCTTTCTTGTATCTTAGACATATTTCGCATGTAGAGAGAATTTGTAAATTGGCTGTTTGGAGTTTCTAAAGCTAGATGGCTCTAGCAATCAATAATTGTTAATTGAGTTATCTCCCCTTTGCAAATTGACTGCCAGCTAGTCATCTAGCAGTCAATAATTGTTAATTGAGTTAATTCTCCTTTGCAAATTGACTGCCAGCCAGTCATCTAGCTTTAGACCAGAGGCGGCCAACCTTTTCAGAGTGAGGGCCAGATGAGACTTTTGGAAGGAGATCGCGGACTGGAGTGAAAAACGAAATCTCAGAATTACTATATTTTGTTTACATGAATAAATTGTACAAAAATTGCATTGAACACTACAAATCTGATATTTTTTCTCAAGAGACTTCTGTATTTGATGTTATAAAAGGCGCCGACGAAGAGCCATTTTGGAATCATAAAAAATAATGACGGGGGAAGTAGCAAGTTGATCCAGCATTCGTTTTGACACACCTCACATAGGTTCTATGTTTCATGGTCTTTCCTCGTCTCTCGTTTCCTCTCTCTTTCTCTTTTTCTATTTTTATGTCAGGCCAAGGATTTGAAATTAATAGTTAAAGAAAATTGAAATATACATGCATCATCGCTCACTGATGTTTATACATTTTTATCCCACTGTAAATCTTAATTGAAACCTACTTTTACGTCTATGTCACAAAATGATATGAGTTTTACTGGGAGGTCCGCGGGCCGGATTGCAATAATAAAGCATAACAAGGTGGCGGGCCGGACGCTAAGCCTTCGCGGGCCGGATGTGGCCCGCCCCTGTTTTAGACACTCAAAACAGCCAATCTGCAAAAGGGAGGTAATTCAATTAACAGACGTATTTAAAGATAAACTTACGTGGTGAACGATATTCTTGAGTTATGGTCTGAAAAAAGAAAGAAAAGATGGTTGCAATGGCAGAGATTCAATGAAATATGTAGGATAAAATTTATATATACTAGCAGACGGGTAAAAACAATTCCCCGAAGAGAATAGTTTTGCACCACTTTTATGTCCCCTTACAAGGATCAAGTTAAAATGCTACTAAATCTTATTCTAGAATCCTTATTCTAATTTTGATTGTAGAAAATGTCTAAAATTTAACGTTTAAGCTTAAGGGAGGTTATTTACCTCCTGGCGAGGAGGTTAAACATAATGTCAGGTGAGGTTTTTAAAAACCAGCACATTAGGTAAAGTGTACTCTGGCCTACAAAAATTGCCTGAGCAGTTCTGTCGGCATTACCCGGTAGGGGTGCTAAAGGCTATTAACAATAAACTAACCCCTTTCTTAAAGAACTGAACAGAACATATCTAAGCCCAACAGAAGCGAGGTCACTGCTGAATTGATTGTCGATGACGTATCCTTAAGGAGTTTTAAGAAATTGAAATTCAGTGAATCTTGCTTTGCCTATGAATCACAGTCAATGCAAATCTGAAATATTTGAATTTTTTAAATAAGAGATTATGCCCATATTATGCCCCTAAAAACCGTTTAAAATATTCCAAAGAAATTGAAATTCAGGGAATACTTATTAATTGATGTCTAAGTAATATTGTTAAAATTTCATAAAAATCGGAGATATCTGAATTTTCACAAAAGGGCTTCCACGCTCTTTTGACCCCCTTTTCATAAAAGTAAACTAAACCAGCTATAGCCCACAGTACAGTTAGTTTAATTTACTTTTATGCAAAGGGGGTTAAAAGAGGGTGGAAGCCCTTTGTGACAATTTAGATACCTCCGATTTTTATGAAATTTCTTCAGAAAAAAAAAAACATTCATAGAAAAAAAATACCTCTATTTGAACAAAAAAAATTGTCACTTTTTTTTTTTGAAAACCTCTTTTAAAGTCTCTTATTGTCCACATTTTCAATATTGTTAGAAAATCAAAGAGGAAATATTTAATTATTTTTAAAAAGATATTTTCCCTTATTTATACACCTGTAAACATGCACATTCTGTGGACAGCAGCATGATTGTAAGCCACTTGAGTCTTTGCAAAAGTAACGTTCATACCAGATAGTGATCCAATCAGTTTTTATGTCCATTGATAAACAGCAGATAAATCTTGAGTGGTCTTGTAATGTAGTCTTGGATATGAGGTTCCATGCTGTTATTGTAAGCCACTTGAGACTTTAAGAAAGTAATGTTCATACCAGATGGAAATCCATCCTGGTCAGTCAGTTTTTATGTCCTTAAAAATATCGAGTGGTCTCGCAGTGTGGTCCAAGTGATATCTATATATATATTCCAGCAAAACGGGCAAAGGGGTTTAGTTGGATTTCTGGACTTAAGCTGATTGACTGTGTTCGGTTGGAAGAGATGTTTTTCCTGATTTGTAAGTCTGTTGTTCGGTAGAGAAGCTGTAACCTCATTGTAACCTCAAAATAAAACATTGTTGCTTGTTTTAAACTTGACTTATGATTGTTTAGAATGAAAATTCTTTTGCTACAGCAGTGATCGAGACAAGATGATTGACCCTACGGCCAGTATCAAAATCAAGCACTTAATTCGGACTAAAACAACGCGTGGACAATCATGGCCTGTGCAGACACAGGTTCACACACCAAATATTAAAAAGTTTCAATGGTTAGGGAAAATAATTGTATTTTTTATTCTTCTTTGGTTCTTGCTAAATAAATCGAAATTCTATAATTAATGAAAAAAAAAAATCATTAAAAAACACTTAGACTTAGGAACTCCTGCATCCAAAGATGCATGAGACAGTCAAAGTGATCAATTGCATTTGATCTGTAGCCAGATCCGCACTGTCGCTTAAGCTTCTGCCCACTGCTTGCAAATTTTACCGACTTGAATTTGACATACTTTTGACTGCAAGAATATTTTACAGGGACAGGTTGTTAGTTTGAAGCAACGTAGAAGCAACATTTAGGAAGGAGACTATAAGTGGAGAAGTCTCTGGTGAAGTTGCAGATTGATCGCCATAGATTAAGATGTGGGTTGCCTTAAAGTCCTGGAACGGAGGTTTCAGTTGGTGGTTTCGCCATGAAACTCTTACACCTAGTGGTGCCGTATCAATACCACCCTCTCACATGGTTTGGACTGCTGGGGTACGGCACTTGGAGCTATACGTGAGATTTAGTGGATAGACGAGGACCAGAGGTGCTTGGCCACTCATGGATGGATGTAGCTGCCAGCAACTGAAGATGCTATCCCTACACAGAGACCCCTATATTAGATAGTTACTTCCTTTTTTTCAAATAGGAACGAAACTTCAATTACATCGTTGTTGTTGTTGACATTATTTTATGCCACTATATTAAACCCCAACATACGGAAAAGAGGGGGGGAGGGCAAAATTATCGTAAAAAAGCCTCAATCTTTTTTTACCATTTGACTCGCAGGATTATATAACTAAGTGTTGTGAAGTAGTCCAACAGTAAAAAGAAGAAGTCGAGGTTGGGTTAAGATAACATAAAAGGTACAAAGGTAAGGAAACTGACTGACACTCGGCTAGAAAGTTACAATACTGTCCCTTTTCTCCCTGGTGATTGTCTACTCACACTATTTTTAGTGAGAACCGGTGTAGTTTCTCTTTTGTTAGAACGGCCGGTGTAACACTAAGAGTTCTAAAACTTCAAGATATCATTAAAAATAAATCATACAATAAACCAGAGAAAATAAAAGGTACTTATTTATACTTCAAATATTAGAGAGTTCTAGTGGTTAATGGGAGATAATCGTATTTTTTATTCTTTCAAGGTTCTTCCTAATTAAAATGGTGCTTATGTATGTAAACACACACATGAAAAAATAAATAAAATAACAGAAAAACTTTATAAATTACTTGTGGTGGAAAAAATTAACGTATACTGAAATTTACGGAAATTAATCCAGTATTTTTTAAATTTTATTTAATTCAAATTCTAGCCAACGTCCTTAAACACCATTATTACTGATTCAGGGAAGATAAGTAAAATGTTTATACCTGAAGACAAGAAATGTCGTTATTCAAGCGTAAAATCGCTACTTTTAATTTTTATTTTTAATTAAAATTCTACTGGATTATTTTCCATAAGTTTCAGTGTACGTTAATATTTTTCCATCACAAGTAAGTATTTCCTGAAGTTTTCCTGTTATTTTATTTATAACTGCCATATTTAACGTGCGTGTTTACATAAGTACCGATAAATTATAATCAAAGGGAGATAAATATTAATTTACCATTACTAAAAATAATTAAATTATATTTCAACCGATGAAGTATGTCTTACAATAAACCCCAAAATAGGGAGCAAACAAAACGTATACTCACTTCTTCGACTGGCGACAAAACGTAAGTCGGCAACATGTAAATGTATGTACGATGAGAACAATGGTTTTTGCTATTAAAAGAATTGGTTGTCCTTTTGAAACCTGTAACGAGATAATATACACATGTATATAAGTAAATAGGTTTTGTATTAAGCTGCTTTTTTTTGTTTATACTAGTGTATATACATATACATATACATATATATACACATATACATATATATACATATACATATATATACACATATACATACATATATATATACATATATATATATACATATACATATACAGGGTGGGCCAAAATAAGGGTCCTATCTTTAAATTTGAATAACTTGAATTTTAATAACTTCCACAAAATAAAAGTTAAACTCACCAAACTTTATGTGTGTGTAGACTGACCCTTCCGAGATTTTTTGAAATAAACAAAACAAATTTTAGCCGAAAAACACTTCTTAAACTTACAAAAACTAAAGTATTGTTTTTTACAGTTTTGAGTTTTTTAAGCAAAAATAATGTTTTCTAAATGAGGGTACGTTCCTTAGGGCTAATACGGCTCATGCTTGCTTCGGAAGGGGTCCTTTACTTATTCTAAAAAAAAAAAATCAATAAATAAAAAAGTTATGAATTTTTAAAAATAGGACCCTTATTTTTGCCCACCCTGTACTAGTGTATATTTAGAGCAATGCACTCCAGAAACAGAAATTATCAATTTACAATTCACACAGGTAAAAAAAAAATATTTCAAGGGCAGATAATTCGAAATCTTCTTAAGAAAGAAGATGGAGGCTTAGTGAACGAATCGCTGTTATGATACGCAGAATGGAAAAATACTTGTAATTAAAGTTCTAGTGGATAATTTTTTCTACTTTTTTGTACAGTGAGTAAGAATATAACGCTGAATAAGTATATAATATTGTTTTTATAAAAAAATAACTTTTTAATACGGCCGCTGAACAGCACAAGCACCAAATAATGTTTGGGGAAATATAACATGATTGTTTTGTCTATGAATAGGCAAAACTGTAAAAACGGAAACGACAGCTGCAGAGGTCAGCTGAGGTTAGGTATGATATAAATGTCAACAAAATCTGGTCGAAGTACCAGGTCTATGGGAACGTTCGAAGGAAATTCAAATCGAGGCTGGAGATAGCCGATAGTCAATTAGAGAGCGTATTGGCCATGACGTAAGGATTTATCCCGGGTGTAGCCAGGTAACACTGCTTGTTTCTAGAAGCGAATGCAAAGAGCGAATTTAAGAATTTTCAGACAGATTTTGAGAGTTTTACAAAGTTTGAGCTGAGAGATAGTCAGCCAAGCTGTGAAGCACCCCATCCACCCCTCATCTTCACATATTATGATCTTTAGCTGGAACGAATGACCGTGATATCGAGGACTCCGACTGGCGAAGGAAAAATCGCAAATTGAGCTAATCATCAATTTGCACCTAGCATCGCAAACAACAAACATTACCTCTCATTCAAGTTTCCTGTAAATACGAGAATATATTTTTACCAGAAATACAAGACAAGAACTTTGTTGTGTTTCCTTGATGTTACGTGGCCTCTGTTGAATTTCATGTGTATTTTTTTTTTTATTTCTACACATAAACCACCCGTCCAGTCGGTGTTTCCTGGAAAGCTGCTAATCACAGCATGGGAGTGGAATGTGATCCCGCTGATCAAGACACCGAAGATCATCTATTGCTGTCACTGTTACAGTCAGCAACACAACAGCGGGGACGGCATAAGGATAGCGGAGGCCTGAACGGTTTCTGGGTTGATACAGAAGGACTGAACGTTTATAACTGGTGATGGATTCCCTGTCAGTGTTATGCAATAACTGAGAGAAGATCATGTTTATCACTGGTGCCATTTTAACCAGGAAAGAGCTGTGGAAATATCACAACTAAAAGTGAGAAAGAAAAACCAGAGTTGTTGCGAAGAAAAACGATTGTGCATGTGTTGAGAACTATTATTTTGGTCAAATTTTAGAAAAAAAAAAAAGTCGTATCTGGACCTTACTTCTCCATATTGTATGAAGTATTCCCAAACTTAGCCCATGGAAACGTTGATAACTCAAAATCTATTTATCTGATCAGGCTGAAATTTTTCATGGTGATTACTGTCATCAAAGAGCATCAGATCCTTAAGTCAAATTTAGAAAAATCAGAAGTTGAAATTCAGTCAAAATTTTGACCATGATCGAATCAGTCAAGGTTATATAAGATGCGGGACTTCACTGTCTAAAATATAAATAAGTAGCGAGTTTACAATAAAGAAAAGAAAATTTATTGCTAAAAGTGTGACTTTCACTTTTTCTGTGACTCTAACCATTGACCTAGATATCCGAAATTAGATAAATTCTAAGTTAGACCATGACAGATATTTGACCAAGTTTGGTGGCGATTGGTCAAGTGATGTGGATTCTAGACTGTATACAAACAAACATAATGACAAATAAACTCTACTGAGAACATAACCTCCTTTGCAGAGATAAAAATTATAACGTTTTCGGTCTCAAATTTTATAGAACAGAGAGTTTCCAAGTTGAACTATTACAATAATTCCATGAAAAATGCCAGTATACTGAAATCATGTGCCCTTAATAGGGTTAAGATGAAAATTCATATACACTAAATGTACAAAAGTAAGGAAATTCCCAAATTTTTACACTTTTATTGTCATTAAGGGTATGACTACATATCAACCAAACCATTTCATTATCACATCACTACAGTATAAATCTCTATGCATTAGTGGATGAAGTGTGTGAGGTGCGCTGAAGAAAAATTCCTACCAGTAAAATACATAGACCTGTTGTGCTCGCATACCATTAATGACAATAAAAGTGTAAACATTTGGGAATTTCCTTGCTTTTGTACATTTAGTGTATATGAATTTTCATCTTAACCCTATTAAGGGCATATGATTTCAGTATACTGGCATTTATCATGGAATGTCACTACTTTTGTAAAGGCTATGTCTCAATACAATGTCTTCTCAAGGGTTTTTTGGAATTTTCTGGAAAACTAAGGTATATGGTAAACTGAAATTAAAATGCCATCAACTTAGACACTAGAACCTCTATCTTTGCCAAAAATCAGCTGAATCCATTAAATAGTTGATGAGATACAGGGTGGCACATACGTATGTACGTACACACAGATAACATGATTTCATGATTGAACTTTCTGGATCTCTGGGTTGCCTTGACTAATGATGCTGAAATTCTACACACTTATAGAACCTAACAAATAAAAATGTTGTGCAAAGTTTTAACTCATTTGGTTTATGGGTTTTTGAGTTATGATTGATCAAAGAAATGAGATTTCCAGCATAGGCTATTCGTGAGGTCTATTTAGGGATAGAGCGCTCTCGCGCCTCCCTTGATACAATCGTCTCAATAGAAATCCCTCTTTTTATTTACTTCTGTGCCAGAATAACAATTTCATGATAAAGATTGAATTACTTACCTAAAACTTTGATCTGTGCAGGTAGACTATTGTTCAATTGGTCAACAAGGTTTTCCACATTCAAAAGCATGTAAAAAGAAAGACAAAAAAAAAGGAAATTAAGCAGCTTGTCAAAACAAAATTGAGCACACAGCTAAAATATAAATAAATAAAAAAAAAACAATGTCCACTTTTCCAAATGGGCCATGTAGTGGAATCAATACAACTAAAGGGAGATAACTTTTATATTCTATAACATCAATCTGAAGTGGCTAAACATTTTCTTTCAAAATCAGACACGTAGTTGCATCCTTATCAATTTAGCAAATGATATTATTAAATAAAATTGAAAGCATTTTGTAAATATTTTATACCACCCAGTGCTCAACTTTTTCTTTCAAAGACCGACATTTAGCTACTTGTAACAGCATTAACCCGAGGTGGGTTGAGCGAGCTCAAATTAGTTCACCCCATCCCACCCACGCTAGTCAACAACTCAGTTTTCGGCATACTTCAACCATTTCCGGTTCCAGTGACAAATATCAAAAGCACGGGGAGGCCAGCTACCAGCTCCATGTCTGTCTTCACCGTTTTAATCCATGTCTTCAGTTGGCCACCCCTTTGCTTCCGCCAGTCAGCAGGTGCGATTAAGGCCATAAACTCGAAGATGAATTCCTCCTCAGGATGTGGAATAATGTGTCCAAACCAACGAAATCTCCTTTTCAGAAGAAATGTGTCCAAACCAGCAAAGTCTCCTTTTCAAAAGAAATGTGATGCCGGTGGTGTTACATCTTTCACGCATGGTGCAGTTTAAGATTTGGTCAGAGAGGCAGATGCGTCGTAGGCAGTACATGTCGAAGATGTTGAGTGTGTGAAGATATTCATGTAGTTTTATACTGTAGTCAAAAACGCGCACACAAAACAAAAAAAATAAAATAAAATAAAAGTGTGACTCTCGAATCGTAATTAACAATTCTCCAAAACATGAAGCTCATCAATCGAGTAACAGGCACAAACGACGCCAACTCATCACATCAATTTAACAGAGTCTGCGGGAGGAAAGTTTCTCTTTATTTCAACGAAAATACAAAAAACAATGCTCAGTTGCATAAGTGAACTCTTGTCATTGCACCAAAATAACAAAATTCTATCTTCTAAGTGGAACGCTCTAGGTTCAATCCCCGATGAACGACACACAGCGTGACTCACTCTTTTAATACGTGGATCCGCACGATGGCTGCTACATATAACCTTATTAATTTAGCAAATCGTATCTTCACTTAACTTTAAAAGTTTATTATTTCTGGGTAACAAAAGGATACAGGGTCAACAAATTGACCTTTCACTTTTGTCAATCATACTTAAGTACCCTTATGTTTAGCAAATCATATTATTAAATAAAATTGATAGCATTGTGGAAATATTTTAGACCACCCGAAAAGACAGAAAATTATCACAAGAGAAATTGAATAAGGATTCTCAAATTTATGTAAATATATACATTATATATTAATAAGAATAGATATAGGGAGTTGCTAAGTACTGTTGTGTTTAGCAGTTAATCTCAAGTACAATAGAATATTTAGATACTTATGCATTTGGTGAATCATATATTTAACTTCAAAGGCAATAGGCTGGTAGGTAATGTATATTTTCATCAGGTAATACTTATCTTTAAAGAAACAACTTGTCCAACAGCTGAAACTCCTTTGTCCGTACGCGCAGCACGTTGGAATGACATCTGACAGGAAGAAGAGGAGGAGGAAAAAAAAAAAAAAAAAAAAAAAAAAAAAATCAAATTTTCGCTTTATTTTTTTTTTTAATAAAACTTTAAAAAATGAGCAACATTTTTTTTTTAATATTCATAAATTTTGGAGCAATTCCTTTCATAACCCTTAACAGGTCTAATAATGCAGTTTGAGAGATGATAACCAGTTTGTGTGCAAGAAGTGTAAGACAATGGAGATGGATGAAAACTGAGATGTGGAGAAAAGAGAATGGGGGGGAGCTGATGCTTGTGTAATTGCAAGAGTTAGGAGTGGATGGAGTAAATTGAGGGAACTTCTGCCATTACTAACCAGCAGAGCATTACCATTGTCAACCCAGAGATGAATATGAGGCGGAAGGAAGAAACAGGATGGGGCGATAATCATGAGAGGGGAGAAGAAATGGGTTCATTGGAATGTGTAGAGACAGTAGTCAGAGGAAAGTCATATTGTTGATTGATACTTTAGACCTAGGTGGATAGGAGAATGAATGGGTTGGCCTTTTGGTCAAGATCAAAGTGTAATATCTGTTCTGATGGATACTGCACCCCATAGACTGGTATTGTCTTGGCCTTCGGGGCTTGACTTACGCCTCTCTATGGGTCTGTCCTGTGCAGTTCCTTCTCACTCTTTGAGAAGAGGTTAGTTTATTGCTAATCACCTGAGGCGCCCCTACCGGGGACTGCCGACGGGGCTGCCCAGGCAATTTTTTAAAGCCCCAAGTACTCTTCCTCTAGAGTGCGCAATTCCCACTTTCCGACCTTGTGTCACATTCTACTCTGTGGGAAGTAGATAAATAGGGGAATGAATGGTTCCAAAATTGAATTCTGCCGTCTTAAAAAAAATTGTACTTGCGTTCTTCATATTTTTATGGAAAGAGGAAAGTTCCCTCTACTCAGTTTGTGGAAAGGGAGTCAGTCGAGTGTAATTCAATTTTTTTTTTTCTAAGAAGTATAGTGGAATTACTAGCAAGTTGAGAAAGAATAACAAAAAAATGTAAAACAATGGAGATGAATAAGAACTCGGATATAGAGAAAGTATATCTGGATGGAGACCTATTGAGAAGTTTTGTTCCCTTAGTGATACAATTGGAGCACAGAGTGGAGCAGGTGCTAGTGTGATTTCAAGAGTTAGGAGTAGTAGATGGAATAAGTTCAGAGAACTTATGCCATTATTAACCAGCAGAGTGTTACCACTGTTGACCAAGGGAAAAGTCTATCAGGTATGTGTACAGAGTGTGATGTATGTATGGAAGAGAAACCTGGCTAATGAGGGTTGAAGACATGCGTTGCATGGAGAAAAATGATATGAGAATGGCACGATGGAGACGTAATGTGGGTTTTAAAGACAGGCTTAGATCTGATGACATCAGAGGAAAATTAAATCTGGACAGTATAAGGAGATGTGTGCAGAAGAGTAGACTTTGATGGTATGGCCATGTTGAAAGAATGGATGAGAGTACTTAGTAGATGTAGAACAGTTGAGGTGGCAGGTTCAGTTCACAGGGGAAGGCCAAGAAAAACATGGGAGTAAGTGATAAAAATTGACTTGAGATAAAGAGGGATAAACAAAGACCTGGCTAGAGATAGGTTAGTTTGGAAGTCAATTTCTAAAAGCCGTCCAAAGCATACCGGCATGTAAAATGGATACAAAGTAAAATATGATGATGATGATGTGATGCACATTGGATGGGAGGAGAGCAAAGTTAAGAATGATTACCTTGTGAAGTGAATCAACATGATCTTGGGGAACGAGACCAACTTTGACTAAAGCTTTGAAAAGTTCACTTTCAATTGTCGGGAACGTGGTATTTCTGAAAAATAAAAACGAACAGTTTTTCTATTGAAATCAAAAATGCAATAGCATAAAAACAAAACCTTTAAAATCCCAAAAGTTCACCAGAATGCATTTCGGTTTTGTATTTTTCAAATTTGATTTCATTAAAATCCACCAGAATGTTTTGTTGAATTGGGGGGGGGGGGGGGGATAAATTTTGATAACAAAAACACGATAACATGGAGTTAAGTGCTGAATGCAAGATAGCACAGAGTTTCATTTATGCTTGTCTTCTACCATATAATTTTATCTTGTCAGATTTTTAAAGTCAGACCCAAATAGCATTTAAGTTGATAAATCAAACTTGTTTCTGACAAAAAAAAAATTCATTTGTTATTGTTGTACCATGTTATTGGTAATTTAATAACAAACTTTGCTACAATTTATTCAAAATATTCAGGGAACTTCAGAAATTATTTACCAGCAGAGTGTTACCACTATCGAACAAGAGAAGAGTCTATTAGGCATGTGTATGCAGTGGGATCATGTATGGAAGTGAAACCTGGCCGATGACCTGCATTGCATGGAGAGATATGATATGAAAATGATACGATCTTAAAGACGGGCTTAGATCTGATGACCTCAGAGGAAGATTAAATCTGGACAGTATAGGGAGAAGTGTGCAGAACAAGAGACTTTGTTGGTATGATCACGTTGAAAGAATAGGCGAGTGTTTTGGGGTTAGATGTAGAACCGTTGAGGCAGCAGGGTTACTTGACAGGAGAAACCAAGGAAAACATGGTATGAAGTGATAAGATGAACTTGACAGAAAGAGGGATAAATAATACCACAAACCAGTAATGACTCTTTAAGTAATGGAAAACTTTAGAAAGTCTCCAACAGTGTATAGTAAATAGGTCACGATCAGAGTTTTTTTTTTATTGCTTTACTATTAAAAAAAAAAAACATAGCTTGATCTCTAATGTGCTATAAATCATATTATGAAGCTTCAATGTGTTAGCTGTTGAAATTAATCTTATATGAACACAGTTGCACTTCCGTATAACTTTTGTATGTTTTTTTCAAGAGGTAATGAGATTTTGCTCAATATTTAGTCTGGTTTGATCTAATAATTATTACTTCCATTATGATTAATTTTTATTTACCACAAGCTAACATTCAATTTGTAAGGATTCTTCACTTGTTCAAAGCTTGCATTTTTAGTGAAAATTGGCTTCTGAACCAAGAGCACACAAGACGGAAGATTTTTTCATTTCCAACAAACTTCGAACATAACTCAGTGGCTAATTGAGCTACCAAAATAAAATTGGTATCATTGTTGGTCCCCCGATTTATACAATCGGGGGACTTATGTTTTGAGGCATGTCCGTCCGTCCAGATTTTTCTCCGCAACCATCCATTGAATTTCTTTGAAATTTTGCATGAAGTTGTAACTTTGGTCAGGTTAGAAAGTGACATTCTCTGATTTTTGAAAAAAAATCTGGTTAGCCCCCCAGGGGGTCAAAAGGCCTCGAAATGGCAAAAAATGACATTTTTTGCCCCATAACTTTTCATCCATCTATTCAATTTCTCTGAAACTTGGCTAAAATGTGGAGGCAATTGTTCCTAATAGAAAATAAGTATCGCTGACCTTGGAAAAAATCTGGTTCGCGCTCTCAGGGGGTCAAAAGCCCCCAAAATGGCAAAAAATGACCCTTTTCTCCCATAACGTTTGATCCATCCATTAAATTTTTCTGAAACTTGGCCAAAATGTAGAGGCAATTGTTCTGGATATAAAATGAGCATCCTTGACCTCAGAAAACATCTAGTTCGCGCCCCCAGGGGGTCAAAAGCATCCAAAATGGAAAAAAAAAAATACCCTTTTCTCCCATAACGTTTGATCCATCCATTCAATTGTTCTGGATATGAAATGAGCATCCTTGACCTCAGAAAAGTTCTGGTTCGCGCCCCCAGGGGGTCAAAAATGCCCCAAATAGCCCAAATTTATTGCATTTTACACTCGCCACATACAGAAGGGGACCACGCACGCGCGGCTTGTTTATATTTTGAAAAATCTATGTTCCTAAATTAAAAGTTTTTAATGAAAATAAAATTTTAGTTTGGGAGACTTACTATACCTTCTTCATTTCAGCATGCTGTGCACAGTTCTAGTAACAAATACCCAGTTGAGGTACCTATCATTATTACTAAAAATAAAATTTGGGTTTGGAATACCTTATATGATGTAAATACTTCATTGTTTAAAGAGAAAATAGTTATACACTGTGAAATTTGCTTTCTGAACGAATAGCACACAAGACGGCAGATTTTCCAATTTCCAACCATCTTTGAACGATCTTAATTCGGTAGCTAATTGTGCTACCAAAACAATGTGTTTTGCAAAGATCTGTGTACCCACATAAAAAGTTTCTTGATAGAACGAAGATAAAATTTTGGTCTGGGATATCTAATCTTAAGAGTTTATCTTAGCTAGTAATCTTCCTCGTGGTCTAAACACACCTTATTTAATCTTATTATATTATGATGCATTCCCTCTAATGTCTATGTCACAACTGACTATAGTTCTATGTTTAGTACTAGCTGTTCCGATCAAGCATTGCCCGGGATCCATTACGTTCAAATTTGTTTTGTAATTATTTTTACGCCCTTTTTGTTAGGTTCAGTATCTAATAGTGTTGGGACGTCAGAAAAAAAAAGAATCGGGAATCAGAAAAATCAGAACTTTTTCGGGCATCGGAAAAATTTGTGCCTATTTTCCTATGCCAAAAATAATTCTTTTAATTATTTTTTTCGTTTGTTTAAAACTTAATTTTCTTTTTCTAGTACTAATGATAAAAATTTATTGATTTTAAAATCTATATACCCCCCCCCCCCCCCCCCGCCCAGTGTATTTTTACGTTTGCAAAAATGTACGCACATATTACATGGGTTTTTACGGAAATCCGAAAAAAAAAAAAACGAAAAAAAAACTCTATAACTAAATATTTAGAGATTTAAAAAGAATCTGAATCAGTAATCGCATCAGAATTGGGAATCGCACCAGAATCGTGGAAAAATATTGGAATAGTCCCATCACTAGTATTTTAATATATTAGTCTTTAAAAAAGAAATAACCTAACAGTGTCTAATTGAACCGTTGCGTCTGTTTATAAAGAAAAGAATGGGAAAACGTAAGTAAACCTGGAACGGAAAATAAAAGTAAATAAAGAAATGCTAACTCTTACTAAAAGAATAAGTTATTCCTTTAGCTGATTTTTCTTTTAAGGTGATTATTTAAGAATGTTTACATATTACCAAACTGTCAGACCGGATTAAGCTGGTTTTTTTTTTAGGTTTTTTTAATGAATTGTACCAAAGTTCATGAGGTGAATGTAAAAAAAATTTGGTTTGGGATACCTATTTCTAAGCGAGAATTGGAACTTACACTTGGATTCCATAGTAACCTTCGCCTGAATATGCCATCAGTAAAGCCACCTTTCGTTTTCGATCTGACCGACCCGAGGGATGATGACTATTGTCCTGAGAGGATGAGAAAAACAACAAAATATAATTCGACTTAAACAGTAACAGATTTAAATGAGTCACTGCTTATCAAGGCCCAAAGGCCACTCGAGGATAAAAGTTAATGAGTTTTTGTTAGGGACTACGAGGAACGAAACAATAAAATTTCCTTTTTATTAGTTACAAAGGTTTATGTCAATTTTAATTTCCATTCACTGCTGTGTGTTTTTGTACTAATGAGTCACCACTTATCAATAATGTGGGCTATATTTAGTTTAATTTAGTTTCTTGCAAAAGGGGCAAAGAGGGAGTGGAAGCCTTTCGTGAAAATTCAGATATCTCCGATTTTTTGTGAAATACCGCACCCCATACTGGTATTGTCTTGTCCTTCGGGGCTTGATTTACGCCGGTCAATGGGTCTGTCCTTGTCAGTTCTAGGAGGTCCATCCTCCCAGGCTTTGGCTCCCCTCTTTGGGGAGGAGTAAGTTTATTGCTTACTGTCTGAGGCACCCCTACCGGGGAATGCCGACGGGGCTGCCCAGGCAATTTTTAATGGCCAGAGTGCTCACTTCTCGGGCGCTGGCTTTTCAAACCCCACTTTCCCGACCCGATCTTGGGTCACATCTTACTTGTGGGAGTAAGATAAAACTGGCCTTGTGCCTAACTCCTGGGAAGGAGTAAATAATATTAGACATTAATTAATAAATATTCCTTAAATTTCAGTTTTTGGGGGGAGTATATTTAAGTGTTTTTAGGGGGGCATGATATTAACACAAGCTCCCATCTGAAAATTCAAATATTTCAGATTTGCATTAAATTTGAAACAAGATTCCATGAATTTCAATTTCTTCTTCTTAAAAGACCCCTTAAGCTTAAGCTTTTAATTTTAGACATTTTCTAGAAGGAAAAACATGTAATGGATTTTAATCAAAATTGGAATAAGGATTCTAGACGTAAGGTTTAGCATCATTATATCTTGATTTTAATCTTTGTAAGGAGGAATAAAAGTGGTGCAAAAAATGTTCTGATTGAGGAATTAATGTTAGGCCACTCGAGAATAAGGGTTAATGAGTTTGTGTTAGGGACTACGAGACAACACCTTGAGGTTTGGAGACGATGGTTGAACATTTGACTTGAAAACAACTATGTTGCAGTCAGCTATGAAGCAGCCCCCTGGGATTGTATTCCACAGACGGGTAATTCTTTGAATAAAACTTTTCTCATGGAAGTTCCGTTTAGTTTTAGGTTCACAGAGGAAAAAAGGAAAATTATTAACAGTGGTTGTAACTAGACAAGTTTTTGCTGTGAATGTTTTACAGGGAGGAACCAGAGATTGGAGCTCAGTCTAGAAAGACTAGCAACATCTTTTCTGTGAGAAAGATTGTTATTGCTCACACATCCGGATTAAAGGTGTGTATGTAGGACGACTCGGGCATCAGGATAAGTGTAACGAAGCAGAACTGAGAGTTACATATTTCCCCTTTTATTAGCGTCTAAAGAGTTGCATCATTTCCTTTACGCTTCATTGCTGTGTGAGATTCAATAGTAATAAATCATATTTTAAGTGTTTTCATTGGCTAATACTCTTCTCTGCTATTGCTCACAGATCGACCTTTAACAAAATCTCTACTACTTCTGTATGGAAAGTGCCCTAAAGGCTCACCTTGCCCGGAGAGGCTTCCGACCCAACTGACTGCCAGCCCTCAGAAAAAAAAAACTCTTGTGTCATGCTCAGAGAGCTAAGTCTAACTTCTCCCCTGGAATATTTTCACTCCTGACCGGAATTCTTAGATTCTGATCTTTCTCAGTGGTCACCATTCGACCACCCAAGTTGAGATATCCACTAAAAATAATATCCAGCCAGTGTCCACTCAAAGTGGTTTATCTGGAGGCCATCTAAATACATCACTTTTCTCAAGTGGGCCAGTCTCAGCATGATTCCCTGTTTTTATGAGGCACTTATTTTATTTCAAAGAGAAATAAGATTCTGGGTGACCCGATATAAAATATTTTCAATTTTCTGTGCACCCGCCCTCTCTTTCCTTTGGCCGAGCATCTATCATCTGCAGTGTCTGCTATTCGCATGCAGCCTATGTTTATACATCAGGGAACATCTAATCTGAAAACCCATTACTTTTTGGAGGCTTTATCGCTCAGCATGAACTCTCGTTTAAAGAGAAGCTTTTTTGTTTTTTTCAAAAAACAAAAAACAAATTCAACATTACTTTTTGGTCTTAACGACTCTGTTTTTACAAGGTACTTATTTTATTTCAAAGGGAATTAAGATTCTGTGTGGTCCAAAATACAAAATCAGAGATATGCTCACATTCCTCTGTTCCCTCGTTTTTCCTTTGGTCGAACATCTATCACCTGCAGCGTCTGCTATTCGCATGCACCACCAAAACATGCAGCCTCATACCTGCACGAGTGTAAATGATCAGACTGAATTTTAACGCAGCTTTCCGATTTTGCACGCATCCCTACCACTATTGTCATTAATTACATGGGAAAAATAAAAAAAGGAAAAAAATAAAATAAAAATATTTTTTTAAATTTAAAAAAAAAAAAAAAGATAAAAAAAGAAAAAAAAAAAAAGGAGAAGAAAAAAAGGAAAAAAAGGAAAAAAAGAAAAGAAAAAGAAAAAAGGAAAGAAAAGAAAAAAAAGAAAAAAAAAAAAAAGGAAAAAAAAGAAATAAATTTTTAAAAAGAAAAAGAAAATTTAAAAAAAAAAAGAAAAAAAAGAAAAGAAAAAAAAAAAAAAAAAAAGAGTACCTTTGGTTTCTTTGATGGAACGTTTGCAGGATCATCCTCCGCCGTTCTTTTCTTGCTCAACTCTGTCACACCTTCACTAGCAGTGACCTGCAGTTTGTGGAAAGTAGGGAAAAAAAGAATTATTAGGGATGTCAATAACAACATGAATTATATCAGGCCGACAACCCTCTTTTATTCACAGAAATTTATCACAAACTCTCTAAACAGTAACCTTTGAATATGTATCATGACAAAGTTTAATATTTTGCAAGAAAACTTGCATATGAAAAGCAAATAATTATGGTGAACATAGAATATGAAGCTTTTAAAAAATGGGTACTGTCATAACTGACGCGCCAGATTTCCGTGAATTCGCGTCGGCAAAGACCGGGCAGGTCGCGGAAGCGCCCGAGAGCTGACGAGACGAGACGAAAACGAGGCTGAAACTTGCCAAGCGCTTAATGGAAGACTTTCAAAGAAAAAATACATAGATAAAAAGAAAAAAAACAAAAAAACAGAACAAACCGTAGCTGAAGAACTGTAAATAAATATATTTTTATTTTTGGTGGTCGAAATAAACCATTGTCAATCAAATGTGTAGATGTAAATGTTTTGATTTGTTTGTGAAAATAATGTTGGTTTTTTTTTTTTGGTGTGGGGGGGGGGGGGGGGGTTGACACAGCTGATAATAATTGATTGTTGTTGCAATATGCGATTATTGTTTTTTTTTTATTTTTTGGTGGGCCAAATGAACCATTGTCAATCAAATGTGTAGATGTAAATGTTTTGATTTGTTTGTGAAAGGAGGTAAAATTTTGTCAATGTTTTTTTTAACATAAATCAAAGAAAGAAATAAAAATGTTATGCTTTTGAATTAGTCCTTCCGGAGATTCAACGACCTGACACAGCTGATAATAATTCAACGTTGTCGCAATAGAACGCGATTGTTATTTTTCTTCCAAATACTGTCGGCTGCTTGCTATAGCCTGCTTGGCGAATGAATGCTGCAACCTGATTGGTTAATACTTTGTCAGCTCTCGGGCGCTTCCTAGACCTGTCTGATCGTTGCCGACGCGAAGTTACGGAAATCTAGAGCGTGAGTTATAACAGTACCAAAAAGAATGTTCTGAATTACATTAGTGTTGGAATCATGAGTCAAATATTACAAACGGGGGGGGGGGGGGTAACTATGAAGGTCGCAGTTCAATTTCAAAATCCAAGAGAATAAACGCAAATTTTGCGTAAAAGTTGCTCTATCACCGCAGTCACTGAAGATGTGTTTCATTGTCTGTCTGGGATTTCTACAAGGGCAGTTGCTAGTCATCAGGTGGAGGCTGTGAACTCGCGGCAGCTACACGTTGCAAGTGTGCCTGGAAAAAGTTTAGAGAGCTGCTACCAATCCTGACAAACAAACACCTGCCAACAACTACGAGAGGGCGTGTATACTCCTCATGTGTCAGAAGTGTGCTGTTGTATGGCTCAGAAACTTGGGCTGTCTCTACTGGCATACTAAGGAAGCTGCACCGTAATGACAGGGCAATGGTCAGATGGATCTGTTTGGTGAGGCCTGAACAGTACGTTTCTTTCGAATCCCTGCTCTCACAGGTCGACTTGAAAAGCCTTGCGGACATCATGCGGAAGAACAGACTGCGTTGGTTGGGTCACATTGAGCGTAGCGATGGCTGGATTGCTAAAGTCCGACAGTTGAATGTGCCAGCAGAGAACATCACTACTGGCAGACCCAAGTTGACTTGAGAGGACGTAGTCAAACGTGATAGGAAGGCCATGGGTATGGATTCCATCAAGCCTTGCCAAAGACAGGAGTGGAGAGGAAGACTTAGATTTCGAGACTAGACAATCAGGCCCCACCCTCATCAGAGGATTAATTGTGGCCTGATTCAATAAATAAACCGGTTGATGATGATGATGAGTCCCCTATCTGTGGAGATTGCTGGCTTCTTTGGAAAATCCGTTCCATGTGACAGATTTTGTGTTTTTTGGATAGCTTCATTCAAGTAGTCATTCCAATGATTCGATTTGTCAATTTTGTAGTTCTCTGACCGTGCAGGGTCAAGTCTCTCTTTGGTCATGAAACTTCTTGATTTCAATCTGCTTTTTGGTTGTCCATGGCCAGATCGGGGGGGGGGGGGTCTTCTGTCGGTTTCCTGTTTGTCTTTTTGGATTCTCACATTGGCATCCCTTCAGATATGGGGAGGTGCCATGCCAGCGAATCTGTACACCGTTGATGGTGGGGTTGTCGCAGTGATTCTGCGGCATGCATTATTTAGTTCTGGGTCGATTGATTCGGCATGGTACGATCCAGCCCAAAATGCAGCAGAATATTCAGCGGCACAGTGACAAAGTGCTAATGCTGTTTTGTGCAGGGTTTTAGGGTCAGCTTTCCAGTTTGAATTTGTCAGTTTAGTCAGCAAGTTGTCAGCAAGTTGTCCCCCGTAGAAACCTTCTCCTTTACCTCCTTCTAGTTTTTCGTTGACCGATAGAGTTTTGTCCAGTGTGACACCCAGGTAGTCGACAATTTTTGCAGCAATCAGAGTCAGGGTCAGGGTCAGGGTGAGATATTTTAAAACTCCGAGTCGGAACAGGATTTTTTTTGTCTACATCCAATTCCTGATATCTCAGATGGGTGAGTTTAAGTTTTTTATTGGGAATTGTGAGTTTAGAGTGGGCATAAGATTTTTCGCCACTTCTGCATTTCAGCCGTCACTTACTGTGATCAGAAATCGTAATTGAAGAGTTCCATTTTGTCTACATACCCATATGAGATATCAGGAATTGTGAGTTTAGAGTGGGCATAAGATTTTTCGCCACTTCTGCATTTCAGCCGTCACTTACTGTGATCAGAAATCGTAATTGAAGAGTTCCATTTTGTCTACATACCCATATGAGATATCAGGAATTGTGAGTTTAGAGTGGGCATAAGATTTTTCGCCACTTCTGCATTTCAGCCGTCACTTACTGTGATCAGAAATCGTAATTGAAGAGTTCCATTTTGTCTACATACCCATCTGAGATATCGGGAATTGTGAGTTTAGAGTGGGCATAAGATTTTTCGCCACTTCTGCATTTCAGCCGTCACTTACTGTGATCAGAAATCGTAATTGAAGAGTTCCATTTTGTCTACATACCCATCTGAGATATCGGGAATTGTGAGTTTAGAGTGGGCATAAGATTTTTCGCCACTTCTGCATTTCAGCCGTCACTTACTGTGATCAGAAATCGTAATTGAAGAGTTCCATTTTGTCTACATACCCATCTGAGATATCGGGAATTGTGAGTTTAGAGTGGGCATAAGATTTTTCGCCACTTCTGCATTTCAGCCGTCACTTACTGTGATCAGAAATCGTAATTGAAGAGTTCCATTTTGTCAACATACCCATCTGAGATATCAGGAATTGTGAGTTTAGAGTGGGCATAAGATTTTTAGGCACTTCTGCATTTCAGCCGTCACTTACTGTGATCAGAAATCGTAATTGAAGAGTTCCATTTTGTCTACATACCCATCTGAGATATCAGGAATTGTGAGTTTAGAGTGGGCATAAGATTTTTAGGCACTTCTGCATTTCAGCCGTCACTTACTGTGATCAGAAATCGTAATTGAAGAGTTCCATTTTGTCTACATACCCATCTGAGATATCAGGAATTGTGAGTTTAGAGTGGGCATAAGATTTTTCGGCACTTCCGCATTTCAGCCGTCACTTACTGTGATAAGAAATCATAATTGAAGAGTTCCATTTTGTCAACATACCCATCCGAGATATCGGGAATTGTGAGTTTAGAGTGGGCATAAGATTTTTCGGCACTACTGCATTTCAGCCGTCACTGTGATCAGAAATCATAATTGAAGAGTTCCATTCATTCCACCGAGTCAACCGGAAGTGCCAGATTGAATTTTTATTTTCTTCCAAAATGCATCGGAATAACCTCAATCTGTGAGGTATTGGTAGTTTAACAAGCGAAAACATCCAAAGTTGTAAATTATATATATATATATATATATATATGAAAAAAAACAAAAAAAAAAAAAACAATGTTGATTGTTTGTTGGATTTTCGTTTTAAATTATAAATGTTCATTTTAAAAGATCACTGTTGACTATTTTGAGAAAGTTTTAATTCATACAATAAATAAAAAACATTTTTATTATTTTTATAAATTTTTACATTATTAAATAAAATATGTTCATATTCAATAACAATATATTGTTCGCTGTTAATATTGTCATTTTGGATAAAAACATCTAATTCTGTTACTTCCGGTTGGTTGTTTGCCCCTGCCTTCAAAAGAGGAAAGCAAATTACGTCGAGTGACGGCTACAAATGCAGAAGTGCCGATTTTTCTTTCAGACAACCGTCAACCTCTGAAAAGAGTAAAAAAAATTTTTTTAAATTTTAAATATATAAAAAGAAACCTCACCTCTTTTACGGATAATGCCTCGGACATTTTGATGGACTTCAAGGCAGACAAGAAACGTGAAACTGTTCTTCTCAGCATATATTACGCTTCTTTTATCGAACACGTCTCTCGACGGACAACCTGTAAATAAAAATAAGTTGATTTTAAACTAGCTGTCCCTACCCGGTGTTGTCAAGGAATAAAAAAAAATTTTTTTTTAAAGTATTGTTGTAGATGAGGTAGTTAATACCCCCACACTCCAAAATAAGATTCTCTTTTTTTTTTGTCCGATTATGTGTAAACACCTTGAAAAACTTGGCGGTAAAAATAAATAAATAATTAAGTTGGGACATCAGTTTAATTAGCAATACACATCGACCAGAAAACTGTTTGGATAATCGCAGATTTGAGGGTAGTTCTATTAAAATAGTCATATCTTAAAAACTAAAGCACTTTAAGTGCTCAAAATGCCATCATTTTGTTAGGAAATGAATATCCTTTAAGGTGCATTCATGAATAATAATATACATTATATATTTTTAAGAGTTTTGAGCAAATAAAGGCAAAAAAATGTTAACGCTATTTTCAGCAATTTACGTCACTTTTTTCTTTGACCCCCCCCCCTTCGTTTAAAAGTCTCGTACCATTGCTGTGTGTGGAATTTCGTCCTGAAATTTGGAGACTAATCAGAGAAAGTATCATTTTTAATGTTTGTCGGTGTACGAAGTAATTCGGCTCATTCATTTTTTTGAAATTTTAAAAATAAGACTTCAACTCGCTGTCGGTGGAACATTTTTGCAAAATACATTTCCATCGCTATAGTAAGTAAATCAATCATTTTACTTTTTTATGCATTAAAATTATAATTGTATATATGTGTTCTCTTTTGGTAGTCCTGATATTTCATGACCCTATCCGGAAAAAAAAAAAGCGTTTTCTATTTCGTTTGAAAAACATTGTAGTAGCAGTTATAAACACAAGGCGATTTTTGTTTATTTTCATTCTAGAACAAGTTGTAAAAATTTTAAAATATGAATATAAAAAATGTTGTTACATTTTTCGTACCCAACTAGTAAATAAACTAATCTTTTATCTTTTTTTATGCATTAAAATTATAATTGTACGTTGTTTTGTCTTTCCGTAGTAGTAATTTTAAATTACCTTATCCGAAAAAATAGTCCTTTTTTTGAGCGAAAGTCAACAATGGCTGCTAGTATTGCTGATATAACAATCAATCAGCAGCAGCAGCTAACTAGTCTTGTAAAGCTTTGTAAAAATAAGACAAAAATATTTTTGTGCTTAAAAAAGTTAATCCTATAAAAAATACTGGTTTTCACTCAACTTTCGAACTTCTAGTAGTAATGACTTTCTAGTCGCCAATTTAAAAAAAAAATTAAGATTCTACTTTTTTAGGCGATTACGTGTAAACACCCTTAAAGTCTTGGCGAAAAAAAGAAAAAACAAAACAAAAAATAATTTAGAATTTAGAGTGGGGGATCAGTTTCGCATATAAATTTAATGTAAAATGATCTCCGATTTCCCGGCCATTCTTGCCTTTTAGTGAAATTTATAAAATAAATAATTACTCACCATTAACTCTAGGTACGACTAACAAGCCCACCTCCTAAAAATGCCTTCTTGAACGTATCGTACCATTAACCTTAAATATGAGTGGCAAGCCACCCCCTAAAAAACTCCCTTAACCCTAACACTAAGTCCGAATGGCAACCTCCATTCAAAATAAAACCCCTTCCTTAACCTTATCACTAACCCTAAGTCCGAGTAGGAAGCCCTAATCCTACAAAAAAGCCCATTAAAACCAAACAATCGTCTAAAAAAAATTTTTTTAAAAAGCAGACCCCCATAAAAAAAAAACGCACAGGATTTATTTACCATAGAAAAAAATTGATTAATGCCCTAAAACGCTAGAATGGCCCGGAAATGGTGAATTATTCTACATTAAATATATGTGAAACTAATCCCCCACTCGAAATTCTAAATGAATTGTTTTTTTTTCTTTCTGCTAAGTTTTCAGGGTGTTCACACTTAATTGCCCCTAGCCCTACCACTAACCTGAAGTTCAAGTGGCAAGCCCCCCTCCTCCCACAAAGACCCTCATAATCGTCTAAAAAAAAAAAAAAAGAAAAAAAAACAAGAAAAACGCACCGGATTTATCACCCATAGAAAAAATAATTAACTGTCCTAAAACGCTAGAATGGCCTTGAAATGGGGGATTATTTTATCTGAAACTGATCCCCACTCTAAATTCTAAAATAATAGTTTTTGTTTTTTTCTTTCTGCCAAGTTTTTCAATTTTTTTTAATTGCCTAAATAAAAAAAGTAGAATCTCATATTTTGGGGAGGTAAGGGGGTGAGTTAGCAGAAGGTGTTAATCTACAATAATGCCAAAGAAATCTTGCAATATATTCATTTTTAAACAGTCCTAGTATTAGATTTTTGTTTCTTGTACATAAAATGTATTACAATTCAACTTTGAGTTTTCTAACTTTCTTTTAATGGATACATGGTATTTTTAAGGTATTGCAGCATATTTATGTGCACTTAGTGCAGATTACTTGGAAACCATTAATTTCTGGAGATTTTCAGTGGCATATTCTGATTCCTTGTACAAAAATACACTTATATGGTAAATTTCATTGTTTAATCTTGTATTTTAACAAAGATAACATTTTTATTGAAAAATTAGTGTAAAAAATGTGACGAAACGCATATGGTCTTAAAGAGGGGAAAATATCCAATCGTGTGAGGCACAAAAATAGTCATAACTTCCTTATTTTTAGTCAGATTTAAAAAATTTTAAAAGATTATTTCTTAGATCATCAAGCTCTTTCTATATATGCCATTATTGAGATATTTTAAGCAATTTAAATTTTTTCATGCGTATTGCTAGTTTAATATAAATTTGACGTAAAATGATCACCCACTTTTCCGACTGGATAGCATTTGACTGACAGATAACCATTTTAGGTTTTAATTAAATATTATTGGGTCTCTTGCTCAGACAGGGTTATGGGAAAGTTTTTGGGAAGGTAGGGGTTGATGTACCAGGACTTAGGGTTAGAGGTAGGATTATGGGAAAGGTTTTTTAGGGTTTTTTTTTTTTAAGTTTTTCATAGAATGTATGGATCTTTTCCAAAACGTTTTTTTAATAAAATAATCTTTTGTCAATAACAGCAATTTTTTTTTTTAAATGATTAAAAGTAATTATTTTTTTATTACAAACTTTTCAACGTGAAAAATCCCTCCACCCACCCACTAAAAATACTAGCACAAAAAGGACAAAAACTTCTGGTTATATACCTTTAAAATGCTATTAGACAATTGCCCCCAAAAATGGGTGATCATTTTACGTTAAATTTTCTTTAAAATAATTTTTTTTTTTAATTTAAATTAAAAAAAAAAAAAAAAAAAAAAAAAAAAAAAAATTGCCAAATTTTTTTTTTAGAGTGGTCACACGCGATCGCCTAAAAAAGTATAATCTCATTTTTGGAAGTGAATTAACTTAGGGTCCTCATCTACAAATTTACCAAAAGATTAAAAAAAATAAAAAAACTTGTTTACGAAGAAACGGAAATTAATTTTAATGACTTTTGGTAATAAAATTATTTGTTGCTTCGCCAACTCAACAGTCTGTTATTCTTTCTTGTAACTAGGCATTACTGTGTTCACACCGGCCTTTCGAACCCACACATACACAAGGCCTGGTCGAAAGCTTGTAACACCATTCTCTTCTATTACGATTATTAAATAAATTATTTTCAGAAAATAAAAAGGAAAAAAATGCACTCCCCAAAACTCTTTCGTGAAGGGTCTCCCATATGTCACTGCTATCTGCCTTCAATCTATAGTAATAAGTCCCTTTAAGCATTTTTATACATGCAGGGATCCAGAAATCGTGAATCATTGGAAAAAAATTACAGTTACTGGCAGGGTTGTCGAGCTGGAGGTTTGGGAAGGTGTCAGAGTCGGATTTTTTTAATCTCCAAAGAATCAACACAGTAGAATTTTTTTTTTAATCTTAGGAGCAAAGATGTGAGTGGTCAATGGCAAGAAAATCTGAAATCGAGATGATTTCTCAACCTGAGAGGCCACGGCCCTCCCACCAATTTCCCTCATTCATAATCGCCTAACAAAAAAAGTAGAATCTCATTATGGATAGTGAAAAGTTTTAATCTACAATACCTTATTTATCATACTGGTATGTTTCAAAAGAGACAGGAATACATTCATTGATGAAACAAAAGTATTCTACCTCCTCTACCCATGAATCGCGTGAAATATGGCAAATTAACATTTTCAGAAAGAGGTGGAAAAGGAGGTAAAGCAAAGAAATATAATCGAGCCAAAATGGGGGAAAAAAAAATAAGCGATTTGGCATTTTTTTTTTTTTATTAAAAAAAAAAAAAAAAAAAAAAAAGTATGGAAGAAAGAAAATCAAAATTCCGCCTTGTTTAAATTACAAAAAATTGAAGAACTCACATTCCTGAGTCGGAACTTTTGGACTTCTAGGAGTCAGAGTTGGACCATATTTATACCTGCAACCCTGGTTACTGATAGTTTCAAAAACAACACCAAAATTAGGTCAAACAGTTTTTTTTTTTTTTGTTACTATATTGAACCCATTGCCAGAGAGGAGTGTGAGTGTGTGTGTGGGGGGGGGGGGAGAAAGAGAGGTAGAAGTTGTGTTTTTTTTAGGGTTTTTTTTTTTTTTTTTTTTTTTAAATGGTTATACACTTATTTTTTAATACTTTTATTTTGTCAACCATGCCTCCGAGCAACGCCGGGTAGGCCTGCAAATCTTTTGATAAAAGGAATTCTTGAGAAGAGTTACGATAAGAATCCATATCCGTCCATTCTATGAGACTAGTTTGTTGCTATTTTTTTTTTTTTCAGGTGATTACGTGTGAACACCTTGAAAAACTTGGTGGAAAGAAAAAAAACAAAAAACAAACACTTATTTCAGAATGGGAAATCGATTTCGTATATAAATTTAATGTAAAATGATCATCATTTTGAGTCATTCTAACTTTTTAATGAATGGTCACTAAATATTTTAACCACTAACCCTAAAAGTCCGACTGGCAAAAATCATAAAACAATGCGTAATCGCTTAAAAAAAAGTAGATCCCCCCCCCCCCAAAAAAAAATGAACGTACAGAATTTATCTCACAAAGCAAAATAAAATGTTTTCGTTAACTGCTCTAAAACGCTAGAATGTCATGCGTGAAACTGATCCCCCACTCTAAAGTCTTAAAAAAAAAATTTTCAAGGTGTTTTACAAGAAAAAAAAACAAAAAAAAAACTAGAATCTTATTTGAGGAGAGGGTGATTTAGTGGTGACTGGAGAAAAGCCCACCAAAATAGTTCAAACACGGACAAATGAAAAAATAATTTAATTTTTTTAAATAAAAAAAAAAAAAATTTTTTTATATTTAATTTTTTTATAACTGTTCATCAGTAATTTGTTTTTCTTGACAAAAATGTTTTTATTTATTTTATAAAATTTTTTTTTTTTTTTTTTGTAAATACGGCATTCTTATGAAATTATCAGTGCTTGTTTTCTTTTGGGTTTTTTCACCAAGTCGCAATAACTTTTTGTTGTGAAAGATATTAGATCTCTGCACCCCATGCTAATTCACCCAAAAAGAAGAATGATTACACGTAAACATCCTGAAAAACTTTGAGCTAAAAATAAAAAAAAAAATTTTAATTTAAAAAAAAAAAAAGAAAAAAAAAAAGCAGTTTCGCATATATATTTAACGTAAAATAATCACCTCTTTCGGACCAAACAGCGTTTTAGGACATGTAACCAATTTTGTTTATTCTAAATCTTGATCATGTTAATGTTTCTGATCAAACTTTAGTATAAAATGTCATAAAAAAACACACCTATTTCCTACTACTAACCCTAAGTCCGGGTGGTAATACAAAAAATAAAGCGATTACATGTGGTTTTATGACTTTGCCAGTCAGACATTGATAAAACATTTAGTTAATGCCCTAAAAAGTTAGAATGGACCCAAAATGGGGTGAGGGGGGACATTCTACCTTAAATTTATATGCGCAACTACCCCCTACCACCTTAAATTCTAAAATAAATGTTTATTTTCAGTGTGTTCACACGTAATCGCCTAAAAAAGTAGAATATCATTTTTTTAAGGGTATGCGAGCACAACAGGGCTATGTATTTTACTGGTAGGAATTTTTCTTCAGCGCACCTCACACACTTCATCCACTCATGCATAGAGATTTATACTGTAGTGATGTGATAATGAAATCGTTTGGTTGATATGTAGTCATACCCTTAATGACAATAAAAGTGTAAAAATTTGGGAATTTCCTTACTTTTGTACATTTAGTGTATTTGAATTTTCATCTTAACCCTATTAAATGCATATGATTTCAGTATACTGGCATTTATCATGGAATATAGATATAGATATATATAGAGAGAGATAGATAGATAGAGAGAGAGTAATAAATATATATCAGCCCAGTTACACAAAATTTAGTGAGTAAAACACTGCCGGGCGAAACCATTTTAAGTGTTTAGGGACAGGTAGAAATCAAAGAGCAAGTAAGACAATCCCTTGCCATCTTAAATGAATTTGTAAAGAAATCCTCACTACTTGCATAATAAGGTGACATTTTCTTTCTATACGGATTGATGTTTTTTTTCTTCTCTTTTTTTAAACTTCCCAGCTCGAAACATTCTGTTTAACTTCACTGATTTAGACATTATTTTGTAATAAATAAAAGCGTGAACACGAGCAAAGCATACATATTTTTAACCAAATTAGCATCAACATGTAGAGAAATAAAGTATTAGAACAAACAAAAACATTAAAATTTAAAACTAATGCTATATTTATTGCTTATACCCACCCCGAGACAGGTATTCTACTAATAATATATATATATATATATATATATATATATATATATATATACACAGGGTGGCGCAAAAGTCGCGCATTGGTTTGAAACTAGGCTTTTCTGATAAATAATACATTTACTTGGTAATTTTGTTGCAGCAGTTTTTAAAAATAATATCCTTTAAATGGGCACCATTTTCGGCCTCACAAAGACGGGCTCTAGTTAGGGCATTTTCCATTACACTCCTTAGAATAACTGGCTCTAGTTCTTGGATTTCATGTCTGATATTGTTTTTAAGCTCTTGAATCGTTGTAGGCTTGTTCACATATACCCTTTCCTTAACATAACCCCAAAGGAAAAAATCAGGGGCTGTTAAATCCGGTGAACGTGAAGGCCAGTTAAAAAATCAGAAAATCTGCTAATTAAGCACTCGTCAGACAATCCCGCAAAAGTCACGCATTAGTTTGAATCAGTTGTTACTGATTTAAACTAATGCGTGACTTTTGCGCCACCCTGTATATACACTGCAACCAACGATAATAGCTTTCGGCAAATGCGCATAACGGGTAGGAACACTGGCTTCCGGTGGAAAAAGGTTGAAGAAAGTGTCTACGGATGCCTGAAAGTGATACAACAATTTTTTTCATATTAATTTGAGACTTTTCTTTCTTCATATTCTAATAATTAACATAATATAGACTATTTGAAAAATAAGTTATTTGATTGTTTTCAAAACTTTAAATTTTCATTCAAGAAAATAAACAAAATAGAATAATCTTTTTTTTTTTCAACAAATAATGTTTTTGAGCAACGGAATGTTCTTTTTTTTTATTTAATGTTTTTTTTTTTTTTAATATTTAGTGAAAATAATGTTTTTTGGGAGGGTTAGGGTTAGGGCATTTCCATTTCTAAGAAAAAAAGTTTGATTCCGGAAGTTACTCCATTTCGAAGAAAAAAGGTTTTCACTATTATTACAAAAAAAATGTTTTGAAAACAATCAAATAAAAACAAATACATTATTTTTCAAATAGTCTGTATTATGTTAATTATTAGATTATGATGAAAGAAAAGTCTGAAATTAATATGAAAAAAAGAAAAGTCTGAAATTAATATGAATAAAAAAAATTGTTGTATTACTTTCAGGCATCCGTAGACACTTTCTTCAACCCTTTTCCACCGGAAGCCAGCGGTCCTACTTGTTATGCCCATTCGCCTAGCTTTCTAATAAAAATGAAAATTATTCATCATTCTGTAAACGAATTTCAGAAATTCTGATAACATTATTTGATTGTTGTGAATAGTTTGTACAGTCATTAACGTTTTTTTTTTTTTTCTTCTTTAGGGGTGGCTAGGGATAATAGCCATTTTACTGATTACCAACAATGGGACGCTTAAAAATCACTAACTGAGGGTGAAAAAGAAATTATAATAAAGAAAACGGCTTAAGGAACCTCCGCTGGTGTAATTGTCCGAAAAATAAGTCGTCATGTGGATACTATAAAAAGATTTCTTTGGTTGATTTAATTCAAACAAAAAGACTAAGAGCTGATTTATTTTGAATGTCTCTAAAAAAAAAAAAAAAAAAAAAAAGAAAGAGAGTAGAGTTTCGTTTTGACTGCAACAGTTAAGTAGTTTAGTAGTAGAGTTTGTGGCATTAGCCCATCACATGAATAAATGCATAAGTCAGGCCTGTTTCTCGCACTAACAATAAAGTCAAAACGCCTTATTTCAACTTTTTATTTACCTCCCTAGGAGGTTAGGCACAAGGCCAGGTTTATCTTACTCCAACAAGGTAAGATGTGACCCAATGTCGGGTCAGGAAAGTGGGACTTGAAAAGCCAGCGCCCGAGATGGTGATCACTCTGGCCTAGCAAAAATAGCCTGGGCAGCCCCGTCAGCATTCCCCGGTAGGGGCGCCTCAGGCAGTAAGCAATAAACTTACTCCTCCCCAAAGAGGGAAGGCAAAGCCTGGGAGGGTGACCTCCTAGAACTGCACAGGACAGTACCTCAGACCGGCGGAATCAAGGTCCGAAGGCCAAGAAAATACCGGTCTACAGAGTGAGCATCCATCGGAACAGATACTACACTCTGATCTTAGCCAAAAGGCCAAGGAGGATTTTGTGTTGAAGTTAATTCAACTTTACACAATAGAAGCACCATCTTTTATCTCCACTGCTTATGTATATGTGATATTAAGGTTAACAAATTTGCATATTGGTTTTGTAAAAGGACATACTATTAATTAACTATTTGTTGTTTTTTTAATTCAATAATAGTTCCGTAATATTTTATTTCCTGGACAAATATTTAGCATTTGTGTCCGAATTTTCCTTTCTTTAGAGGGACTGACTTGATTTTTAACAAGTTGTGATCTATTTATAAATTGCAAGTGAAAAGGCAAATTGATTTCTTTACAGTTAAATTTAAAAGATAAATAAATTTGTATCGAAATTAATAAAATGTTAATGTTTATCTATCTATATGAATTCAGTTATTAAGGTTTTCTTTCGGGTTTACAAAATTATGAATGAAATGTTTATTATTTTGAATTAATGTTTCAAGTGGCACATTTTGTGAAATGACAGCAAGCCCGCTAATTTATATTTCTGATGGACATTTTTCATGCTTGGTAAAATTCATTTCCTTGATTGGTCAAAAAAAAAAAAAAAAAAAAAAAAAAAAATTTTTTTTCCTCCCCAGTTTTTCCATCTTTATTATTTCTCTTGTCAGATTCTTTGACACTCACTGATTCTTCCCTCCGTTTTTCGATAAAGCTCATTTACAGGCATTTTTCTTCACATCTTCATCCAGTTTTGGTATTTACAGTGTCCCTCTCAGGCATCAGTGTGGGCCAGGCAATGACTCACACCTGCTCTACATGTGGTCCGATCTAAAAGGTTGACATCGGTCAGGTTATATTATTCGGATTTTTTCAGATTACCGGTCACTTTCAATGTTATTCTCACAACGTTGCGGCTAATGTAAGCTCAGACCTTCTTCAGGTGCATCTTGTCAAATTCGCCAAAATGCACCTGAGCAAGGTCGGAGGTTACATCGGCCGAAACATTGTGAGAATGAGAACAGTAGTCTGAGTGATGCAAATAATTTTGACGCCGAGGTCGTGATTTGAACTCGCAACCTTAACGTCAAAAGGTAATTAGGACGAATTTGTCCGACGCCCTACCAACTGAGCAAACGTGACAAGTTAAAAAAACGATTTTGATTTAACTACTTACGCTGGAGAAATGATTTTTTTCATTTAGCAATAAATGATCTTAAAACGAGGCTACGTATCAAAACTGGTTCTTCGATATAGTGTGGGGTCTGCATTCGCGCTCGATTTTTTTAAAAAACTTTGCCAGTTCATGAGTAGCATACAAAGATTCGGAAGGTCGTTGCTTTTGATGTAAGCGTGACACACAAAATAACACACGCTATCAGTATTAATGTCTTCCCGATCATCCCCTCCCTAGCCCCCCCCCCCCACCTTTTGATGTAGAAAAAATAAATCTTAGAGGTTGGTTGGGATCAAACTATAAACCAGTCGGGTTGACGTCAAAATACGTCGCTAACCGTTGCGCCAAAGGGAAATACTTGAAAATATTATGAAAATTAGGTGACTTGAATGTGTTTCCAAATCTAGGTGCGGCACGCATGCGCAGAGCTTTTGATGTAAGCGTGACACACGAACACACACGCTATCGTATTAATATATAGATAATAATAATAATAATAATAATAGAGTTATCTGCGAAAACAGTTGAGGCATCTCTCCATTAGCAGCATCTAAAATACTAAATTCCTAACGATTAAATCGGATTCCATGACCAAAAATCGAAACTGAAATCTTGAGATTTTCAGTCTGACGTTCTAGAAATTGAGTTATTTATTATTTATTATAAATAGAGCTTAAAACATTACCGTAACAAAATAATTATAGCTTTGACATGATGTCATAGATTTATGTTTTACGTCATGTTTCAAAACATGAATTCAAACAAACATTATCAATAGCGTTGAAAATTATTTTAATAGTCCAAAACAATTTATTTTGCTTTAACTACGTATTGGCGTTTAACACTAATACGCGCACACGAATCATACACGACGCGTACACTAGTCATGCACGACGCGTATACGCGCGCACGAGTCATGCACGACGCGTATACGCGCGCACGAATCATGCACGACGCGTATACGCGCGCACGAATCATGCACGACGCGTATACGCGCGCACGAATCATGCACGACGCGTATACGCGCGCACGAATCATGCACGACGCGTATACGCGCGCACGAATCATGCACGACGCGTATACGCGCGCACGAATCATGCACATCGCGTATACGCGCGCACGAATCATACACAACGCGTATACGCGCGCACGAATCATACACAACGCGTATACGCGCACACGAATCATACACAACGCGTATACGCGCACACGAATCATACACAACGCGTATACGCGCACACGAATCATAGGTGCGGAGGGTCAAGTCCATTTAAATAATTTACAAGATCTTTGTGTTGAATTCTGGAATCTAAACAGAATTTCAAACTGAATCCGTTCAGCTTCTCATTCTATATTATAGGTTCTAGAGTTTAAAGATTTCCAAATTCGAAGAGATGCACCCGAAAGGTTGGAGGTCACATCTGCCAAAACGTTGTGAAAATAACTGCCAAGATGAGAATAGTTTGAATAAAACAAATTGAAATAAATATTTAAAAATAAAAAGGACTTTTGAATTTTGAATTTGAAAAATTTATTTTTTTAAAAATACAAATTTTAAAATAAAAATTAAAATAAATTACATGCACAAGCTGATTATATAACATATCACAGGTAGGATTTAAAGATTAAATAATCATTTTAGATGATTTGACATTCTTTCCCTGCCACCATAAAAGTTTTTTTTTTTTTTTTTTTTTTTTTTTTAAATACTATTAATTAAGTAGCAAATCAAAATAAAAAATTTTTTTTAATATCAACCTGTTCAATTTTTAGGTAGGTGTGTGTGTGTGTTTGTGTGTGTGTGGGGGGTCAGTTTTATCATTAAGTTTAACACAAGATGACTACTGCTCGAAATTTCAAAAAAGGATTTTTTGGTTAATGAGAAGTCAAAATCTCAAGTGTGTTAAACTTACCTAAAAACTGAACAATTAAAAAGATTTGGTATTTTTTTTTTTTTTTTTTTTTTTTTTTTTTTTTACAATTCAGAAATTTTTTTTTAAATATATATATTTTTTTTTTTGGGGGGGGGGGGGGGTCCATGTCTTCATATACAGCTAACTAGCCAGGAAGTGAGTGCTCATTTTACGTTAAATTTATGTAGTAAAGTGATCCTTCACTCTAAAAAATTTATTTTTGAATCCCTCTTTCGGACATGTAATTGCCCCCAAAAAAGTAGAACCTGATTTTTTTTTTGGGGGGGGGGGGGGGGGGGGACGGTTCAACTATGATGGGTGCCATAGTAAAAACTAAAGTATCTAAAAAGTTTTTTTTTCATAATCTGAAAACTGCATTTAATAGTATCCGGTTGAATTTAAAAAAAAAAAATAAAAAAAATGAAGCTATCTTGAAGCAGTTAGCTCTCATATTTTATCAACTAGTTTTATTTGCAGGTTAAATTAGTCCACCGTACAAAGTATCATTTTCAATCCCTTTTCAGGGTAGGGGGTGTATTAGTTTTACTTTTATCTTTATGACCACATTGGGTGCTTCTGCTGTTTCACAATGACATGTTAGGCTTCTCTTAAAAAAAAAAAAAAATAAAAAAAAAAGCCGCGCATGTATGTGTATGTATGTGACTCGATGTGGCGAGTGTAAAATGCAATAAATTTGGGCAATTTGGGGCATTTTTGACCCCCTGGGGGCGCGAACCAGAATTTTTCTGAGGTCAAGGATGCTCATTTTATATCCGGAACAATTGCCTCTACATTTTAGCCAAGTTTCAGAAAAATTGAATGGATGGATCAAACATTATGGGAGAAAAGGGTCATTTTTTGCCATTCTGGGGGCTTTTGACCCCCTGGGGGCACGAACCAGATTTTTTCCAAGGTCAGCGATACTTATTTTCTATTAGGAACAATTGCCTCCACATTTTGGCCAAGTTTCAGAGAAATTGAATGGATGGATGAAAAGTTATGGGGCAAAAAATGTCATTTTTTTTTTATATTTCGGGGCCTTTTGAACCCCTGGGAGGCTAACCAGATTTTTTTTTTTAAATCGGAGAATGTCACTTTCTAACCTGACCAAAGTTACAACTTCATGCAAAATTTCAGAGAAATTCAATGGATGGTTGCGGAGAAAAATCCGGACGGGCGGACATGCCTCAAAACATAAGTCCCCTGATTTTATTAATCGGGGGACCAAAAAAAAAGTATCTAAAGAAATGTATAAACTTTGTTATGTACTTAGGTGGTAGCTCAAAAGAACACTGTACACTAAAAATTACGTTGTCATTTTTCTTATATTTTGATTTTTTCCGAAAGCTGAAATGTCTAGCGATACGCAAGATCGTTTTTTTTTCTTTTTCTTATAATTTAATAAATACTGGATGAATTTGCATAATTTTTTCAGTACAATCTTATTTTCAGCTACCATGTAAGTACATAACAAAATTCATACATTTCTTTAAATATTTTAATTTCATTGTGAAACAGCAGAAGCACCAAATATTGTAACAAACAATTAATTATGGATTCTATTTCTGAACAAAAATAAAACAGACTCTCTTAACCTTAAGTCCAGGTGGAAAGCCTCCCTCCAAATCCTCCGAATGAACTGAGAAAATAGATACAACCTGGACTCCAGGTTAGTGGTAGGGTTATGCAAGTATTTTTTTTTTTTTTTTTTTTTTTTTATCAAAATTCAGGATGTCAGAATAAATCTGTAAAAATTGCAAAATAAAAATTTAAATCCTCAAAAATAATTTTTTTTTTTGCACGGTGGACAAATTTTTACCTTTCACTGCTGTGAAAAACAGACAAAACTAATCAATGAAATATGGCAGCCATTTCAAGACAAAACAAAATTAAATGAGGGAGGGGGTGTCATATATATATATATTATATATCCAAGCAAGCGTTGAACATCACGGAACTTTCTCGTTTGTAAATATTCTTCGTGAGGTTCTCAAACCGTCGAGCTATCCTTCTGGTTTCAGGTGGCAGTCCGTAGAGTATTTCGCCGATTGTTCTTAATTCGGCCATTTTTTTTTCGAGCGCTTTCGACTTTCTTAGTCGTCTTCAGGAGTAGGTTTTTTTAAAATAAAAAGACTCGAGTTAATGTTTTATAGGTATCGTTAAGGGCGAATGAAAGAAAAGAGAGGGTGTGTGGTTGAGTTCATTTTATTCAATCTGTTTGTGTATAAAGTCGAAAGCGCTCGAAAAAAAAAAATGGCCGAATTAAGAACAATCAGTGAAATACTCTACGGACTGTCACCTGAAACCAGAACGATAGCTCGACGGTTTGAGAACCTCACGAAAAAGTTCCGTGACGTTCAACAACGCTTGCTTGGATAATGACTTGCTGCCTAAGTATACATATACATTATATATATATATATATATATATATATATATATATATATAAATAATGGCCTCATTTTGTAAGGAAACATCTGCATCATTATGCATAATAAAGGGGTAAAGGTTTTTGGATTTGTTTTTATTCGTTATTAGTCAACAGTATTTATTAACTCCAAGTATACACTAAAAAAAAAAAAAAAAATATTTTTTTTTAATTTTAATAATCAGATTTATAAAAACCGGATTTCTCCGTTGCATGGAATATCAGTTTTTCAGTTATATAATGTTTCAGCATTAAATATATTGAAAACGATTCCTTGAACAGCAGTTGCTACTTTTCCCCATAAACAGAGGGATGGGTTCATACCTTCCCCAACGATATAACAGTTATAAGTTAATGCAATACATCCAACAGATTTAAAAAGTACCCGTAGACTCAATAGAAATATATATTTAAAAACATTTTTTATACATTAAGATTTTTGTGAATTCTTAGAATTCAAATTAGCAAAACCTGATAAAAAAATAATTAAAACTTGACCGATACGGCTCAAGTCAAAGCGATCCGAGTTTTCCTGTTAATTTATTTTGAACTGCCATATTTCACTTTTTTTTTTTCTTTTTTATACTTTTGTTGTCAGTTCATAAAAACCGACTCCCTCGACTAACACGACAATCAACTAAATCCCATCCATTCACTGTGGAGGTCCCCCAGATACCGGAGAGTCTTCTACTCCAATAGCGTCTTTCCTCGTGTTGCTGGCCTTTGGAACTATGTCCCTGCTCCCTGAAATTTACAACTAATGTAAACAAGCATTTCGCTGCACAGCTCCCAATTTAAGATGACCCCCCCCAAAAAAAAAAAACTTTCACCCTAATTCTCAGTAGCCCCTTATGTCTACAGTGGCAACTTGCCTTGTTTGGGGTGAACTAAAAAAAATTTTTTTAAATAAATTTTAAAAAATTAGAGTTACTTCCCTTTAGTTGGTGGTTGGAAAACAGACACTCCCTGCGCCAGTTTAGAGTCAAAGAATGAATATTTTTTTCCGAAAGTTTAGATATTATTCATCCGGAGCAACGCCGATAAAAAAAAAAATACCAGCTTTGTAGGTGTTTGTTTTGTAGTTTTAGCTGGACATACAACTGCCCTTTATATAATAGAAAATTTAAATTCTACTCAATAATTTTACCTAATTGTTGGTGTAGATGCCTATTTTTGCCTGATACGTAAGTATATCAATGAGTTTTTATTTGGAAATGCGATTTTCACATGTGTTTTTACGTTTATAAGCACCAAGTTTTTTTGTTTTTTTTATGAATTCTTGGAATTAAATTAACGAAACCCAATAAAAACCTTGACTAATAGGGTTAAAATTAAAGAGTTGTCTTCTCTTAGAAAGAGTTATGTTCCTTGAGTTATCTTATTGGGTTAACACCAAGACGGTCCTTAAGTGTCACCTTAGCACGTTAATAGAATGCGGGTTTCCTGCCTCGTGATTAATTGGTTTTGTCTGTTTTATGACATAACATTTTTTTTAATTCTTATTTAAGACATAAGTGGCCATTGTAACGAGATTCCTTCCCCCATACCTCAGGTGGGGATTCATGATAGACGGGCTTACGAAAAAGGCACTGACAAAATTGGAGATTAAATTTGAAATTTAGTAAGGATGCACGGTTACAATTCAAATATGTTTTGACATTGTGATTTGTCTGTTCCTATTTACTTGCCTCCCCACAAGGGCAGAGTTAGACAGAGAGTAATTTTTTTAATGTGGGGGAAAATCCAGCTCCCAAAAAGGAGCACTGTATTAAAACAAAAATTAAAATTGCCTTAATCTAGAAGGATTTCTTCTTCACTGACAAAGATAAAGCATAGTATCAGAACAGATACTACACTTTGCTCATTTTTTCATTTGAAAAGTAAACAAGTCATTTGTGGTTTACTTAAGGAATGCATGAAAACAAATAATTTGGATGGATGCCATCAGCAGATATCAATTTCTATAAACAAGAAAACAATTTTGAGAATGACTGCGTAAACTAAGCTTTGACAATTATCGTTTTTGTTTGCAAGCCCGAGTACTCAAAAGCAATGTTAAAAGGTAATACCCTATAAAAGGCCTAGCAATTTATTCATAACTTTTGTCACTAGGAGTTAAGATGCGTTTATTAAATCTACGAGTCTTGCAATTCGAACGTAAGCGCTACGGAGCAAAGAAAATGCGATTGCATGTTCAAGCTCGATAGACTAGTCAAGCCTTGTATAGAGAAGTTTGGATGCATCCACTTCAATACGCACATTTATCAATGAAAATACGATTTTTAAAATCAAGCATGATAGATAAACAGTACTCATTCCTATTTATTTGCCTCCCACGAGGGCAAAGTTAGACACGAGGTCAGTTTTGGGCAGCACTTTTCCCGGCCGCCAGCGCCAAATGGCGCAAGTAACTCAATCGCAGTCATTTAAAAATAAAGAATAATCTTCAATATTAAAAATAAGCATATAATCGTCTTCCCCTCCCCGAATACATTTCTTTATCGGTTTATTTTTATTTTTCTACTTTTCCACCCGCCGGCACCAGCCTACGTGACTCACATCAACCAATCAATTGGCAATCCTGATTGGAATCAGGGTTGCCAGATTGGCCGTTTTAAGGCTAAATTTTGGCTGCATTTAAGGCAAACTACGCAAAATGTAACCTTAAAACGGCCAATCTGGCAACCCTGATACTAATAAGGGTTGCCAATTGACTGCGATTGAGTCACTTGAGCCATTTAGCGCTGGCGGCCTCTGGTGGCAGGTGGAAAAGTAGAAAAAGAAAAAGAAACCAAAAAAAAAAAAAAATCTATTCGGGGAGGGGAAGACGATTATATGCTTATTTTTAATATTGAAGACTATTCTTTATTTTTAAATGACTGCGATTGAGTCACTTGAGACATTTAGTGCTGGCGGCCGCGAAAAGTGCTGCCGATCAGTTTTCAACGTGGGAAAATCCAGTTTCCTAAAAAGGGGCACTCTGGATTGGAACAAAAATAAAATTGCCTCAGTCAAGAAGGACTTCTTTCACTGACTGAGGATAGGATAGACTTAGTGCAGCATCAGAACAGATACTACACTTTGTTCTAGCAAAAGGCCTAGGAGCTATTTTTTGTTGCAACAAAAGTACTTGTTATCTTTTTATATAAAACAAAGCCAATATCAAATAGTCTTGCTCGTAGAAAAAATAAAATCACTTGACAATCCTGACATCGTGAGCTAACCCTCTCCGCTTTGCTAAGTGAGAATGTATAGAGCCGAGTGCTGCCCTCACTCGGCCATCTTCAGCGTAATGGATGTGCAATGTCAGATCAGACCTAGCACATCAGCTTTGATACCTTGTTTGCGACGCTGAAGATACCAAAGCTCCGTGAATTCCTGACCATCATTCGGCGATGTTGGTTTGGCCATGTTGAGGGGAGAGACTCTTGGATGAGAAAATGCAGAGACTGAAACGGAAGATTAGAGGAAAGTTGGACAACCCCCAAAATTTGGACACAAACCGTCACCAAGGATCTTAGACAATAGATTTTGAACGGAATCAATCCTTAAAATCGCTTAGCTCACAGATCGAGATTGAAGGCTGTTAGAAAAAAAAAAATCAAACTCCTCAAAGGTGATATGATTGAGACTTTCAAGATAATTAATGGCATTTCTAACTATGGTAGGCATTTTTTTTATATTTCTCCTAGATCTGGAAGGTTATTGACAAGGCAGTTTTCAAAAACTAGATCTGTTAACCAGTTAAGTTTTTTTTTTTTTGCTCACAGAGTAATGTTTTTGGAATAAGTTGCCAGATCGGATTAAGAACAGCAACAACGTGGATCAGTTTAAGATGAGGTTGGATGAATTCAGAGAAAGTGGTAGGAGGGAGAAATTGAGGAGGCACTTTTGGGAGTTGTCAAATGAAATATTTGACAGAATCTGATCTGGATATCGATACTGTACTAAGAGTTTAATTTTTTTTTAACAGTTGAATTGAGAAGATAGTTAAAGGGAGGATGCCCAAGGATGCATAACAAACAAATGATAAAATAAGTGAAATAAGATGATAAAATAGAGGATGCTGAAGTAGATTAAGATGAGAGATGAGTGTGCCTCCATGTGTTCACTTATTATGTTACGGTTACTGGACCACGCAATATGTTAGAAATAACATTCCACCTATTATTGTTTTTATATATTCATAGCTTTTTTTTTACTACAAGTTACAAAAATTTTTTTTTAAAGTTTCATCAGATATTGGCCCATGTAAAAAACAATTTTTTTTTTTTCAATAGATTTCATTGATTTTAAGATTTAATTCTGATCAATACTTTATTAGTCATAAATAAAAATGGGAGGGATTTTACCCTCTCACTTTTATCTACTCCAACTGCCCTCATGGACGCTGAAAAAATTTAAGATACAATTTTTTCTCCCATATTCACCATTTCAGTGGCTTTTACCCTCCCTGTTTGATAAGTGGCATACCTGCATCCAACTATAAAGAGAGGGAGAAAAAAAGAGTCTAGTTGATGTATTTAATAGCATCATCATTTTGTATTTGGCCGCATGGCTCAATCGGTTAGTGCACCATACTTTGAGACAGAGATTATGAGTTCGAATTTCGCCCAGCATAATTTTTTTTACTCTGACTAATGAGATTACTCCAGGGTGCTCGGAAAAAGGAAGATAGTAAATAAGTATGATAACCTAGATGATAACAAGATGTAGGTTAGGAGTGTGACTGTGATTGTTGTGATAATTTCAAGGTTGAGACTAAAATCGAAATTGTAAACATTTTATCTTTTTTTTTTTAGGTAGACCAATTTGAGGAATGTATTAAAAACAATTGTTAGAATTACATCACCGATCGACAGAATCGTAAAAAAAAAAAAAAAAAAGACAGAGCAAGACTAACGATCGAAGGAAGCGGACATTATGCCTTTTGCTCCTGCCAGAAGGGGCTGGGGAGTTGACTGCATCTGTAAGGCAGAAGTATATGAAGGGAAGGGAATGTCGACATTCTATAATAAAAAAAAAAAAAAAAAGACCTTCCTTGTCTTCGAATCTTCACTTCTGCTACAACATCTTTCACATTTGGGGACCAGTAAAGAAGTGGGGGGAAGGGGGGGGGATACATGACTGTCCCCAAAATTAACTTTGACATTTTAAATTAATATTAAGCAGCAGACCAGTTAATACTTTTATATCAGATTTGCAAAACGACAATTTCTTTATATTGATTGAACTTTCTCAGAAAGTTCATGAAGAATCCTCGGTGCTTATGCTGTTCAGCGGCCGTATGAAAAAATTATTTTTTTTATAAAAACAATATTATATACTTATTCAGCATTATATTCTTACTCACTGTACAAAAAAAGTAGAAAAAATTATCCACTTGAACTTTAATTACAAGTATTTTTCCATTCTGCGTATCATAACAGCGATTCGTTCACTAAGCCTCCATCTTTCTTAAGATTTCGAATTATCTGCCCTTGAAATCTTCTTAAGAAAGAAGACAAAGGCTTAGTGAACGAATCGCTGTTATGATGCGCAGAATGGAAAAATACTTGTAATTAAAGTCCAAGTGGATAATTTTTTCTACTTTTTTGTACAGTGAGTAAGAATATAACGCTGAATAAGTATATGATATTGTTTTTATAAACAAATATTTTTCATACGGCCGCTGAACAGCATAAGCACAGAATCCTTAGTCTAACTTGACCATTTTATCAACATGTCCCGAGACAGGCAGCAATCGGTTAACACATCGTACTTAGAGAAGGAGGTTGTGAGTTTGAATTTATCCAGAAAAATTTTACTGACGGTCTCAAAATAGATTTAACATTTCAAATTACAATATTAAGCAAGCCGCAGACTGGATCAGATAACACTTATATCACAGATTTGCATATGTGCTTGATTTACAAGAACTTACACAGAATGAGTATCAATGATCTTTACTGCAATTGCACCTGCCCCCCCCCCATCAAAAATATCCCGGACTAGTAGCAAAATCCCACCCCTTTAATGTAGAAATCCCTAGATACCAAAAAAATTTCTACTATGATAGCTTCTTTCCTCGAACTAATTGTTTCGGGAATTCTCTCCCTGCTCCCCTCGACTGTACCAACATGCAAAAATTTAAATGTAATGTGAATAAACATATCGCTGCCCAACTTCCCACCCAGACCCTCTATAAATCTGCCCCCATCAGAATATCCCCTTATGCCTCGATGGCAATTTGTCTTGGTTTGGGTGACCAAAGTATTTAAAGAAATTTAAAAAAAAAAAAAAAAAAATTTAAATTAGCATTTTTCTTAGTCTAACGTGACCATTTTATCAACATGTTTAATATTTAATCCTGATCAATATTCTATTAGTCATAAATAAAAAGGAAGTGGAGAAGTTTTTGCCCTCTCAATTCTATCTACACCCACTGTCTTCATGGACAATGGAAAAAAAAAAAAAAAAAAATTAAGATATAATTTTTCCATATTCACTTTCTCAGTTGCTTTTACCCTCCCTTACCCCTTTTTTCATAAATAATTGACAAACATTCAATTATAAAGGGAAGGAAAAAAATAAAAAAGTTTATGTATTTAAGGAAGTCATCATCTCGTACGTGTCCCTCTAAGTCAATTGGTTAGCACATCGTACTTCGAACTTGTGAGTTTGAATTTTGCCCAGCATAATTATTTTATGCCGACTGTCCTAAAATGAACTTTGACATTCCCAATTAGAATATTAAGCAGCAGGTCATATCAGGTAACGCTTATATCACAGATTTGCAAAGGAGTATCTTTTTATTGATTGAACTTTCTAATGAAGACTCCTCAGTCTAACTTTTATCATTTTATCAACGTATTTAATATTTAATCCTGATCAATATCTTATTAGTCATAAATAAAGGGAGTGGAGAAGTTTTTGCCCTCTCACTTCCATCTACTCGCACTGTCTTTTTATATCACAGATTTGCAAATTAGTATTTTTCATATTGATTGAACTTTCTCAGAAATTTCACGAACAACCCTCAGTCTAACTTGACCATTTTATCAACATGTCCAGAGACGGACATCGCAGTTAATCAATAATTATAACACTATCATTACTTAATGAGTTATCACTCAGCGATTCATTTCTGGAGATTCTTTGATCGGGTAATTTTTTCACATTACGGGTTTGCACACGGGTATTTTCGTTACAGATTGAATGCACTTTCACGGAAACGTCACGAAGAAGCCGCACATAGTCTAACTTGAATGTTTTTTTTCTTGGTACTTTCGGTTTTAATACGCACGTCGGATCAGGATTTATCGCTTTGGAAATCAAAGTTTTTATTTCGGCGTCGGTCAAATGCGGTTCCATCCCTCCGTTAGATTTCTGCTAAAGAACAAGACAATAATATGGTTACAGACACGGATGATACTTTTGATTGGGGATGGTGGCATTCAGTAGAAACAGAATCCACAGGATTTTAAACAAAGAACGAATAGTGATGCAAGATTCGGGGTCTCTTTTCAGCTCTTCCTTGAAGGAAGAAACTCACTTCTGCTGAAAAACTCTTAGAACAGTAAAGAAGAGCCTGTCTCAAAAGCAGGAATAGGGTTATGGTTAGAAATAGGTAACCGATGGAACTTTAAATGATCCGTAGAGAGAGAACGGGAAAAGTAAACTTAAATAAAAAAAAATTTAATTTTTTTTAAATGTTAAATTTTTTTTTTTTTTTTTTTAAATCACAAAAGTAGGGAGGGGGGGGCTCAAATAAAAACAATTTACATGAAATAAAAAATTCTTAGTCTTTTCAAAATTAAAGAAAAACGCAGTAACTTTTGTTGGATAAGTAAACCATATAAGCAAAAACCTCCTGTGAAGGAGAAATCCTTCTAGATCGAGGCAATTTTTAGTTTACACTTTAGCGTAGAATAAAATTATTTTTTTTCTAAGAAATGTATTTGCTTAATTCAAAATTGCAAAAAAAAAAAAAAAAATTGTGACGAACGCACAACTTTTTAATGTTATTTCAAGATAATTGTATCATAATCATCTTTGGTGCGTCTGTAGTTTCACAATGACATTAAAATATTTAAAGAAATATATAAACTTTATGTACTTACGTGTTAGCTTAAAATAAGATTGTACAGAAAAAGATTACGCAAATTCGAGTATTGATTTAAAAAAGAAAAAAAAAAAAAAAACACGATTAAACATGGTTTTATCTATCATACGACTTTTTTTTTTTCATTTTTTCATGAAAATAAAAAAAAAAATGAGTTATCTCCCTTCTCTATTGGCGACCCATGATAAAATCTGGTGGCTAACCGATAAATCGTTTTTTAGTTTTTATTTAATAAATACCGGATGAATTTGTGTAATTTTTGGTGTAGTCTTTTAAGCTTCCACGTAAGTACATGACAAAGTTTATACCTTTCTTTAGCTATTTTTATTTTTAAGAGAAACCTAACATGTCATTGCGAAACTACAGAAGTACCCCATCTTTTAAGTTAAATATGTTTATAACCTCAGGGTTAATACCACTAAAATGAGGAGGAAGAAAAGAAAAAAAACAAAAAAACTATAAGACAGTCTCGCATGACAAGATTGTAATACAACGAAAGCTTGCGAAAAAAAAAAATTTAAATAAATGAATTTTTCACTTAAAATTGCACGATTGTTGATTTTCAAAATATTTCACTTTAATATGTTTATATGTTTGTATGTACAAGATTCACTCCTAAACTAATTAAACGCTCATTATGAATTTGAATTAAAAATGAAAGTTTAAAAAAATCTTTAAATCACTACAATTAATGAGCCCTACGAGCCCTAATTTAAGCTCCTGCAGAGGGAATGCTATCAAATGCAAGCAAAGGATCACCATGTTGCCATTAATTTTAGTTATATTAAATTGTTTTTAATGGCAAGACATAGTTCAAGCAAAATAAATCATTAAAAAAATTTGGTGCTTATGCTTATCAACCCTGACATGTTAGACCGCTCTTAAAAATAAAATAGCTAAAGAAATGTATAAACTTTGTTATGTACTTACGTGGTAGATGAAAAAAAGACTGTACACCAAAAATTATGCAAATTTATCCGGTATTTATTTAATTATAAATAAAAAACGATTTTATCACTCGGTAGATATTTCCACCATTTTGTATCTTAGATTTTCCGGTGGTCAAGGACGATAACTCATTTTCACGATTTCGGGGTTTGGGGTCTCCATTGTTTACAAAAATGTCAAAATTGTACGTAAACTCATTTTTTTCTTTTTATTATAATTTAATAACTACTGGATGAATTTGCGTAATTTTTTCTGCACAATATTATTTTCAGTTAACACGTAAGTACATAGTAAAGTTTATACATTCTTTAAATATTTCAATGTCAGGGTTGATATGCATAAGCACCAAAAAATTTTTTTAAGTTTAATTGAAATAAAAACCTCTTGTTTTAGGATTAAAAACAATGTCATTTTAGATTTTTTTTTAAACAACAAACCATGGATATTTTTTCCATGAGATTTTCTCAGAATTTTTATTTAGATTTTTTATATATTACATTATTTTTTACGCCAATACATAGTTAAAAGCAAATAAATTGTTTGGGACAATTAAAATAATTTCTAACGCTATTGATAATGTTAAACCCATTCATTCATTTATCTTTCATTATCGCTTATGTTTTAAGTCAAGTTTTAAAACATGACGTAAAACATAAATCTACAACGTCACATCAAAGCTAGAATCATTTTTGTTAAGGTAATGTTTTAAGCTCTATTTATAAGTCCAAATAGGTTAGTTGTTAGAACCTCAGACTGAAGATCTCAAAGTTTTAGTTTCCGATCATGGCATCCGCTTTATTTGTTGGCAATTTATTATATTTCCTATTAATGCAATATTCTCTATTTCTAAAAGCAATTAAAATCTGATATTTCAAAATGAGACAAATTCTGCAATGTATTTATTAGTAGGGGTGGGACGTAATGGGTGAAAAGTTCAGATTCATGCGAGTAGTATTTTTTTGTGTTCCTTTATACATAAATAACACTAAACAATCAAACATTTTGAAAATTTTGCAAAATTCAGAAGGTGCAGGCCAAAAATAGCCGTTAGGGCTGCACGGGACTCAAAATCCATCATGTTTCGGTGAAAAAGTGGTTTCATGCAACATTGCAGATCCTAAAACATCCTCAAAAGCTATGAATGGATATCGATGGTTAAATCTGATATAGTACTTTAATTTAGGACCATTTTCAGGCTGTGAAAGGGTTTTCATGAATGTAAAATAGCCAAAAACTATTGGCCTGCACCTTCTGAATTTTGCAAAATTTTCAAAATGTTTGATTGTTTAGTGTTATTTATGTATAAATGAACACAAAAAAATACTACTCGCATGAATCTGAAATTTTCACACATTACGTCCCACCCCATTAATAGGTTTTAAAAATTGTGACTGATGGACAGACAATCTCTATTTAGATAGAATTTTTTTTTTTTTTTTTTTTAATTTAAGAAGGGGACGGAACATATTCAATTTATTTCAAAGTCTGAACTTTTCACCAATAGCTCTTGATCTCTGATGATTCCCCGCATTAAAAAAAAATACGATTTAAAGAAACAGAAAGACAGTTTTATTTTTGATTAAATCCATCATCATTTTAAGGAGCTCACCATCGAAAATGAAAAACGAATCATAGGTCGTATTTCAAGTGTGACCCACAAGAGAAGGATAGTCACATATTGACCAACTCCTTATTATAATAGTGGCATAATTTACGGGGACATGGAGAAACTAACCCTAAGATCACAAAACAACAAATTGCTTCTTTACCAACTCTAGTTCTTACCAGGGTTGCAATCGGAAAGTATCAACTTTGGCATCTACAATTCTAAAATATCAACTCGGGCTTTCAAAGTATATTGATATGTCGGAGAGACTAAATAATCCGACTCAGACCCCTAGCATTCGTACGGACAGACTTTTTTTTCCAAACCTGACTACGCAATCTTAATTCTTACACATACTAGATTCCAGACCCCCCCCCCTCCAACACACACAATAATGTGGATCAGTAATTGCTTGTTACAATAACTCAGAAACCAAGGGTTTACGGACTCATAAAAAATTATAGAACAATCTCAAAGTTATGCCATTGATTTTTCAAACACCATAACATTTAAATGTTCTGAATTGTTAAGGGGGGGGGGGGGGGGAAGAAAAAAAAAATAAACAAAAAATAACTGAAAATGGTCAGAAACAATTGTATGAATTAAAATACTTTTTGGAAACAATTTCGGAATGTTTAAATTATTTTGAACTCTATTGAGCTATTAACCAAACTTTTGTATGAATTTAACTAATATATATATATATATATATTATAATATTATAATATAAAATTATAATATAAAATGAAGTAATAAAATAAGGTGTCAATCAAATTTTATTAGAATTCAAAGTTCATGCAAAGCATCCTTAAGTCCTTAGCTCATGAGTTTTCAAAGATAATTCTTCTCTTCAGAGGACCATTACCGCAGTTATACTACTACAGGCAATAAAATTACGCTTTGAAAATATATAAAATTATATACACAAATATATAAAAATACATAACATCAAACATATCAATCCAAAAAACATACTTTTGTTGAATCCATACAGTCCATCCAGGTCATACAAATTGAGAAGCATAATCAGGAAGGACATTACTCCAAGATACAAACAGCAGTCCAAATATGTGAAATTGAAGAGAAGAATTATCTTTGAAAACTCATGAGCTAAGGACTTAAGGATGCTTTGCATGAACTTTGAATTCTAATAAAATTTGATTGACACCTTATTTTATTACTTCATTTTATATTATAATATTAATGCTCTATCCAGTATATTGAGCTTCAGTTTTTTTATCCGGATGTTTCACTAATTATAAGATATTAGTTGACGCTTATATCTTTTGTTGGATTGCTTCATATATATATATATATATATAAGAGGTTTATGTAAGTTGCTTCAAGCATTGTTTATTAGTACATAGAAATGTGATACTTAGAAGGCAATACAATGCAGAGATGTGATGGATAGGTACAAGTTGGAGCAAATAAGACAAAGGTGGAACAAATTAAATAGTTTCACCCTTAATACAATGTATTCATACACATATATATTTAATTTTTTTTTCACAAACGCACATAACCTGGCACGCTAGGAAGTAAGTGTAGTATCTGTTCCGATGGATACTGCACCCTATAGACGGGTGTCGTCTTGTCCTTCGGGGCTTGATTCCACCTGTCTGTGGGTTTGTCCTGTGCAGTTCTAGGAGGTCCACCCTCCCAGGCTTTGCTTCCCCTCTTTGGGGAGAAGTAAGTTTATTGCTTACTGTCTGAGGCGCCCCTACCGGGGGAATGCCGACAGGACTGCCCAGGCAATTTTTAAATAGCCAGAGTGTTCACCTCTCGGGTGCTGGCTTTTCAAACCCCACTTTCCCCCGACCCGACCATGGGTCACATCTTACTTGTGGGAGTAAGATAAAACTGGCCTTGTGCCTAACTCCTGGAGAGGAGTAAATCAATACACAATGTTACAATGTTATGTAATACCTGTATCAAGATGGTCTGGTGGAAACTCTGTATGATATAATATTTCGGGAATTCTTCTCTTCTTCAGAACCGTGCTCAACTCAAGTTCAAGCATGCATATATATATATATATATATATATACGGCATTATCACGTGGACACACTGGTTCCCGTAAGATGACTGAAGTTAAGCAACCTTGAGCCTGGCCAGTACTAAATGAGTGACCATTTGGGAACACTAGGCGCTGTATGTGGCCTGGAAATGATATGGGCACTACCAGGTTCTATCATGCCCACAGAAAAGTAAGGACAGATAGAGTATCTGCCTGACTCCCCGAACGTTATGGGAAAACAACAACAAATAATCTGTTCTAGACAGAACTCTACCAGAACCTTCACTGCTAAAACAATAAACTTAATTTCACACATGCATAATACTTATTTAAAGGATAAAATATTTAAAAGCAAAAAACTATGAACATTCATTTCGTTCAATTTCTGGTCAAGTTAGATTAAAAGTAAAATCTTTAAATAGGTAAGAAGCACAATACAACAAAAATAATGGCAAGCCATGTATAGGTGAGAAACACAGACAAACATGCAAAGTGGTCACAAAATTTTATTAACAAAAAAGGGGGAAATTGCTCAATAATGATTCAAATAATGAGATTTATTATCTAAGATTATCAGCATCATAACACTCTTCCTAGCTGGAATAATTATTTTTCAAAACAAACTGAAGCGAAAGACATTTTGGTATTGTAAAAAAAAACATGCAGGGAGGAAAAAAGACAAAAAGGTTAGCCAGAATCAAATGGAGATGTCAGATGCAATGTTATTTCGGTCTAAGTTCTAAAAATCCGATATGATAACTACATAATACTTCTTACACAAGAATTCCAGTCCGTCCAGGTTATGAAAAAGTTTTTAATTTTTATAGTTGTAATTTTAACTTTCTAACAACACATCTCTATATTACTAAAATAGAAATATAGTTTTTTTTTCTCGCGACTATGGGAATTTTTTTTTTTTTATTTATTTACTATTAATCAAATATTTTTCTAATGAAAAAAAAAATGTTATAGCATAAATAAAACAAGATTTTAAAAATCCTATTTAAATAATTTAATTACAAAATTAAATCCACCAGAATGTATGTTTCTTTGTAGACAGAGCTAGACAAAAAAAAAATTTTTTTTTTAAAGTCCAAATTTTTTTCCGGTTCAAAAGCCGTTAAAAATTTTTTTTTTTTTTTTTTGAACACTTAGTGACCCTTCAAAACTTTTAAGGAATTTGGAAGCATTTAAACTACTGAATAGAAAATCAAGTAAACTGGCTTTAAAATTATTAGCAAATTTTTATTTATTAAAAGATTAAAAGTTTTGGAAGCTTTTTATTTTTTTTTACATCCAGTAATTTTATAAATGGATTAAAATGTTACCGTAACTAAAATTCAGTTTTATAACTATTTGGTTCAATTTATAATTTAATTACCAGATAAAATTTAATTTCTTTTTTTCATGGAAGGACTTTTGGCCAATATATGAAATAAATTTTAAAATTTAATTGAAAAAGGTATTATTGGAGCCCTGCACTCTTTAAGATAAAAAAAAGTGAATTTACTGTTTTTATATGATTACATGAAAGTAGGTAGATAGCAATATATCAATTTTGAAATCTATTTTTTTCTTTTACTTTTGAATATAAATTTATCATAAAAAGGATCACCAGAACTGTTCTTAAAAGACGTCATCTAGTGGCCCAGAAGTGGATGATCAGTTAAATATTAAAGAAAATAAAATCAAGTTTTTGGTTTTAATTCACATAATCATATTTAAAACAGTCCATCGCCTTCTCCCTCGTAAAATAGATACAGTTTCAGTGGAAAAAAAACAAAAAAAACTTAAGCTTTTAAATAGTATCATTTTTAACTCGCAGGACGCCACTGATCTAGTGGTTACTTACCATCGTAAAAATAATTGTCACCTAAAAATCCTTTAAATAAATAAAACAATGGTCATTTAAGCCACCTATTTATGAGGTCTTGTTCACTTTTGCAGCAATTCATTTTTAAACGGGTAAAAAATCATTTTTTGACATCTCAGTGACATCAGATTAATTTATTTTGAATTTCATCCTTGGCTTCCAAGTTTCAAAGAGTCACAAAGTAATTCATTCATTTTTTTTTTCATCTATAAATATATTAAAATGGACAAAATGCATTCTGGTGGATTTAATTTAGTCATTTTTTTTTTTTATTTTCTTTTACACTATTAAATTTTTTATTTCAATCAATCAAATATATGATTAAAATAAAAAAATATCACTACTTTGACACGAGAAACAGTTTATAAATTAAAAACATTTGTAAACCAGTCGTGGCTAAGGGACCATTGCTAAAGTGTAAATTGTAGAAATTGGAAGAAAGGATCATTTTTTGTAGAAATTGGAAGAAAGGATCATTCTTTGTAGAAATTGGAAGAAAGGATCATTCTTTGTAGAAATTGGAAGAAAGGATCATTCTTTGTAGAAATTGGAAGAAAGGATCATTCTTTGTAGAAATTGGAAGAAAGGATCATTCTTTGTAGAAATTGGAAGAAAGGATCATTCTTTGTAGAAATTGGAAGAAAGGATCATTCTTTGTAGAAATTGGAAGAAAGGATCATTCTTTGTAGAAATTGGAAGAAAGGATCATTCTTTGTAGAAATTGGAAGAAAGGATCATTCTTTGTAGAAATTGGAAGAAAGGATCATTCTTTGTAGAAATTGGAAGAAAGGATCATTTTTTGTAGAAATTGGAAGAAAGGATCATTTTTTGTAGAAATTGGAAGAAAGGATCATTTTTTGTAGAAATTGGAAGAAAGGATCATTTTTTGTAGAAATTGGAAGAAAGGATCATTTTTTGTAGAAATTGGAAGAAAGGATCATTTTTTGTAGAAATTGGAAGAAAGGATCATTTTTTGTAGAAATTGGAAGAAAGGATCTTTCTTTGTAGAAATTGGAAGAAAGGATCTTTCTTTGTAGAAATTGGAAGAAAGGATCTTTCTTTGTAGAAATTGGAAGAAAGGATCTTTCTTTGTAGAAATTGGAAGAAAGGATCTTTCTTTGTAGAAATTGGAAGAAAGGATCATTCTTTGTAGAAATTGGAAGAAAGGATCATTTTTTGTAGAAATTGGAAGGGACCATTGCTAATATGGAAATGGGAGGATAGACAAATAGTGTTGATGTAGAAATTAGAAGTGATATACGAAGATTTGTGAAGGAATGTTTTATCGTTGAATACTACAAAAACTATTGAAACATTCAGTGTCACCTCTCTTTGAACAGATCCCCATTTGTAACGATATCTCTGGTATGTCGGAAAAGAATCAACAACAGGCCGTGTTTAAAAATTCCTCCTCTTTTGTCCAGGCTTCCACAGTAGTGAGATGGGCCCAGCAACTGTCCCAATTGCTATAGCAGACGTTTTACACGTGAAAGAAAGCCAGACAGATACAGCAACAGAAATACGGTCACCTATAACGACATTTTCTCCTCACACATATATCTTCACAAAATTATATAAAAGAACCGTGCTTCTTTAGTTTCGCTATAACATGTTAGGCCTCTCTTAAAAAAATAATAGCTAAAGAAATGTATAAACTTTATGTATGTGGTAGCTGGAACGACTGTACACCAAAACTAACACAAATTCATCCAATATTTATTAAAAAGTAAAAAAACAATTTTATCTATCGGTCACCATTTTTTTTTTTTTTCCAGAAAAAAATTTGAGTCATCTCCCTTGACTAATCAGTAAGCTACCGATACCTAGATGCTTTTTTTTTGTTTTTCTTATAATTTAATAAATGCTGGATGAATTTGCATAATCTTTTCTGTACAATCTTATTTTCAGCTAACACGTAAGTACATAACAAAGTTTATACATTTCTTTAAATATCTTCAGCGAAACTAGAACATCGAAAGAATTTTAAAACTGCCATTTTGATAAAAATATCAACTTCAGAAAATGATTTAGAAATTTGAAGAGGGGACCATTGCTAAAGTGGAAATGAGCGGAGGGGGTAGGGGGAATACAAAGATCAAAAGCAATAAGTTTACGAATGAATGTACACTTCAACATTAATGAAACGTTCCTGGCTTTAAAAAAAAGGAATTTTGTGACAAAAGAAAAATGCTATCACAATGTCAAGAAAAGATACATCAACCACAAAATTTTTAAATAAAGAATTTTCTTCTTTTTTTTTTTGGGGGGGGGGGGGTTTAATGGTAGCGAAACACACACACTAAAACGTCTACGATAAAATTGACCAGCAGGCAGAGAGCTTTTTTTTTTTTGAAAGGGTGCACTTACGTTTCTACGGCAAGATTTTCCACATCAATTAAATTTTCTTAATCAACTTCGCAACACCTACAAAATAAAATATAAAATTTGTATTTTTTTTTAAATATACAAAAATAAATTGTATATTACATTTTTTTTTTTTTTTTTTTTTTTTACTCAAAAATTTGTTTGGTTAATAATAGAGAACTGTCACTCACTGGAAATTAACCCTAAACCCATTACAGAGAAATATGTTTTCCCAAAGTATCAACCAGCCAAATTGAAAGAAAGTTATATATACAGATCAGATTTTTTTTTTTTATCTGTATAATACCTTATTGGTCCCCAGATTTATAAAATCGAGGGACTTATGTTTTCAGGCTTGTCCGTCCGGATTTTTCTCCGCAACCATCCATTGAATTTCTCCGATATTTTGCATGAAGTTGTAACTTTGGTAAGGTTAGAAAGTGACATTCTCCGATTTTTTAAAAACAATCTGGTTAGCCCCCCAGGGGGTCAAAAGGCCCCAAAATAACAAAAAATAACATTTTTTTGCCCCATAACTTTTCATCCATCCATTCAATTTCTCTGAAACTTGGCCAAAATGTAGAGGCAATTGCTCTGGATATAAAATGGGCATCCTTGACCTCAGAAAAATTCTGGTTTGCGCCAAATTGCCCAAAGTTATTGCATTTTACACTCGCCACATCGAGAGGGGGACCACGCACGTGCGGCTTGTTCACTTTTGTACCTATGCTATTACCTTTGGCACCCTTTTTTTCTTTTTCTTTTTTTTTTTTTAAGAATGAGATCGTCTGATTGCTAAAAATGATATAGAAAAAATAATTGAAAATTAACATTACATTCAGTTTAAGTTTTACGTGCTGTTAAGTGTTGGACGGCTGGTAAAAAAAAAAAAAATATTCCCAAATCGATTGTCATTCATTTACTTAAATCAGTTTTAAAAACCTACTCTTCGCATTCATTTTGTTTTAAAAAAAGTAATTTTGGAGTTATCTCCCTTGGTCAACTATGGCCTACTTTTTTTTGATTCAAGACCTGAAATAAGATATTTAACCCCTTATTGCTTTACTCACAACCAATAATTATGATAACTAAACATGCTTATATTTTCACCCCCCCCCTCATCCAATATGTCACAAATGAGTAGGTAAACCAAAATTGTTTTTGACTAATTTCCCAACCGTATTTTCTTTAAAAAATTTTTTAATGTCGCCAATAGTGTCTTTCAATCGTAGGCGTGTCCCTTTTTCTTCCTGAGATTCTCATGGATGGCTCTGTTCTTGACGAGAAATAAACACTGAAACTTCTTGGTCTTTCTTTATCAAATCTTTTGTGGAGTTCATACATTAGATCCATTGCTCTTTCTGCTTCTCGTAAAGTCTGTTCTCTCTATCGCTCCAAACACTTTCTCATCTCTACAAATCTACTATCAGACCATGTATGGAGTACTGTTGTCATTTGGGCTGGTGAATCTCTGTCTCATTTGAGGGTTCTTGATGAGGTGCCGAAACCTATCTAGGATTTGATTGGCCCTACCCTTTCTTCTTTGCACCCTCTCTCTCAGACGTGATGTTGCTAGTCTCAGTCTTTTCTATAAATACTATTATGACATGTGTTATTCAGAATTATGTGATCTATTCCCTGCTTCTTTTGTTCCAGCTCATCTGACTCAGTGGTCTAGTAATCTCCATCAATTCACTGTTTTGATACCTTATTGTAATACAGCTTCCTATTACAGTAGATTATTTCCAAGAACTGCAGGCTTGTGGAACTCTCTTCCTGCTGACTATTTTCAGCCTACCTATAGCCTTGGTCTTTTCAAGTAAAGCCAATATGCATCTCCTGTCTTTGCGATAATCATATTTCGTTCTTGTTAGCTCCTTACATCAAGTGGCTTCATGCCTTGTCTGGAGAGATTTTCGTAATAAAAAAAAAAAAAAAAAAAAAGTAACATTTACCAATAACAGAATTATAAACTTGAATTCGCGTTCTTAAGCTGGTCTCCCTCGACTTATTTATAACTAGCCGGCTCGCTATCGTTTCGCTACTTGAAACCAAAATGTTAAATAGCAAACATTTCAGGTTTGTTGTTAAAAAAAAAAAGATACTCTTGCTGAAATCGTTCCAGACTGAGGAAATTTATATTTTCGTGTCCCTTTTTTGGAGGAGGGAAAGCTCATCCCCACCCCCCCCCACCCCCATTAAAAACTGACCTTGTGTCTAACTTGACTTCATGGGGAAGCAATTAAATGGAGACTAGGGTGGTACAACATCGTTGACTACTCCAATAAATATGGGTTTCGAGACGGGGGGGATAAAAATGCTATATTTTAAAAAATAGACGAACAAAAAGAGGTAAATAATTTAAGTAGCCGTAAACGTGCAGTTCAGGTGACATTATTTTCTGAAACGAGGCAAATCAATTTAGTATTACTTATTAATCGGGGGAGGGGGATAAAAAACACTTTAAATTAGTACATCGGCTTAATTCCAATATGGTGACATGATAGATAAAAAAAAAAAATACATTTAGCATGGCAATCTTAGAAAAAATAAAAAATGAATTTTTCGAGCTACTGCAAAAAGATTATCTGTCACCTAAAATAGCGCAAGTTGAAAAATAAGTTTTGTTTAAGAAACAGGAAGAATTCTCGGCACTCTTGTAGAGTACGGCACTGATTGCAAGGGAAATAACTGGTCGACTTATTTTTATCAGAAGAGAATTGTGGACGCTAAAACCAACTCAAGTTAGAAAATGCAACAATAGTTGCAGAGAAATTGACATTTTTTTATTAAAACTGCAGACTTTTTTTTTTTCTTCTAATGTAACAAAGTTTATAAGATTTATTAAAAATTATTTTTCTTTTTTGTAATGTTAAAACATTAACATTTGTTATTCATGTTATAAACTTTGTTACATTAAAAAAATTTTTTTTAAAGTCAGTTCCAATAAGAATTCCAATTCCTCTGCAACTATCGTCGCATTTTCAACATTTTAATAAAAAGTACAATTCCTCTAAGTGGCGTTGGTTTTAACGTCCTAAATTCTCTTCTGAAAAAAAAAAAAAAAAAAAAAAAAAAAAAAGAAAGATAAATCTTGGTCAATGAGTTATTTCCTTCTCAATGCCGTAACTCTACGTGAACACCGAATTCTCAAGGTCAAGTATACGTTTTCAGCATGCGAAATTAACTTTTCAAAAAAAAATGTCTTCTATACACAAATATGTAGCTTTAAAAATTATGGTACTTTGTTACATTAGGACCCACACTAACTTTGATCATGACCCTATTGCTAACCCTAAACCCTCACTTTGACCCTGACAACAGGAGTCAAAGTAAGCGCGGGTCCTAGTGTACCAAAGCACCAAAATTACAATGCAATTTAGGATAAAATAACGAAATAAAAATAGGTTATCTTGAACTTTTCAGCTTTAAATGGCCGTCAGTGATACATTATTTTAACCAAATTAGTTCTAGTTTTATAACAATTTGGTTCAATTAATTTAATGACCAAACAAATCTAATTATTACAGTATTGTTTGGTCATTAAATTATTTGAATCAAATTGTTATAAAACTAGTACTAATTTGGGCAAAGGTGCGTTATAATTAACAAGGAAAAAAAAAAGGGGGGGGTGAAAGAAAATAAATAAAAGTTACCAACTACAGAAAAGTTTATTTCTACCTACCTGCATAATTTTTTTTGTGTTTTAATGTGTTTGAAAACGTTTTCATTTCAAGAAAAGATTTCATTCAAATAGTCTTTCGTTAGAGTGATAATCCAAAATGGCGGACGGGCGGCTTTGACGGACATCACCAAAGTTTAATTGATGGGGTTTTTTGTCTTTTGGGTGAAAAAATAAAAATGAAAAGTAAATAAAATATACAAATAACTGTTCCAAAGGCAATAAAATTTACTTTTCTATCTACCTAATTGAAAGGAGAAAAATGGTAAAAAAAAGGGAAGAGGTAATTAATCTTCAGTGATTTTCAGGAATTGGAGTAAGCCATTTTGAATTCTGACTAACAATATATTTGAACGTCGAGCGAAATCTTAAATTATAATAAAAATGCATGCATTTTAAACAAGAGTCAACAAAAAAAATAAATGTTACCGAAGGCAAAATAAGTTACTCTTCTACCTAACTGGATAAGTTTTGTTTTTTTGTTGTTTTAATTTTTTTAAAGCGTTCAATACAGAAAAAAAAAAAAAAATTGCTGACATCAGATGGTAACAGAGTCTTGATAATTACTCAAAAATAAAAAAATTACACAAAAATACTGGTAATAAAAAATATACAATTTGGTTGAACAGTATTTTTTCACATGATTTGTGACAGTTATTGGCTGTGATTGTGTTTAATTTTCGATTTTTAAGAAATTATCGAGACTCCACGTGACCGTCTAATGTCAGCCATTTTTTTTCGTTCTAACTTGAAAGTTGACACTAGTTTTGTTTTGAACTAAAAAACGCTTTAAAATAAGTTAAAAAAAAAAAAATTTATCTAGGTAAGTAGAATAGTAACTTATCTTGCTTTTGGTAACATTTATTTGTTGTACGTTTCTTTCACCTTTTTTGCTTTGTTGGCTCTTGTTAAAAATACCCCAAATCACTTTGAAAGACACAAAAAAAAAAATTAAGCAGACAGGTAGAAAAGTAACTTTCATTGCCTTTGGTAACAGTTATTTGTTACATATTTGTTTCTTCACCCCTTTTTTTCCTTGTTAACTATAATGCACTATTGCCCTAATTTGGAAAGACGGTTTCAATAGCAAAATCTAGCGAGAAAAAATACAACAAATGGTACCCTTATAGATGATGCACCACGTTTCAGTGACTTTGCGTCGTCAACGCTCGGGCAGGTTACGGAAGCGCCCGAGAGTTGACGAGGCAAAAACTGACAAACGATAGATTGAAGACTGGCAACCGATAAATTACGACAAAGAAAATCCTACTAAAATACATATATAAAAATATAGAACGAACAAACCATGGCTAAACAACTGTTATTAATTAGATGTTTATTTTTGTCAAATGTTTTTAGATAAAATGTTTTTAGATAAAATGTTTTTAGATAAAATGTTTTTAGATAAAATGTTTTTAGATAAAATGTTTTTAGATAAAATGTTTTTAGATAAAATGTTTTTTTATGTTTGTGCACCAGAAAGATTATAGAAATCCATTTTTTTTGTTACTGAACGCGATTAATTTCTTCCAAAAAGTTATCGGCTGCTTGGTTTATAGTTTTGTCAACTCTCGGACGCTTCCGAGACCTGCCCGAACGTTGACGACGCAAAGTCACGGAACCATGGTGCGTTATCTATAAGAGTACCCAACAAATAACTTATACCAAACGCAAGAAAATTTTACTTTTCTACCTACCCGATAAAAAAGCTTACACTAATATAACTAGCAACCACCCCCGGACTTAGGCTTACGGTTCCCCTAACTTTTTTTTAAAGCCTGAAAATAGCGACCCGCTGCCAAAGAAACCCCACCGCCATTTTGCAAGACGACTAACGGTAGATTAAAAGTGACCATTGTTAAAAATTCTGTACTTTCACCTAACAATTTAATAAATTCGGGAAACAAACTCGCCGGAAGTTATTACGGATAAAATCTAATATCTGCTGACTTAGTCAGATACTTTTATGGTTTGCCACGACCATCGTAAAGGAGGCCTTTTAACCGAGTCGAGTTTTTTCTGGTGATGTCATTGATAGTGGGGAAAAAGAATAACTATCAATTAGGACCGGAAGTGACTTAACGCGCCTACGTCCATCTAATCAGAGCGAGTAGACTCAACTCCATAGGAATATTTTTTTTTTCTTAACATAGTTCACCCCAAACAAGGCAGGCCGCCACTGTAGACGTAAGGGGCTACTGAGAAAAAGGGTGAGAGTTTTTTTGTTTTGGTTTTTAGGGGAGGTCAACCTAAATTGGGAGCTGTGCAGCGAGATGTCCGTTTACATTAGTTTTAAATTCATGCATGTTAGTACCATTATGTAAACAGGGAGGGAGTTCCAGAGTCCAGCAGCACGAGGAAAGAAGCTTTTGGAGTAGAAAGCTCTTCGGCATCTGGGGACCTCCACAGTGAACGGATAGCATTTGGCAGATTGTCGTGTTGGTTTAGTGAATTTGCGTCGTGGGGGCACTACAGCAGCAAGTTCATCAGAGCACAATCCATTGAAGAACTTGTAAAACAAGCACAAGGATGCAACATTGCGTCAATGGGACAGGGGCTGGAGCTTGGTGGATAGTGAAGGACCTATTAAGTTAGCAACTCTTTTTTGGACCTTGTCTAAGAGGGAGAGACTAGTGGCTGGTGCACCAGCCCAGATGTGGCAACAATACTCCATGCATGGGAGGATGGTGTCAGAAGTTTACTAGCACGGTAGAGGGAGCCTACCTTCTTTACAGCAGCCCTGGCAATGTCTTCAATGTATTTATTCCAATTCATGTTATCTGTGAAAGTTAGGCCAAGGAGTTTGAATGATGAACTCTCAGGTAGGGTGTTATTTGCCATGACAATCGGTGGTTGAAGAGGTTTCTTGTAGTTATTAAAGGAAAGGAGCTTTGTCTTTGCGGCATTAAAAGTTACCATCCATTTTTGACCCCATTCCACTACACACTGGAGGTTATTTTCTAAGGATTCAACCATTGCCTCAGATATGTGCGCGTCGGTTTTGCCCACATGACCAGAGTAGAGTGTGGTGTCAGCAAACATTCCTATCTCAGTCTCAATGACATCAGGGATGTCATTTATGAAAATCAGGAAGAGTAGAAGTCCAAGGATGGATCCCTGGGGTACACCAGTATTTATGTCATGTTGCTTAGATGAACGGCCATCGATGACCACCTGGAACTTTTTTTTTTGTTAGGACGGATTTAATTACATTATATATTGGTCCAGTAATACAATATGAGTACAGTTTTAGAAGCCCTTCATGCCAGACCTTGTCAAAGGCCTTGGATATATTAAGCGCTACCGCCCTAGCATCACCTGCCTTGTCCAGTGTATGATACATGCATTCAGATATGACCGTTAGGATATCTGCGGTAGATCGTGCTTGTCTAAATCCATATTGATGATCAGAAAGAAGTTTAGCATTAACCAGGTGCCAGACTATAGCTAGATTGATTAAATTTTCGAAAGAAAAAAAAACTTTCTTTCGAAAATTTAAGATTACCCTTTGCCGAACTGTTACTTACCAGACAGTATTTACTATTTTGGTATTTAATCAGTTTTTCGTGAAATTATTAATAAATCGTTTTGAGTTTCACTTTCTCTCTTCGTTTATTTCTTTTCACTTTTCCATCTTACGGCAACTACATCGCATTGCTATAGCCTCGGACGACTAATCTGCACTTGTAAATTATATATATATATATATATATATATATAATTTACAACTTTCATTGCCCTTCGACACGTGCATATCTCGCTGGAAGAAATAAGTTTGTGTGCCTGCAAAAAGTCTATTGTTTTCTGAGGCTCGCTTGTTAAACTACAAATATCTCGCAGATTGATGTTATTCAAATTCATTTTGGGAGAAGAAAAAAAAAAAAAAAAATCAGTCTGGCACTTCCGGTTGACTCGGTGGAATGAATGGAACTTTTCAATTATTAAGTCCAAGTGACGGTTGAAATGCAGAAGTGCCACAATTTCCATGCAGTATACATTATACATAGTATTTCATTCGATGTAAACCAGGTTGTCGTAACAATCAACTTAGGCATTAAAGAAAAATGTTCGTGATCGTTAATTAATAAATACTGCAAATAAAATTGATTGATTTCTTCAATTTTGATTTTTTTTTTTTTAAGTGAAGGTGGGGGGGGGGGGGGGGTCAAAATACCAATAGTCTGACTGTTCGACATATCTCGTTTGTTACTTTAGAGCATGACGTCATTTACCAGTGCTCTGGCCTCTTTTAAGATGGCCGTTGGTTTGGCAGACATTAAATGAAACCCAAAATGTTAACAAATGCACTCTTTTGGTTAGGGTTAAAATAAAAAAATAAAAAACTGTTCGGCGACGCCTCGGCCATTTCCGGTCTGGGCACATGTTCGTCTTTTCCCACAGTCCGTTTTTCACAACTTTTTACTGACCAGTTTTTTTGGGTATATGTTACAACGCTCAGCAGAGGCGCGAACGGGGTCCAAAAAACTAACGAGAACGGGGTTATAAAAATAAATATGCAACAAGTGAGTTTAACCTACGTCGAGAAGAGATATTTGTCTACTTACCTATGATATTTGTTTGTATTTTTACGTACTATAAATGGGTTTTTATTAGATGTAAAAAAAAAATTCTTGTTCATTTTCAACTAGTACTTTTTTCTAGACAAGATGGCATCTTCTACTCACTCTCTTACGAGCAAGCGCCATTTTGTATTTGCAAGTTCGTGTTACAAAACTATTGATTTATAATAAATAGCAGTTGGAACGGTTTAAAAATACAAACAAATATCACAGGACAGTTTTAAATTAACTTTTATCGACGACAGTTTTATTTGTTGTATATTTGTTTTTTTAGCGTTTTTACTCTGCTGAGTCTCGTAAAAGATGCCCTTTTTTTTTTCTTTTTTCGGTGTACACTTACCTATCAGGCTGCTACAGAATTCCGGGGTTTTGGAAAAAAATTTCAAATATTTTACATTTTGGGAGGGGGGATCAGTTTCCTATGTAAATTCAACGTAGACTGATCCCCCTCTTTTTGACCATCTCAATTTAGAAAATCTTTTCCGGTGTACAATTACCTATCATGTCGCGAGAGAATTCCGGGGTTTTGGAAAGGAATTTCAAAAAATTGAGATTCTAAGACGGGGGATCAGTCTTATTCGTCTTTTACCATAGTCTGTTTTCACAACTTTTTACGTCTTAAAATCTCAATTAAAAAAAATTTATTTCCAAAAACCTCGGAATTCTCTCGCGACATGATAGGTAATTGTAAGCAGAAGAAGAATTTTTAAAATTTGAGATAGTCAAAAAGAGGGGGATCAGTCTACGTTGAATTTACATTGAAAACTGATCCGTCTTAAAACCTCAATTTTTAAAAATTTATTTCCAAAAAACCCCGGAATTCTGACATTATAGGTAATTGTACACCGAAAAAGATTTTTAATAAAAATGAGATGGTCAAAAAGAGGGGGTTCAGTCTACGTTGAATTAACATTGGAAACTGATCCCCCCTCCTAAAATGTAAAATATTTTAAATAATTTTCCAAAAATCTCTAGCAGCCTGATAGGTAAGTGTACACCGAAAAAAGAACTGGTCAGTAAAAAGTTGTGAAAAACGGACTGTGTGAAAAGACGAACATGTGCCCCGGTCTGTTCTGTAATCGCAAACACTCGGGTCGATATATAGGTAGGGTCTCTTTTATAGAAATACCCAAGAACTGCATAAATAAAACGGTTTAGTTGTTTAAGACAGGGGCACGTTTAAAATCGTTTTTTATTTATAATTAAATAACTACTGGATGAATTTGCGTAATTTTTTCTGCACAATCTTATTTTCAGCTAACACGTAAGTACAAAGTTTATACATTCTTTAAATATTTCAATGTCAGGGCTGATATGCATAAGCACCACGCCATTTTCATTTAAAATAGGGGTTTCTAAAAATACGATAGGTGTGATAAAAAATTTTTTTAAGTGCTTATCCAGATTAAGTGATACATTCGAAAAATTAAAATGAGGAATTAAATTTTAACGAATAACGTGGAATTACCCCGCCACTAAGCCTTATTCAAGGGAGATAACCGAAATTCATAAGCCGTAATGGCGGCGGTATTTTCCCGTTACTAGTTAAAATGTAATTTTCTTTTATAAAAAAACAACTACTTGATTAATTTACGTGATTTTTGGTATAAGATATATTCAGCTTGTGACAGGTACGTACATCAAACCGATATTACTCAGTTTTGTTTTTTTCGAATGTCTCCCTTAATCTGGATTAGCACCCTTATTTTTAGTGCTATACATGCGAAATATGTAATGTGGGGAAAATCCATTAACATTAATTCTATTTTGAAAAGTCACAAAATAAAAATAAACTGATGAGAAAAATATTGTATTCATGTGGAGGGGGGGGGGGATGACAACTCTGCTAATTTTTAATAATGAAGATGATTCTTTATTTTTAAATGATTGCGTTTGATTGGTTCATTTGAGTCACGTGACAATTCTTATCGGATAGTGGAGGATACAAAAAGTTCTGCCAAGCTGTAACTTATTTAAATATTACTTCTTTTTTTTTAAAGTTATTTCACTAATAAATAATAGCGTCTGGAAAGAAAGAAAAAAAGGCGATAACGCAGCTAAAGGGCACATAACTCAAGTTGCTAATTTTTTAGGTAAAGATATGGAATCGGCAAAAGAAATTATTCTAACTAATTTACGTGACTAAGACAGAAATTAACTCTTAATTTGCTTTCTTTTCCTATAATTCAACCCAAAAATAAATGTTTAGACAGTTTAAAGGCGTTAACATTACTTCGAATTTCAAAGGCAAGGGGTCGCGACGTAAACACATGGCGGATATTAAATTTAATAATAATGGATTTAAAATGTTAGTTTTCTATATCCTTAACTTCAGACATTCTAAAGTGATTTTACAGCCTTTAAAGTACCGAATAAGAAAGTAAATGCTGGTTGGAATTCAACTTTTTAAAAAAAGGGCAAAAAGTCGAATAGGATCCATGTGTGCTCTTAACATAAAACGGAAAAGATCGATTTGGGCACAATTCCCGTCGTTACAAAGAAACAAGAAAGTTAAAATATATTAACAAAATAAAATTGTCATGTCATTTTTTTTTTAACTGTTAAAAAGAAAACAAATATTCATTTTTTTTTAAAAGACTTTGCATCATACAACGGAAGAAATAAAAATAACTATAAAAACAGAATCCTTTCTGGAAGTCAATTTTTTCTATTTTTTTTTTTTTAACAGAAAAAAATTGAATTTCAAAAAGGATTAAACATTCCAATAACACAATTTACCATGATAATTTAAATTTAAACAGGATTTCAAATTAAAACAAGAAGAAATACAATTAGTCCTGGTCGCAAGTTTTCGAAGCCGGCAACGTGGAACGAAATAAAAGAGAGAGAAAAATACACGTGCGTCATTCACATACCTTCTTAAGGAGGAGTCTATGAAGATCGAGTGAATTTAAATAACTAGAAGGCGGTGTTACTGCACTACTTGTCCCCTCTTACAAAAGGGCAGGTTAAATTATTATAGTTTTTAGAGGATCCGTTAAAAACAGATTTTTTTTTGTACACATTTTCAATATTATTCCAATACTCTAATGTATGTTGTTTTTTTTATACAGATTGTTCGTGTATATTCATTTGGTTTTAAATATGTGTATTTTTTTTTTAATTTAAACTAGTAAATAAAGTGACCCGTAGAGTAACTCATTTAGTTAGGGTTTGAATCAGAAAAAGTGAGTTTGAAAAGCCAGTTCAATTTTTTTTTAAGACAAAATCTAAAATTGCTCTCTCTCTCTCTCTCTCTCTCTCTCTCTCTCTCTCTCTCTCTCTCTCTCTTATATATATATATATATATATATATATATATATGATTATTTTTATTTATACAGAGATGTACAAAATTTGCGACACTTGCATGTCGATGTTATCGATCAACAGCTGTTAGAAACTGAGATCTCATCAGGCAGAAAGAAAATCCGATCCTTACCTCAGATCATATTTCGAAATATGATCTGAGATAAGGATCGACATGCCAGTATCGCAGATTTTGTACATGTCTGTATAAATAAAAATAATCATATATATAAAAGCTCTATTTGATATTGAGCAATTTTTATAAGCCCGGTTGAAATTCTTTGGATTTTTATCCTGAGGATGTTTACTTTACCTGGATTATATATATATATATATATATATATATATATATATATATATATAGTGTGTGTGTGTGTTAGAGTGATTGTATTATTAGGTAATTGTATGATTTACAACTGAAGGTATATAGGGAGGGGAAAGGAGGGTGAGATATAACCAGGTCAATCTGTCTGGGTCCCCTTACAGACGCTTAACCCTCCTTCCCCCTCCCTATATACCTTCAGTTGTAAATCATACAATTTCCCCCTCTATATATATATGTATTGCTTTTTTCCCCCTCACTATATGAATTCCGTTATAAATCATACAATCTCCCCCTCTCTCAATATATATATTAAATATGTTATCAGCCTCTTCCCTCAATATACGCCTTCCATTATAAATCGTTCAATTTCCCCCTCTCTCCATATATGTATTAAATATGTTGTCACTCTCTCTCCCCCTCACTATATGCATTCCGTTGTAAATCGGCCAATGTCCCCCTCTCTATATATGTGTATTGAATAGTGAGTGTGAATTTTTCTTTTTTCATTTTCAAACATGTAATTGCCTCGGTTTGGGTGCTTGAAAAGGCCGGAGGGTCGAAATAAACTATCGCACCAGTGATTATGTGATTCTGTGTCATTTTATTTTATTCTTGCTCTGTTTATTACATTGAGCTCTCATACTCGGATTTCCTTCTATAATTTATTTCACTATAAGACACACACTATATATATATATATATATGAAGCAATCCAACAAAAGATATAAGCATCAACTAATATCTTATAATTAGTGAAACATAAGGACTTAAGGATACTTTGCTTGAACTTTGAATTCTAATAAAATTTGATTGACACCTTATTTTATTACTTCATTTTATATTATAATATATATATATATATATATATATATATATATATATATATATATATATATATATATATAACAAGATTTAGTTACATTCCAAAGGCCAAGATTTTATTCATCTTACGAATCATTTTTTAAAAACAATCACTTTTGGTACAATTACGGTTCTGTTTCATTCACAATCTTTCAATTGGAAGAGGTTAGTATACATAAAGAATAGAAGGTATATGCTAAAACATGTATTTTCGCTCACCTATGTATATACATATATATATATGAATATCTGGGCAGCATCTTCTCTTTCAGGCAAGTATTGTTGAATATAATAGACAACTCGTGTCTAGATATCCTTTGGTAGATCCTTTCAATAGTCCGAATTAGGATCTTAGTTTCGGATGGGAATTGGCTGATGAATTTGCCATAATTTGGATTTGTCTCCCAAGTACTTTCGGACCCATCTGGGTCCATCTTTAGGGGGAATGAGGCTAATCAGTCTAGACCATGTGTAGTATCTATAGAAGGTGTTTCGTACTTAGTACATAATTCCCGACAAACACCTTCTATAAATACTATGAGTAGGGGGAAAACAGTCAACAGGAAGAGAGTTCCACAAACCTGTAGTTCTTGGAAAGTAGCTACTGGAATAGGAAGCTGTATTTTAAAATAATTTTGGTTGACAGAAAAATTTAGATAGAACAGGTGTTTTGTTTGAGGCAGTATTTTGGTTGTTGGGAGACGTGCGCTGGATAACTAAGCATATTTTACTTGGGTACAACGAAGTGAAAATCTAAAAATCAAAATACGAGCAGTATCCTGTTGAAACTTTCTCCCTACAGTTGATGGTTGACTTACTTTTTCAGCATTGGTGGTTTAAAGTAGACGTCACTGAAGTTGGAGAAACATCTAGTCGATTGAGGTTAGTTCTGTAACATTACTGGTCGAATATGGATGTCACAGCTCGTTAGGTGTGGTTGATCAGGGTGTAGTGACGGCTCGGAAGGAGACAGTCGTAACACCGAGGCGCGAACCCACGCCCATTAAATTACGAGACTGAGAGGGTTGCATTATGCAAATTAGGTGTAGCAAGAAGGCTACATAAAAGGCGGTGTCTTTTGGATCGGTGGCAGTCGAGTAGAGAACGTCACGAAGATCGGATACGTTGGGAGAAGACGGAAGAAAAAGAAGGAAAAACGCGTTGCACGGTTAAAGGAACACAATTCATTACATTACTATTACAAGCTATTTCGGGTTAGTCAAGCGTAGACATCACACCGAGGTTGAATGATTGCTGTCATCGTTTCTGGTAAATCGAAGTTGCTGAAGGATCATGGATGGCGACACTGGGGGGAGGGGGCAGGGCTCAAGCCCCTCACTTTTTGACTTGGGCCCCCCCCCACTTAACGATCATCAATAATTAAGTTGATATGCATGTGTTTAACCGGGCCCCCCCACTTTTTAGGAGAACCCCCCCCCCCACTTTTATAACTGTCCCGCCGGCCATGAGGATGTATGTACTCATGGATGACTGCCTGGGTGGCGTATATTACAAATGCGTCATTTTATGGAGTTGGGTCAATAGATGTGGTGTCATCGAAATACTATCCGAGCAAAGAGAGGGGACAGGAAAATAGAAACATAAGATAACAAGGCAAGGTTGTTCGGCAGGCATGTATTATACAGGGTGGGCTAAAATAAGGGTCCTATTTTTAAAAATTCATAACTTTTTTATTTATTGATTTTTTTTTGATTTTTTTTTAGAATAAGTAAAGGACTCCTTCCGAAGCAAGCATGAGCCGTATTAGCCCTAAGGAACGTACCCTCATTTAGAAAACATTATTTTTGCTTAAAAAACTCAAAACAGTGTAAAAAACAATACTTTAGTTTTTGTAAGTTTTAAGAAGTGTTTTTCGGCTAAAATTTGTTTTGTTTATTTCAAAAAATCTCGGAAGGGTCAGTCTACACACACATAAAGTTTGGTGAGTTTAACTTTTATTTTGTGGAAGTTATTCCAATTCAAGTTATTCAAATTTAAAGATAGGACCCTTATTTTGGCCCACTCTGTATGAATGTAATTTAGTCCAGCTCTTTAGTCTCGGCCTTAGGTGTATTCCCGCTTCTCGACAGGAACTGATCAATTTGCGCATCAAACTGTCTGGGTGTTTTATCACCCACGCCATTACACAACGCATGCACAAGAGATTACATGTAAATACAAATAAAAATAGATTTCAATTATGTGAGTGCTACAAATCCTTCTAAAGGTTTGTGGTTGTTTAGAATTATGAAGTTCAGACCTTTCAACAGGTGGCAAAAATGTTTTATGACTAGGTGTTTTCATGTTAAAAAAAATGTTGTTTTCTTTGCTTTTGATAACCTACGGGTTATTGCAACTTGCTAAATCTGTCCCTTACTATAAAATGTTACTGTAAAAAAACCTTGATTTATTTATATCTGCCATCTTTATTTCCCCAGTTAACTTGTATTGTCTGCGTTTCATGTACATGATTAAACTTGCTATAACTTACTGTTTTTAATACCGATGGATCTTTGGAATCTCTACGACCCAAGCGGCACAATAACAACAACAACAGTAGAAACAAGAACAAAGGCAGCAGCAGGAGTGACAAAACTTCGTAACACTAGTGATTGGACTCCCTCTTCCCTCGTTGAGTCCACGATGACCAGAAGGATTTTTTCTTGTTTTTTTTTCACAGCCATTACCAGACTTGCTTTATTAGTTTATTACATTATTATTATTTCGTAAATAAATTGTGATTTTTAACTTGTATGAATGCTTTTGTCATTTTTAATACTTTTCCTCTACAAGTCTGCTATCAGCTATTTCGTCTTAGAAACGATCGTACACCAGAAGATTTTGTTAATGTTAAATTCATGGAACTGATATAAATAATATGTTATAATATATATATATATATATATATATATATATATATATATATATATATATATATATATGATGAGAATAGAAAACCCGAAACAACGTCGTCTGTAAGTATAAAACACTTTAATATTTAAAAAAATATATATTTATAGTTAATGCTCCTTTAAGATTTAATAGTCTTGATAGTAGAGCCCTGTTTAAAATTACAAAGATTGTTGTCATCCTGCGATTATGCAAAGTTCTGCTTGAGCGTTGAACACTATCGACAACATGACGTTTGCCCCCATCTCTCGGATAAGTGTACATTAATTTCAATTACTGTCTGTGGTGATTTCTCGCGGTCGTGTGGGCATTAGGCTTGTGATTCTAGGCTGAATCTACGAACTGCGTTTGAGTCTATGCGACCACTTGCAACCGCCACTCCTTCACTGGTGAGGGTAGAAAACCTGAAAAGACGTCGTCTGTAGGCATAAAACACTTTAATACTTAATATATATATATATATATATATATATTTCAATTTTCTTATCTTTTTGTTTTTGCTGGGGATGGGGCATCCTACTGGATGCCAGATATTCACCCACTATTTCAAACACTCCAGCCGAGAAATGTTTTTAAGATTGTAACTGTTCTTTTAAGTGCAATTGTTTGTATTTCTCTTGCACTTGGTTAACCGGGTATATTCGCCAGGTAGCTTTTTAAATTGTTTTCTGTAATGATTATATATATGTGTATCTATCTTTTTTTTTATTTTACTTCAGTCGAAGTTCTTAGAAATCAAGGGACCCCTTCCTGGGGCTAACACTTAATCTCTATATGAGATATATAGATATTTGAATATTCCATTAAACTTCTCCTTTACCTGTCAAACGTTGAGTTAGTAAAGAAGTTAAGAACATTAATTTTCCTCTCCCCAACTGACCAGTAAACTATGTTATAGTGTATCTTTCTTGTGGTCTCTTGATCTTACTGGATTCCAGGACAAGAATTCATCTAGTCTGGTGGAGTATCCAGCTCGTAAGTGTTGTTACTTGAGGTAACATCACTAGGAGAATGGTGCACCATTCCTCGTATAAGCAAGTGTATAGCCGTGCTGAGGGAATCTTATGTGTGCTGCGAATACTATGTTATTTTTTGGTCAGGATTTACTTGTAGGGTGAAGTATCCTCATGCCAGGTTGTCCTGACAAACCCTTGTACAGAGAGACCGAAGACACTCGAGGATGGTTTCTAGTAGGTAATTCAGATGGTGTTAGATATAAAACCTTTTATTTATACAAATATTATTTGACTACACATTTTAAGACTTAATACTAGACACTGTCCTCGAGTGTCCTGTCTCTCAAGCGCCGGTCAAAATAGGCTAGAAACAGATGATAAAGCCTACATGTGCTTTAGATAAACCCTGCAGCACAGCGTTAGTTACTTGTATTTCTTATACCGTTCTCCTTTGACCCAGGACTGTACCCTTCTTAACTCTGTCTATGAAAGCATAGATATAGCACTCTCACTTGCCTTGAGTGTCCAAATAGACGTTCACTTATCTGAAACCTCCCTTTGGTGTAAAATAGCATTTTCGTCAGTCTGTCACACTTAAATTTGAAATAAAATCTTTGTTGGTCTGTCGCGTTGAAATTTGAAATAACATCTCCCTCGGCCTGTCACGCTTAAGTTTGAAATATCCTTTTAAGATACGTTCACACATATTTATCGATCGGTATGTAGTAGTAGTAGTAGTAGCAGTAGTAGTAGTAGTAGTAGTAGTAGTAGGCCTCTTCGGTCAGGGTCGACCTGTCTGTCTGCTCGGATGGAGCAGCGCCGTCTGTGGTTAAAGTGACTAATGTGAAAGTGGCAGTCTCTGCCGCAAAGGTCACTGGGGAAGCTGAAGTGTACACTCCAGGTTGTAAGCTGTAGGAGTGTTGATTGAGTGTTGCTGGATGCTAGCCCGGACGGTGTGATATGAAGGACAGGCTGTTACCCACGAAGCATGTCCCCCCTTTCCACGTCGCTGATGGATCAAAAGTGACAGCAAGGTTGTTACAGTTTCGTACCAACGCTGTCTGCAGAAACTGGTAGAACCGAGTTGTATGTATTTATCTACCCCCTCTCACTTGCCTTGAGTGCCCAAATACATGGATGGGCGGATTTTAATGCACATCACCGTGACTGGCTTGGATTTTCCAGCTATACAGATGCAGATGGTAACTCCATGTATAGTTTCTCCATCACTCACTTCCTCTCATAGACTGTCATTTTCCTGATCTGCCTCCTTGATCGTGCGGACCAGCAAACCTCACCTTTCGACCTGTTCTTGACCTCACTGACCAAGGCTTATGTGACGAATGCCCATAGTTCGCTCGGGAACACTGATCACCCTAAAATATCGTCCGAAAGCTGAAGAGCCGTTGCTCAAAACGACGAGATACTTCAAGCATGCTGATTTTGATTCAATCAGAGACGCCCCATGGAGTGGAATCTTTTCTCTCTTGCTGATCAGTGTGCAAATGAGGCAACCAAATGGTCAAAGCAGGCATTGATGTGTAAAGGGGAATGGTGAGTGCGATGAAAGGGGTTATCCTTTCATCTTCTCATGAAGAAACGGAACAATGAAAAGTATTTCTGTAACTATAACAAAAAGGGGTTTTATTAACTCAAGGTTACCTATACCGTTTGGTATAGGTAGAAGAGAGTGGGACGGTGTCCGTCAGAGGAAGAGGAAGAATATAAGAGTTCTTAGTGCCGCCTGTGGATTTCTTCAGGTGAAGATGGTAGTAGTCGTCGAGTGGCGACGGCGGCGGTGAGAGAGCGTTTCCTCATTCCTCACTGGTGGGCGACGGTGATGTGTCCTTGCTGGTCCCAGGAGGTCGTCTGATCTTTTTCTTCGAACCCTAAGGGGACATAAGTAGTCCCTTAGGGAACTAACGATATTACTGCGCCCTGTGATTTGATTGGACAAGCCAGCTCACAGGGACAGTGATTACGCATTCAAAAGTAGTCTCTATTGGTGACTGCTACAGATGCACATGTTCTCACGAGAAAATTCTACAGCAAGCCCCACTCTTCCCAATGGTTCACCTCGAAATCTGCAGCTGCTATTGCTCAGAGGCAGCAAGTATTCCCACAATACGGCTGCCATAAGTCTACTATGAATATTGATTTACTCCTCTCCAGGAGTTAGGCACAAGGCCAGTTTTTATCTTACTCCCACAAGTAAGATGTGACCCAAGGTCGGGTCGGGAAAGTGGGGTTTAAAAATTGCCTGGGCAGTCCCGTCGGCATTCCCCGGTAGGGGCGCCTCAGGCAGTAAGCAATAAACTTACTCCTCCCCAAAGAGGGGAGGCGAAGCCTGGGAGGGTGGACCTCCTAAAACTGCACAGGACAAACCCCATAGACTGGCGTAAATCAAGCCCCGAAGGCCAAGACAATACCAGTGTATGGGGTGCAGTATCCATCGGAACAGATACTACACTTTGATCTTAGCCAAAGTCAAGGAAAAATTGTAAGACTGTGATATCTAAAGAAAAGAGAATGGTATACAGAGATGACCAGGAAATGCATTCAGTCGCAGAAACTAGGTTCTTGTGATTTCTGGAAAATCTACAATAGTGTGGTGAACAATGGACAATCAACAATTTCCCCACTATCCAACCACAATGATGTTGCTTGCACGTAAACTGATGAGGCTGAACTATTTTCCCAGCGTTTTGCCTTTAACTCCACTTTGGACTTCGCAAACCACTCCCTCCCTAATTTCCCACTGCGGATGGAAGCCACACTCGGTGACCTGGTAATCACGCAATCTCATGTCCTGAACATCATAAAAAACCTTGACACCTCCAAAGCATGTGGATGATCTTATTCCAGTAATAGTAATAAAGAAATGTCTTGCTGAACTGGCCCCTGTTCTCTCCAAACTCTACAACAAATGGCTTGCTGAATCTTGCTTCCTCGCTAGCTGAAAAATTGCTTCTGTGGTACCAGTTTTCAAGAATTCTGGAGATAGAACTAATCCTCAGAATTATCACACCATCAGTCTACTCCCGCATTTTGCAAAAATCTTTGAATCCTTAATCAATCTAGCGATAGTCTGGCACCTTGTTAATGCTAAACTTCTTTCTTCGAACGCATATACCATACACTGGACAAGGCAAGTGAAGCTAGGGTGGTAGCGTTTGATATATCCAAAGCCTTTGACAAGGTTTGGCATAAAGGTCTTCACATAAAAATTAATTCATATGGTATTACTGGACGAATATTCAATATAATTAGATCCTTCCTATCCAACAGAAAGATCCAAGTTGTCCTCGACGGCCGTTAATCTAAACAACATGACATGAATGCAGGTGTACCCAAGGAATGAATCCGTGGACCTTTATTGTTTCTAATTTTCATAAACGACCTCTCTGATGACATTGTGTCTGAGATGTGTATATTTGCTGATGACACTACACTCTACTCTCGTCATGTGGGTAAAACAGAAGCACACATATACAGAGTGGATTCAGATCATAAATGGATGGTAACATTTAATGCCGCAACGACAAAGTTCCTTGCCTTTAACAACTCCAAGAAACCTCTTCAACCACTGATTGCCATGGCAAATAACACCCTACCTGACAGTCCAACGATCAAACTCCTCGGCCTAAAATTCACAGGTAACATGAATTGGAACAAATACATAGAAGACATTGCCAAGGCTGCTGCAAAAAATAGGAGCTTCCCCTACCATTCTAGAAAACTTCTCACACCTGACAGTATCCTATATCTCTACAAAGCCACTCCATGCATGGAGTATTGTTGTCACATCTGGGCTGGTGCACCATCCACTAATCTCTCCCTCTTAGACAGGGTCCAAAAAAGAGTCTCTAATCTTATAGATCCCTCACTATCCATCAAACTTCAGCCTCTGTCCCATCGCCACAATGTTGCATCCTTGTGCTTGTTTTACAAGTACTTCAATGGAATGTGTTCCGATGAACTTGCTGTTCTAGTGCCCCCTCGATATAAATACACTCTACCAACCCGACAATCGGCTAAATCCCATCCATTCACTGTGGAGATCCCCAGATGCCGGAGGGCCGTCTACTCCAATAGCTTCTTTCCTCGAGCTGCCGATCTTTGGAACTCCCTCCTTGCTCCCTGTTTCCCCGACTGTACCGACATGGAGAAATTTAAAACTAATGTCAACAAACATCTAGCTGCACAGCTCCCAATTTAAGATGATCCCCTTAAATTTCACCCTAATTCTCAGTCACCCCTGACGTCTACAGTGGCAACTTGCCTTGTTTGGAGTGAACTCAGTTAAAAAAAAAAAATGCTAAACTATCTTCACTAGTTACATAGTTATTTCAATCTTATAACCCAGCATTGAAAGTTTAAACAAGTATCCAATATTCAGAAGGGACAGTTCTTTCCTTGACACCGGAATTCATATTTCCACTTCCGCTTCCAGCCACATGGTTCGTTTAAATTTATTGTAAATCTTATTTTTTTTAACTTCCAGAAGTTGTAAGTTTTTTTTCTTTCTTTTTAATTGATTTTTATATATAAAAAAAAACAAAGCATTTTTCGATTTTAGCATAAAGTTCCGGTTATGAATTTTGTAAAAACGGAAAATAAAAAATAATTAGGAACGATTTTAAAACCTTATTTTACGAATTCATTTCTCGGTGAATTGTGATAATTTAAGAATAATAATAAATTAATTAAAAGTCAATTTATAGAGATCTTTAAAGCTCAATTTTGTCTGTATTCTAAATCGTTCAGTGTTACGGTAGTGTTAAATCATATTTTAGTCACCTAAATTATTTACGGTTTCAACATTCCCAAACAACTTATTTTGGCTATTTTTAACGACTACTAACAACGAAAAAGGGGTGGAAAAAAAACCCCCCAAATAGCTAAATGTTACCAAAGGCAAAATAAGTTACTCTTCTACCTAATTGGATAAGTTTATTTGTAGTTTAATTTATTTTAAAGCGTGTTTTAGTTCGGTTTAAAAGTAGTGTCGAGACGTCATGTTAAATTCGAAAACTAAAAGTGGCCGCATTTGATCACGTGACGTCTCGACACTACTTTTAAATCGAACTAAAAAACGCTTTAGAATAAGTTAAAACACAAACAAACTTATCCAGGTAGGTAGAAAAGTAACTTATCTTGCCTTTGGTAACATTTATTTGTTGCCTATTTGTTTGTTTTTCACCCCTTTTTCGTTCTTGTTAACTGTCGTTATAAATGCCCCTTTTGTTTATTAAATTGTTAGGTGAAAGTACAGACTAGTTAATAAATACCCCCCACCTCCCTATGTTAAGAATGGCTTTCTAAATAATAATTACTTCAGCCTGGTCCGTAAACTGCATAAGTACCATATAGGGTAAACTGGGGTATTAAGCACCACCCTTTTTACTGACTCTGTTTCATCTGCATAAAAGATCGTTTTCAAAGTTTCTTTGGACTATCATGGGCAAAATATATTTGGGATGTCTTTGTGTAAACAAATACCAGTTAACGTGTTCATCAGAAAAGAAAATATATTTATTGAATTGTTTAAAAACTTAGGTTAGATTTCCACAAATTTCAGTCACATGGGACAACAGGCACCATCAACTAACATGACAAAACTAAATCTCCCTCAACGTATGCAGGTTTTTATTTATTTTCATTTTAATTTTTCGTTGCTCATATTTCGAAGCTCAATTCACATTCTTTCAGTTAAAAAAAAAAAAAACAGGTTCGAAAGTAATTTCGCGAAGACATCAGAACTTTTATTTAAATCATTCTATTTTTATTTATGTTTTAGTTTTAAATAACTGATTTGAACGTAATCTTACGAAGATATCTGATATATTTACAATTATTTTGTTCAAAATATAAACCACGCCATATACTCTTGAGCGAGCCAGGTCGGGTCAGTTAGTATATATATATATATATATATATATATATATAATTATTTCAGGACCGGCGGGACAGTTATAAAAGTGGGGGAGGGGGGGGGCTCGATAAAAAAGTAGTATAGTATCCATATTTTGGGAGGCTCTGCGCATGCGTCAGATTTCATTCATAAAAAGTCGCAGCGAGCGACCCAAACCAGCACATGCGTATTGAGCGCACAATTCAAATGCAGACGAAAACGTTTTTATTTTTAAGTAAATATGCTATAATAATAATAATAATAATAATAATAATAATACATTTTATTAATAATGTAAGTGTTTGGAATAAAACAAAAAAATATGCTGAATATAAAATTAAATACATTTGTTTAATTATTTTTTGTTTTCTTTTACGATTTTCACAAATTGTTTTTTGGTTTAATGAATATTTACATTGAAAAAAAAACATTTTATTAATTATGTAAGTGTTTGAAATAAATCAAAATGTCAGAATGAACAACCCCCCAAAAAGTATTAGAAAAACACGTTTATTTTAATTAAAAACTAAAATGCTTTCATCCGTTTACACTTGAATTGTGCGCTCAACACGCATGCGCTAGCTCCAGCGACTCACCACGACCTTCCATGAATGAAATCTGACGCATGCGCAGAGCCTCCCAAAATATTGATACTATACTACTTTTTTACCGGGCTCTCCTAAAAAGTGTGTGGGGGGGGGGGGGCGGTTAAACACATGCATATATAACTTTATTATTGATGACCGTAAAGTGGGGGTGGGGGCGGCAAGTCAAGAAGGGGGCCGCCGTCCATGTTATTTGTAAGCAGGTGTCACCAGACTAGCTAGCATTTCTGTAATCTGACTAGAATTTGGGGTATCAACTGCACAACCCATGGTCGAAATCAAGCACCGAATTTGGACAGAGACAACGAGCGGACGATTGCGGCCATTTCTGATTTTAAATTTCTATATTTTCAGCAATGATAAAAATGGGTAAAAAGAAAGGAAAGGTTGACCGCAATCACCAGAAGAAACGGAAAAGTGAAGTTAAGAAAATCAACCCGTTTGAAATCAAAGTTAACAAACAAAAGCATCACGTGTTGGGTCGGAAGTTGGCAAAACATGAAATCGGCCTTCCGGGACAATCAAGATCAAAGTCGGTTAAAAAGGTAAGTGATCATTAATCATTTCTTCTATTACATACTAGCAGGGCTACACGGTGTTGCCCGGTGCAAAAGTATAACTTCGGTACTGATATCGAACCTGAACCAGTTATCGTGAGGTTCGACTCCGAAGCGTTCGGCTGTCCTACGCAAACGCCCGAGAGTTGACGAGCCGATTTGTACCAGACGACAATTTTGATACGGTGCTGCGTCCTATGATAATGTTTTGCTTGTTTTATTTGTTTTGCTTGTTTAAAAAATTTCTTGCAACTATAACTAAAAATTATAGGAAGCAGCAACGTATCAAAATAAAAAAAATATTTATTTGATAACAGTAACTTCGCTATGTTTTTGTTTTTTTTTGTTGTTTCTTTTAGAAAATTTTTTGAAAATATAACTTACAATCACAGGACGCAGCACCGTATCAAAATTGTCGTCTGGTACCATTCGGCTCGTCAACACTTGGGCGTTTTGCGTAGGACAGCCGAACGCTTTCGAGTCGAACCTCACGAAAACTGGTTCAGGATCGATATCAGTACCCATACTTCTATTAGAACTTCTATCTCTCTATCATACTTTTTCCACCCCCACCATTTCCCCACTCCCTCTCCTGAACTCTCTCTTTCTCCTCTGCCAAGGCCATTCCTCTCTGGACACACACACAACTCTCCTTTATATAATAGATTCCTTGGGAAATTAGTCAGCATTTTCTTTCCAAATTAGTACATAAAATGGCTGAAAAAGCGACCACCCTGACGAAACCTGGCCCAGTTGCTCCTCAAAGAATGAATAATTTTTTTATTTTTTTATTTTAGATATTATTCTTCCAGGGCAATGCTGATCAAGAATATACCAACTTAGTGGCATTTTGTTTTGTATTTTAATTTTTTGAACTTTCAGTTAAAAATACACACATACAGACAATCACCCTTTATACAATACTAGCAAGGATTACCTGGCGTTGCCCGGGGCAAAAGTGTAACAATCTCTCTCTCTCTTCCCCGGTCGCCTCCTTATCTCCCCCAAAATTCTTGGGAGTCGGTGGGGATCGAAACATAAACCTCTTGGTCTTCTGGGGGATTGTTTTGATTATATTTGAGACTTGCAGAGCTTACCGGCATTGCCCGGGCCAAAAATGTAACATATTTCTATTAAAATTTCTATCTCTCTACCCCTCTCTATCCTACTCTCTTTATCCCTCTACCGTTTTCCCACTCCCTCTCCCAAACTATCTTTTTTTTCTCTGCCCAGCGTATTTCTCTCTCTGGACAAATACACACACACACACAACTCTCCTTTATATAATTTCTCGAGGAATGAGTCAGCATTTTCTTTCCAAATTAATACATAAGAACATTGAAAATGGCTGGAAAACCGATTTTATAAACTACTAACCTGTTATAATTTATTATAATATAAAATTTGAGCCCAATCGGATTATTAGTTTACAAATTACGGTTGTTTAAGTGAAGCTACTGTTGCAAATTTTCAAAACAATGGAAAAATCTGAATTTCGTGTGTTGATAAAGCATTGCTTTCTGATGGTAAAAACTACTATTCAAGCAAAGCAATAGCTTGATAAGTGTTATTCCGACTCTGCTTCGTCAGAAACAACAGGTGGTTTTATGCTGACTTTAAACATGGTCGTACAGACACAAATGATGCTGAACGCTCAAGTTGCCCAAATTTGGCAGTTGTCCCAGAAAACATACCAAAAGTCTGCAAACTCGTTTTCTACAACTTAAATAATACATCGCTCAATAAGTCCTGGGTCTGACCTATAGATGGCGCCACTAATAAAAAATCCATATGATTTTTAATAAAGTACTAACCTTCAAATGGCATGTGTCAAAATTTGAGACTTATCAGATTATTAGGAACAAATTGCAGTTATTTAAAGGAAGACTACTGTTGCAGATTTTGCTTTCTTAGCCTTTTGGCTAAGATCAAAGTGTAGTATCTGTTCCGATGGATCTGAGGTCCACCTTCCCAGGCTTTGCCTCCCCTCTTTGGGGAGGAGTAAGTTTATTGCTTACTGCCTGAGGCGCCCCTACCGGGGAATGCCGACGGGGCTGCCCAGGCAATTTTTAAACCCCACTTTCCCTGACCCGACCTTGGGTCACATCTTACTTCTGGGAATAAGATAAAAACTGGCCTTGTGCCTAACTCCTGGAGAGGAGTAAATCAATACTGTTGCAAATTTTCAAAACAATGGAGAAATCTGAATTTGATGTGTTGATAAAGCATTGCTTTCTGATCAGGAAAAAAAAGTTATGTTTAAGCAAAACAATGGTTTGAAACATATTATTCGGACTCTGTTCCGTCGGAGACAATGGTTAAAAGGTGGTTACGGTTAAAGTGGTATGTTGACTTTAAACGCAGTCGTACAGACAAAAATAATATTGAGCACTCAGATCGACCAAATTCATCAGTTATCTCAGAAAACATCAAAAAGTCAACAAACTCATCTTAGCCGAACATAGACTGAAGTTGCATGAGATAGCAGATGAATTGAAGATATCAACATTTTGCATGAACATGTGTTCAAAGTAGGTGTTGCGTTTGCTCACAGCCGATCAAAAACAACAACGCATCAACGATTCAGAGTGTTGTTTTCAATGCAACAAAAAGGAGGTTTTGCGTCAATGTGAGAATGGATGAAACATGGACCCACCATTTAACTTTGGAGTCAAATCAACAGTCAGTTGAGTGGACAGCAGCAGGTTAAAGCCTCCCAAAAGCAGGCAAAGATTCAAACATCAGCAAGCAAGGTTTTGGCCTCCGTATTTTGGGGATGCACAAGGTATTTTGTTCATCGATTACCTTGAGAAACGAAGGACCATCAATAGCAGATATTGTATAGCATTATTTGTGCGTTTGAAGGAAGAAATCATGAAAAATAAAGAAGAAAAAAGTGCTCTTTCACCAAGACAGTGCACCATGTCATAAATTGATCGCAACAATGGCAAAACTACATGAATTGCATTTCAAATTGCTTCCGCAGCCATCTTTTTCTCCAGCTCTGGCCTCTAGCGACTACTGGCTGTTTGCAGATCTCAAAAGAATGCCCCAGGGAAAGAAATTTGACTACTATTTTTTTTTTTTTTAAGGATTTCAAAGTGTGCGAAGGAGAGATAAAAGACTGTCATATTTTCTTAGAAGAGAAACTGCCAATGATGATAGCTCGATTTCAGCAAGCAAGATTTTGGCCTACGTATTTTGGGGATGCACAAGGTATATTATACATCGATTACCTTGAGAAATGAAAGAACCAGCAATAGCGAATATTATTGGTGAAGAAATCACATAAACACGGCCACAAATGAAGAAGAAAAAAGTGCTCTTTCACCAAGACAATGCACCATATCACAAATCAATCGCAGCAATAGAAAACTACATTAATTGCACTTCAAATTGTTTCCGCACCCACCCTACTCTCCAGATCTGGCACCCAGTGGCTACTGACTGTTTGCAGACCTCAAAAGAATGCTCCAGAGAAAGAAATTTGGCTCCAATGAAGAAGTGGTATCAGAAACTGAGGTGTATTTTCGGGCCAGATACAAATTATTCTACAAAAAAGGTATGGAATTGTTAAAGAAGAGTTGGAATCAGTCTCCTTCTAGAGTGATGCACTATGTTGATGAATAAAGTCGAATTTTGCCTAAATGTTTTATTAGTTTGGCCCGGAACATTGAATGATGTGCTATGTAGACGATCTGGTAATCATGGCAGATATAATGAACCAATTGTTTGCGAAATTGAGAATGTGGAAAAATGGCCATGGAAACCAAAGGACTAAGAGTGAATCTGTCAAAAGACTATAGTGATGGTCAGTGGCCCAGAACTACAACAGCTCCTCCTTAAAGTTTAATCCTTACTCACTTTGGTAGGGGGAGTGGCAACGTGGTAGTGTCAGAACCATATGGCTAACAGGACTCTGGTGAAAATGGCAAAGCTGTCGGCATCAAGATCCGTCGTTTTCTGGTCATCTCTGCCTCTGCATGTGGCAAGCAAAGATGTGTCAGGCGTGGAAACGCAAATCAATGGAGTGAAAGTGGCACTGTTGTTTCTGCGCTATTCCTTAGTGTGTTTTGGGGCAAACCTTCCCTGACTTCGCATGCAACCGCTGAACCTTGCTGTACTCAGTGTTAGGGGTAAACACCTGCAATCCTGCAGTTTAACAAACAGCTGCGACCAACGAGGAGGACTTCATGCAGACCAGACAATCCTGAGACGCAATCTTTGTGAGCTCTGTGCAGAAGTTAGACTCGTTTAAAAACAACAACAAAAACAACAGTTGAAAGATTCTGGTCAATATCCATGTGCAGGGAAGGAGTGGGATCCAATGCAGTCTATGTGCATTATTGGTTCACAGAAAGTGTAGTGGCTTGTCAGGAAAACTGGTACCAGCCCCCAACTATAAGTGTAAAAGACTCTCCCTCTTAGACAAGTTCCAAAAAAGAGTCGCCAACCTAACAGTTCCCTCACTATCCACCAAGCTCCAGCTCCTGTCCCATCGCCGCAATATTGCATCCTTGTGCCTGTTTTACAAGTACTTCAATGGAGTGTGCTCCGATGAACTTGCTGCTCTAGTGCCCCCTCGACGTAAATACACTCGACCAACCCGACAATCAGCTAAATCCCATCCGTTCATTGTGGAGGTCCCCAGATGCCGGAGGGCCGTCTACTCCAATAGCTTCTTTCCTCGTACTGCCGGCTTCTCGAACTCCCTCCTTGCTCCCTGTTTCCCCAACTATACCAACATGCAGAAATTTAAAACAAATGTAAACAGATATCTCGCTGTACAGCTCCCAACTGAGAATGACCCCCAAAACTTACAACCTAATTCTCAGTAGCCCCTTACGTCTACAGTGGCAGCCTGCTTTGTTTTGGGTGAAATATGATAGAAAGAAAAAAGCGTATCTGGGGCAGGCACACCCATTTAAATGTTGATCTTGCAGTGAAGTGCTGTTTGATGACGACCCTCTCGAAGTGATGGCCACTTTTTGTTAACTTTTGGATATGTTGAGTGCTGGAGGCGGTTGCGAGTTTAGCTTTGGCATTGGTAAGTTCTGTGAATCAGTGCCAGTCTTGACATCACAAGCTATCCTCTCACTATCATGGGGAAGGGTGTATAGCAGTCGTGTTAGGTGTGTGTGATGCTGTATGGAGGCGAGTCTCAAAGATGCTGTCGTAAACGTCACAGTCATCTCTATCTACGCGCCAGCACTCAATGATGCCGAAGAGGACAAGGATATGTTCTACCATGACCTTCAAACAGCAGTAGACCATACCCCATACCCCATTTACTGATCTCTTAGTGGAAGTAGGGGATTGGAACGCTTGTGATACTATAGACTACCCCCACAGGCCAGGATCTCCTGGGGAGATTAGCTAGGAAGTAGATGACAATATGAAAGCAACAGATCCATTATGTTATACAGACAAAGTGACGCCATGAACAATTAGCCGGGAGAAGGGATCAGGATAAAGAATTCGGAAGTATCTGTTTCAGGTTGAAGTAAGCTGAGAGTAATTGAGAAAAAAAACGGACGTTTAGGATTTACGGTCGAAAGTATATATATATTTGGGGAAAACTGGGTGTTCGGAGAGTTTGATGAGGATAATGACAAGAGAAGGATCTCTGTATGGGATAAAGAAGGTTGTTACATGGTTTGAACGAGGAGTTAGTCTTAGCTGAGATCCTAAACTTGAAAGATGTGAATTAGTGATACTAACGACGGGGCCCCAACGATACACACACGTGTTCAACAAGTCAAGTTATACAGGGTCTATACCTGCGTTTGTTGTTTTTATAATGAATGGCAATTATAAATTAATGGTTCGCGTTAACCGAAGTTAAGCGACATTGAGCCTGGTCAGTACAAGATGGGTAACCATTGGGGAATACCAGGTGCTGTATGGGGACACCTAGCTATGGGTAAATAGCATCGCCAACCCGCAATGCCTAGCATGGCGACTATCGCAAACCCCCTGAATGACAGTCACCAATAAGGTGGACGGAAACCAGGGTGGGGTTCCTCCCTCAGGAGTGATCAAAAAGCCTTGATGGTGATGGCTTGACACTTGGCAATCGCCTTATACTAAAATCGACACGTCCACAATATGAAGATGGAGAAAAAAAAAAAACCACGGCAGATGCGTTTTGGAGATCGGCGAAGGCGCAGTTATATACGCTCGTACAGTCCAAAGGAAAATTAGACGATAAAATGGATGATGAGATGATATTCGCCAATATCAATGTTATTACAGTCATTTTCTTTTACGTTTTTATAATGGTTTATCTATCTAACATATAAAGTTATCTTGTGAGATGTCCGACCTAAATAGCACTTATGTTGACATATAAAACTTAGATTTTTGACGCGCCACTTTACATCTGTTATTGTTGTACCATGTTATTGGCAATATAATAACTTTGTTAAAGTGTATTTAAAAAATTATATAGTCCCACCTGCACAACTGGTAATATAGAAACATGTTTCAATTATGACCGAAACATCAAAATCGGCCAGGGAAATAACTCACATTTTAATTGAAAAATATAAAAAAGAGTTGTCTCCCTTCCAACTAAAATTTGATTTCTTTTTCTGTATAAGTTTAAAAATGTGCAAACAAATAAGAATTAAAAATTTAAAATGACTCCCGGGCAACATGGGAATGATGAAAACAGCCGGAATATTAAAGAAAATCCATATAACCGTTGAATGCCAACTAACCACAGGTAAGTTGAGATAGAAATAGAACGAATAAATGCTAAAGTTGGGCCCATTTCTCGCACTGACGGTAAAATCAAAAACCCTTATTTCGAGACAGCTTATTTCGAGACAGCTTATTTCGAGACAGCTTATTTCGAGACAGCTTATTTCGAGACAGCTTATTTCGAGACAGCTTATTTCGAGACAGCTTATTTCGAGACAGCTTATTTCGAGACAGCTTATTTCGAGACAGCTTATTTCGAGACAGCTTATTTCGAGACAGCTTATTTCGAGACAGCTTATTTCGAGACAGCTTATTTCGAGACCGCTTATTTCGAGACCGCTTATTTCGAGACCGCTTATTTCGAGACCGCTTATTTCGAGACCGCTTATTTCGAGACCGCTTATTTCGAGACCGCTTATTTCGAGACCGCTTATTTCGAGACAGGTTATTCACAAAATATACACAAACGAAATAAATTAATCTACAAATGATTTGCATACAAAATAGAATCTGAAAAATTATTTGAAAATATTAAGAACCTCGAACATAATACCCGTTTTTCAAAATAAATGGAGTCGGCATTAAATAACCCAAAAGGGCTGATATGCCGCGAAACAAGACAAATTGTAAACAATTATATACGATTCATTGAACATAAGTTGACAAAACAAGTCTGTTACATTCCTGATATGCCACAAAACAAAATCAATCATTAAATTTAACTTTAAAAGTCCTCCTTTAAAAATCAAAATCAATATTTTGTTGAAAAAAGCAAGAACAAAAAAAAAACCGCATAGATTTAAAAAAATTGAGAAATACAAATACTCCCAGGCAACGCCAGGTACGTACAGTTAGTAAAGTATATTCTAAACCATTAGCGGCCATCTTCCTTTATAATAACTAGCAAATCTATGCTCGCATAGTTTTGCTGGTGGTTTTATTTAATTGTTTGCTTTCTCTCTCTCTCTCTTTTTCTTGAAATAGAACTTTCTGTGCGTTTGAATAATCAGATGGCGGTAACCAAATGTTGGAATGGCCGCCAGCTGTTCCATCATATTCCATTACAATCTTAATTTAATTACGTAACTCAATTTAATTACGTAACTCAATTTAATTACGTAACTCAATTTATATAGATTTAAAAAAAAAACAATGTCTGTAATTAATTCTATTTATAATTCTTATTAAGATTATTATCGAGGAAAATATTTTAAATACATTCGGAAATCTGAAAACACTAATCATAAGTGTATATTTGCAAATATTAATTTATTAGAAGCTTTAAAACAAATTAATTATGTAAATTTGAAAGACGCGTGATGTTTGGGGAAGTTTTGGAATCGGTATATAGGAGCTGATAAGTAGATATGAAAAGGGAGCGATCAAAACTAATAATATAGTTTCGGCTTCAGACAGACAGATGCATAATCTCCATTATTATAGGGATTACGACAACTTATTCTTTTATTTTATCTTTGTCATCACGGCAAGGTGGAGGAAAGAGAGAGACAACCTCAGTTTGTTGTTTAACCCGTTAGCTCCCATGGTCCGTTTTTTTTTTTTCCGAATCATAATGATAATTAACCATATTTCAGCAACATCTATATTTTTCAGAGATATTTATAGTTAGTCATAAAGATTGGAGTATCTTTCTAATATTAGACCTACTGTCTGATATATATTGGCAACACTTATGTCGGTTTTCAGTATATTGTTAAAATCTAAAATGGAAGGATACAATTAGTTTAATCTATTATTCAATTGAACTTTTAGTAGCTAGTTCTTATAATCAACCCATATTTTTATATCTAAATGAATCAACATGAAAATTAGTCATAAAGTTAGTCATAAAGATTGGAGTATCTTTCTAATATTAGACCTACTGTCTGATATATATTGGCAACACTTATGTCGGTTTTCAGTATATTGTTAAAATCTAAAATGGAAGGATACAATTAGTTTGATCTATTATTCAATTGAACTTTTAGTAGCTAGTCCTTATAATCAACCCATATTTTTATATCTAAATGAATCAACATGAAAATTGGGTCCGTTTTTCGCACTAACAGTAAAGTTAAAACGCCCTATTTCAAGTTAATTCAGCATTACACAATAGACGCACCATCTTTTTTAATATATTTTTATGTATATGCAATATCAGTTCCATTGTTATCTAATTTGCATATTTGTTTTGCAAAAGGACATTTTATTAATTAACTATTATTTGTTATTCTTTTTTTATTCAATGATTGTTTTGATTTTAATCTAACAAATAATTCTGTTTCACCATATTGTTTTATTTCCTGAACAAATATTTAACATTTTTGTTTAAATATTTTTTTCTTAAGAGGGTCCCTCTTGTTTACAACAAATTGCGATCTATTTCCAAATTGCAAGTGAAAAGGTAAATTGATTTCTTTTCTTTATGGTCATATTTAAAAGATAAATAAATTTGTATCGGAATGACCAAAATGTTAATCTTTATCTACATGAATAAATAAGAAATATTTTGTTTCATGTTTACAACAAAGTTATTAATGTAATGTTTATTATTTTAAATTAATGTTTCTAGTATTTCAAGTGGCAATCTTTGCAAACCGATAGCGAGTTGGCAAAGCCAGTTAGTTAAAACTATATTTTACTATCATTAACGTATTGTTTTTTATCTCCCCCTTTTTTTTTTTATTCCAGCGGAAAGACACTTTGTTACAAGAATATAAACAGAGGTTTAAATCCAGCAAATTTGTCGACAAAAGAATCGGTGAAAACGACGCCACTCTTTCGCACGAGGAAAAAATGACTAAAAGACTCGTGTTAGAAAAACAAGTACGAAATTAATTTTTTTTTCCTTTTTATTTTGTAATTAAACAATTTGTATTTTATTTTATAATTTTTATTTTATTTTTTTGCTATTGAATAATTAGAATATTTGATAGTTTATTTCTATGATTTTGTAGGAACCACGTGTTTGCGTTTCTTTCCAAACAGGTGGTCAACATTTTGTATATGTGAGGTGACAGTGGCTAAGTGATTAACGACACGGACTGATAACCTGGGTGTGTCAAGTTCGAATCCAGCTCATTTCACAGAAACACTTTCCCTTAGGTCGTTCTAAAAAGAATTGGTGCTTGTGCATATCAACCCTGACATGTTAGACCGCTCTTAAAAATAAAATAGCTAAAGAAATGTATAAACTTTGTTATGTACTTACGTGGTAGATGGAAAAAAGACTGTACACCAAAAATTATGCAAATTCATCCAGTATTTATTTAATTATAAATAAAAAACGATTTTATCACTCGGTAGATATTTCCACCATTTTGTATCTTAGATTTTCCAGTGGTTAAGGACGATGACTCATATTTTCACGATTTCAAGGTTTGGGGTTTTCTGATTGTCCGGAAAATGACATAACTCAAAATTTAAAAATTAGGGTTTTCCGAAAATGACTCATAATCGACATTTCTTTGGAATCGCCACCCTAGGGTTAGGTTATCGTACTTATAAGTTGTTTTTCCGCAATGTGTAAAAAAAAAAGTTATCTCCCTTGTTTACAAAAATGTCAAAATGTACGTAAAATCATTTTTTTTCTTTTTCTTATAATTTAATAAATACTGGATGAATTTGCGTAATCTTTTCTACACAATCTTATTTTCAGCTAACACGTAAGTACATAATATCATTTATACATTCTTTAAATATTTCAATGTCAGGGTTGATATGCACAAGCACCAAAGAATTCTAACTAGAAAGATATCGGGGAAACTAATGTCAACAATAGAATCATCTGATTTATACGAAATGAATGGATGAATCTTGGATATTATGTTTCTGAATTTTTTAGATGAGGATTGATAATTCGAATTATTCAGACTACTGTTCTCATCTTGGATGTTATTCTCACAACGTTTCGGCCGATGTAACATCCGATCTTCTGGCGGTGTATCTTGTTGAACTCGGAAATTTTTCTGTCGGACTCGGGAATCTGTACGGAATTTCGAATCGAACGATACTAAGAATACAATTACGAATTACTTGAGACTTTTACCCGGTCATGGCTGACGGAACGAGAACAAGCGACTCCCGTGGATTAAATGAAGGGTTCCGTTCGAAATTCCGTACAGATTCCAGAGTTCGATCCAAGGGTGAATGTGTTTATTGTAGAAAACGATGGGAAATGATTTTACTAAAGAAACAAATTGAAAATGGTGGCAAAAGGGTTACTATTTATGAAGTAGTCAAACTGGCTCCAAAGAAGAAAGAAGAAGAAAGAGGAAGAAAAAGGAGGAAGAAGAGGAAAGAAAAGGGAAGAAGAGGAAAGAAAGGAAGAAGAGGAAAGAAAAAGAAAGGAAGAAGAGGAAAGAAAAAGAAAGGAAGAAGAGGAAAGAAAAAGAAAGGAAGAAGAGGAAAGAAAAAGAAAGGAAGAAGAGGAAAGAAAAAGAAAGGAAGAAGAGGAAAGAAAAAGAAAGGAAGAAGAGGAAAGAAAAAGAAAGAAAGAAGAAGAGGGAAAAAAAAGAAAGGAAGAAGAGGAAAAAAAAAGAAAGGGAGAAGAAGAGGAAAGAAAAAGAAAGGAAGAAGAAGAGGAAAGAAAAAGAAAGGAAGAAGAGGAAAGAAAAAGAAAGGAAGAAGAGGAAAGAAAAAGAAAGGAAGAAGAGGAAAGAAAAAGAAAGGAAGAAGAGGAAAGAAAAAGAAAGGAAGAAGAAGAAGTAAAGTAGAAAATGGAAGAAGAAAAAGGAAGAAGAAGAAAAAGGAGGAAGAAGAAGGTGTATCTTGTTGAACTCTGAAATCTTTCTATCGAACTCTGGAATCTGTACGAAATTTCAAACGGGACCCATTATTTAATTCACGGAGGTGGCTTGTTCTCGTTCTGTCTGCCATAATTTCTAATGCTAAAAGTAGTTTTAATCTTCTAAATGAATAAATGCAAGATTATTCCTCTGAGCATGTTGGTTGTTGCTAAATTTTGAACGGGTGGTATGCATATATTTTCTAATCCTCTCATAAAAGGTAAAGGTCGCATAGCCTGGACGCGCATGAGTGTCGTTGCCGACATCGCACACTGCCCATGGCCGTAGCGGCAGTGATTTGTTAAGAATCACCGTGTCTAGGGCACAGCATATGGAAGGCGGAGCCCATCCCTCTCCTTCCGCTGCCTTGAACCTTCCCTGAGTTTTAGTCAGGTACCTATTTACTGCTGGGTGGACAGAGGGAGTTTTCAGACCATAAAATTCACATGCCGTGAGTGGGATCGAACCAAAGACAAGTGCTATAACCACTCGTCCACAGGCCCTCTGAACAGGTGGTATGCATATATTTTCTAATCCTCTCATAGCATTCATCATAGTCCAACTGGCAATCTATTTCTCTCGGCGCTCCTGGATGAACCGTAACCGATCTAAGGGAGATAACTCTAAATTTCTTCCACGCCGCTATTCCAAATTTGTAGACGCTGAAACTTTGGCATGAAATGAGATAATTTTTTTATCGCCGCAAAAATATTTTAGTCTTTAACACAAGAAAGAAAATTCGAGAGTAATTTTTAATAAAGTTTCCGTTTTGAAGTGCCACAAGGATAATTTTTAAGCGCTTTTTATTTACATGTCACAAACTTTATAACAATTAATAAAAAAAATGTTACAGTCTGTAATACAAAGAAAGAAAATGCGATCGTATTGTAAAGAAAGAAAATTCAAGGATAATTTTTAAGTGCTTTTTATTTACATGTCATAAAATCATCTCATAAGTGTTATAAAGTTTGTGACATTTACAAACACAGTCGCATTTTACTTTCTTTCTTTACAATACTGTCGCATTTTCTTTCTTTGTATTACAGACCGTAACATTTTAGAGTTATCTCCCTTAGATCGGTCACGGTTTATCCAGGAGTGCTTTTCTCTCATCTTTATCCTTAGGTGTTTTTTTATACATGGTTAGGGTTAGTAAAAAAAATATTATTTATTAATAGTTTTCTACGGCAAACCATAAAAACAGTAAAACGGGACAAGTAAGATATCATTTTATTTATCTTCCTCCAACAAGGTAAGATGTGACACAAGGTCGGAAAGTGGGATTTGAAAAGCCAGCGCCCGAGTAGGTGAGCACTCTGGCCTACAAAAAATGCCTGGGCAGCCCTGTCGGCATTCCCCGGTAGGGTTGCCTCAGGCAGTAAGCGATAAACTTACTCCACCCCAAACAGGGGAGACAAAGCCTGCGAGGGTGAACCCCCTAGAACTGCACAGGATAAACCCACAGACCGGCGGAATCAAGACCTGAAGGCCAAGACGATACCGGTCTATAGGGTGTAGTATCCATCGGAATAAATACTACACTTTGATCTTGGCCAAAAGGCCGGGAAGTGAGACAAGTAAGACATCATATTACATACAAAAATACATTGTTCCTATACAATAAAAATGCACACGTTATTCGTGCTAAAAGGTAATGTGAAGACTTACATTTTCTGTCCTCATTCCATCAGGTAGATGTGTTAATTGTTATTTTATTTTTAGTTATTATCGATTGTAGTAAGGATTGAACCTTCAACTTCCAGAGGATTGTCACTTAGACATAATGTACTGTCTCCGGATGCGTATACGTTTTATAGAAACGTCACCTGATATCGCGCGATTTTATGATTTTTGAAGACCTAATAGCGGCTGCTACGAATCAATATTTGCTTCATATAACAACAGTCATGTAGTTTGTTGCCATGACAGAAAAATAAAGTTTGAAGTGGTCAGCTAATGAAATCAGTAGATTTCTGGATATTTACAGAAACTATGAAGGTTTGTGAGAATGAGATACAAACAATGTACAGTTCAAGCCCTCCGTTCAGTCTAGAGAGACTATGGATACCCCTATAAGGGGCTGGCTGCGCGTGTAATTATGAAGCAAGGGTTGCGCAATCCTAACAACACCTCTCCTGAGTCGGCACTGCTTGATTCCAATGGCAAGCAGTTTAAGACGACTGGAAACAATGCCGAGATAAACAGAGAGCACATACAGCACCTGGTAGTCCCAAATGGTCACCCATTTAACACTGGTCAGGCTCTACGTCGCTTAACTTCGGTGATCTAACGGGAACCGGTGTGTCAACGTGATTGTACCGTATAATGTACAGTATATGGACAAAAATGCGAGGGAGTACAATTTTAAATATTTAATCAATGAACTTATTGAGGTTGGTTTTTTTTTTAGATTCGTTGCGAAGATTATTCGAAAAAAAAAAACAAAAAAAACTTGAAGGATGCATATAGGAATGAAATTAATAAAGTGAAGAAATCTATGAAAAGTAGAGCAGGAACCGACGATGTTTATAAACCAAAGCTTGTTTGGTTTGAAAAAAAATCTGCTGCTTGACCCGCGACATGTCTGTGCTGTAAACAGAGTCACGGAACTACTAGACACTTAGTCTGCTCGTGTGACCAGGTCAGTCGCTGCGACGGGTACTCGCTGTTACAAGTAGCGGCGAGCGAAGTCGTGTCGTGTGACTGAGGCTTTAGAAGCTGCTCTTGATGTTTACAGCAAGCTGTATGTATAACCAAAAAATGTATTTCCCTGATCCTTATCACAAAATTTAATTGTTCAGTTACAAAGAAAACAGTCTGGTCGATTGTCCTTATAGTTAGCTTGAAATTTTATGATGCAGCATTCACCCTAGACATGTTGAACCGGCTTCCTCCAAAGAAGAAAGTTTCTAGGGAATATTAAATTTACAAGCTGTTCCCAGTTGCATGTATATCCCAGTCGGGGGAGATGACGACGTTAGGTTTTTGCAGGGATGTGTCGAGGTCCTCCTACATACAGCGCCTGCTATTCCCGAATGGTCACCCATCTGGTAGTAACCAGGCTCAAAGTTTCTTAACTTTTGTGATCTAACGAGAACTGATGTGTCAACGGGATTATGCCTTATATCGATGTGTCAGCGTGATATATATATATATATATATATATATTAGTACTTCATGTATCCACATAAAATATTATAAGGAGATATAATTTTTTATGTGTCAGTTTTCAGTATTTACTTCAACAGTGCTCGATACGTAAGTAGAGCTAGGTAGTAAGCAATGAAAATATATATGGCAATCAAGCTACGCAGAGGCTCCCGTGTTTCATCCCCGGGGGGAATCGTCAGGCTAAATGACGATTCCCCCCCGGGGATGAAACATGGGAGCCTCTGTGTAGCTTGATTGCCATATATATTTTCATTGCTTACTATATATATATGTATAGCTTGAAATTTTTTTGTTTGTTTTAAGATATTTCACCCCCAAACAAGGCAGGTCGCCACTGTAGACGTAAGGGGCTACTGAGAATTAGTAGGTTTTGGATGTCATTCTAAGATGAGAGATGTGCAGCGAGATGTTTGTTTACATTAGTTTTAAACCTCTGCATGTCGGGGAAACGGAGCAGCGAGGGAGTTCCAGAAATGGTGAGAGAATAGAAAAAAGAAAAGAAAACGGGAGGTAAAAGAGAACCCACATACCTTTTTGTGTGCATCGCGAAATATTGTTTTTGATAAAAAAAAAATTGACTTGCGTCCTTAGGGCGCATAGATAAGATTTTACTGTATCCTTTGATGCATGATGCGTAGCTATCAGCATCTCTGATAGAGGATTGTTTGTTTTTTTTTCGTTTTACAAATTTTGTTTTTTATTTATTTAAGAAAGAAATTAATTTTTATTTTTCAGAAATATTTAGAAAAACGGAACATTTTCAGTTTAAATGACGATGAAGAACTCACTCATTACGGCCAGTCTCTGTCAGAGATAGAAAACTTCGATAAACCGCCGGACAGTGACGATGAAGAAATAGATGGTCGTATTAGTGGTAAGTTTTCCTCGTCTTTATTTGGAAATAATTTCTGGCAGAGTTCTGGAATATTTTACAGAGTAAAAGATGTGACGAGAAATGTAGCTAGATGATTGCCATCGTGGTCGCACTATGATAAAAACAACACAAGACAAGTTGTCGGTCGTGTCGGCCCCCAGTGATTATCTTTGTCCGAATGTCGAGTCATTGAATTTCAAACTCTATCAAGACCTCCAAACCGCCAACTGCTCACCTCCGCCAATTGTCCTGATTCCTCAATATATTAACCTCGACCGGAAATCCTAAACGCCTGGTCTTTCTTTCAAAGTGACTGATAAGCGGAAAATGACTCGCACTCTTAGCCACTTCCAGATGACTATTTGGAAATTGACTACGGACTGTGAGGCGTCCTCCTGTATCAAGAATTCAAAAGATTTTGGCCTCCCCTCCCCCATCGTCTTTTTGTTCATCTCACTTTCGATACTTTTACTCTTCTAATGAATCATTTCCTCCCATTTTCCGGGATCTTGACTTGAAGGGAGGGGGGGGGGGGGTCGTCCATAATATCAAATAAATACTAAAACGTGATTGGCTGAGCTGATAAGATAATGGATTAGAACAGGTTTTTCCAAATTATGTTTCTATGAAACACTGATGTGAAACACATTGTTAGTAAATGCACTACAGCACGACACTAGTGATAATTTAATAATTTAATACATAAAGTAAAGTCGGACTCTTTATCGTTTCTTTGTCATCGATAGGTTTCTTCCTACAAAATCAATATCTGATTTTGGTCTGTCAGTTTTTCTTGTGGATCGTTGCAGCATGTTTTTAAGAACAATAAACTATAATTTGATTGCATTCCTTGCAGAAAATACTTTGTTTTAGTCGGAATTATTTTGATGTCTACAGTGTTCGATCGCACTCACAAAAGCGAAATCTATTCTAGTTTATATCCTCAATTTGAATGCGTTGTTCCGACTTTAAAAGGGAACCGTCTGTCAACTGCGTAATAAGGGTGCTCCTTTGAAGAGTAAGTTATTTTCAATAGCTTGTCCGACTGGAATCTCAACGATTCTACCTCCAACACCAACCCATCCCCAAATTGATCTTGTACTAGTTCGAGTGGATTCTTCGAACGAGGTGCAGTTCTCTTCAAGTACACTCTTGGATTACAGATCTATTTATAGCACACAGCTGCCAACAAAGATAATAGGATAACATTCAAGCTCGATTTCAACTCCTGAAATGTTTAAAGATCCAACTCCAACTTAAGACATCTTCTTTTGATAATAATTATTTGTCTTCTATCTAATACATAAAGTAAAGTTAGTGTCTTTATCATTTCTTGGTCATCGATAGCTTTCTTCCTACAAAATCAATATTTTATTCTGGTCCATCAGATTTTCTTGTGGAGCGTTGCAGCATGTTGTTAAGAAGAAGAAAATGTAATTCAATTTAATGCCTTCAAAGAAATACTTTGTCTTGGTCAAAATTATTTTTAATGGCCTCCATCTTTAAAATGAAAGGGGCATGACTCTGTATTCATCATCCATACAGAGTTACTGTACTTTGACTGAAATAAAAAACATATTTTTTAAAAAAACTGCATAGTTTAAAAAAGAAAATGTAATTTGATTGAATTCCTATCAAAAAATAATTTGTCTAGGTCGGAATAATTTTGAAATCGCTGCCATCTAAAAAAAAAAAAAAAAATGACATAACTCTGTATTCGTCCATATACAGTTAATTCTGTTTGATTGGAAATTTAAAAAATGGTGTAGTTTACAAAAAGAAGACAAGCAACACCAATTGCAAGTAAATACATTCCTAGGCAACGCCGGGGTCGGTGCAGCTAGTGACAATTAAATTATGTGGATTTTATTTTTGCATTTCAGGTAAACTGGTTGCCGAGGAGCATTTTGGCGGCGGTATTTTTGAAAAACTAAAGGATGATGATGATAAAAGACCGTGGAAGGAAAAAATGGAAGAACTGATTGTCAAATCGAGAAAAGAAAAGGTAAATCTTCAAAAAGTAGAAGGGGTGCACAATTGGGTGCTCTTGTATAAGCAGTGACCGATCTGAGGGGGATAACTCTATTTTACTTAGCCGCCGCTATTCCGAATTCGCTTATACTTTGGCAAGGGAGATAACTTTGACATAAAGTTTATAAACTTTATAACAATTAATAAAAAACATGTTACGGTTTTGAAATGCGTTAAAAATAACTTTTAAATGCATTCAAAATAACTTTTAAATAATTAATTAAAAAAAAATGTTACGGGTTTTAAATGCGTTCAAAATAACTTTTAAGCACTTTTATTTACATGCCACAAATTGTATACACTTTATAACAATTAATAAAAAAAAAAATGTTACGGGTTTAAAATGCGTTCAAAATAACTTTTTAGCACTTTTATTTACATGCCACAAATTGTATACACTTTATAACAATTAATAAAAAAGAATGTTACGGGTTTTAAATGCGTTCAAAATAATGTTACGGGTTTTAAATGCATTCAAAATAACTTTAAGCACTTTTATTTACATGCCACAAATTGTATACACTTTATAACAATTAATAAAAAAGAATGTTACGGGTTTTAAATGCGTTCAAAATAATGTTAAGGGTTTTAAATGCGTTCAAAATAACTTTAAGCACTTTTATTTACATGCCACAAATTGTATACACTTTATAACAATTAATAAAAAAGAATGTTACGGGTTTTAAATGCGTTCAAAATAATGTTACGGGTTTTAAATGCGTTCAAAATAACTTTTAGGCACTTTTATTTACATGCCACAAATTGTATACACTTTATAACAATTAATAAAAAAAAAATGTTACGGGTTTTAGATGCGTTCAAAATAATGTTACGGGTTTTAAATGCGTTCAAAATAACTTTTAGGCACTTTTATTCACATGCCACAAATTGTATACACTTTATAACAATTAATAAAAAAAAAATGTTACGGGTTCAAAATAACTTTACGTATGTGTCTTTTTGCATGAGACCACAAACCTTCATTTAAAAAGAAGAAAAAATATCAATGTTAATTATTTTTAAACGTGCCTGAATATTTAATAATGAAAATGTGTATACAATTTATGGCATGTAATTAAAAGTGCATTTAAAACTCGTAACATTTTTTTTTATTAATTGTTTAAAAGTTATTTTGAATGCATTTAAAAGTTATTTTTAACGCATTTCAAAACCGTAACATGTTTTTTATTAATTGTTATAAAGTGTATAAACTTTATGTCAAAGTTATCTTCCTTGCTAAAGTATAAGCGAATTCGGATTAGCGGCGGCTAAGTAAAATAGAGTTATCCCCTTCAGATCGGTCACTGCTTATACAAGAGCGCCCACAATTGACCTAATCGATATCGTCGTGGAATCGTCTATGGCGAGTTCAAATCCTGTTTCAGCAGTAGTAATAAGAACAAAAACAGCGGCAGAGAAACGATCTCTGTTAAATATTTGCTTGTCCAAAAAGTTCGTTTTTTGGATGTCATCTTTCTGGCCTACTAAAGATCATTTTATATTCCTATTCTTCAAATCCTATATATGGTATAGCGAATATGTTGATGTCGGTGTGTAATAAGCCTCCGAGCAGAGGAGTTCTTACATTTTTGCTTGTATTTCAGGCCTTGAAATGGAAGATCAAGCAGAGCACGACTGATATCTGATGCCGTTTATTACAGAAAAGGGAAAAAAAGATACAGAAACCTGCATAAAGATATGCCATGTGTATGGGAAAAAATGCTGTTACAGAACGGGTGTGCCAAGAAATGGTTTGCTCAAAATTTTTCAGTGAGAGATGCTCCTCACTCTGACTGCCCAAAGATGCTTGACAGTGACCAAGTGAAAGTCGGTGTTAAACAAGATTGCCATTTGACAACTAGACAAATCGCAGACATTCTCAAGATTTCCAAATCAAACATGGAAAATAAATTGCATAAACTCGGTTATGTTTCGAAACTTGATGTCTGGGTTTCTATTTCCTAAAAAAAATAAACAAACTTTTTCGCCAACCCAATATTTAATATTTACTGGTTGAAATTCTTAATACTGATTGGTCAATTCTATCAAAATACTCAATCTCAATTGGTTGCTAATACCGGACTTCAACCAATGAGAAAGAGTCACCCTGGGAGCCGAGCATCTGCTAGAATTGGCTATATAAGTGAGAACCAGCACGGCTATCATCACTATAAGATATACAGCCTCCAAGAAAGAACTATTAGCAGCCGATATACCAACTTTATTTAATTCCTTTCAACTAAAGGACAAATTCACAGTTCTTACTTCTGGCCACATACACTCAACGGTGTATATCCTATATATTCATACATTTATATAAATTGTTTAAAAAAGAAAAGGAAAAACAAGGATTTTCTATAAGCAATCGTTTTCTTACAAATTATTAAAGGAGAGAGTCTTTTAATTCACATTTAGATTCGCTTCTATAAATCTATATACAACTAATCATTACTTGGTAATAAAAACAAAAAGATACATCCACAATAGCTGGTTATTCCTTTTAAGTCCTTCTCATATAAATATAATTATTTTATTTTGGCAAAGTTTCGGAATAGAAGATGCCTTGTCTTTAAGCGATTATAAAAAAACAAAAAAAAAACATTGCATTATTGTCGCTCAAATATTTTTTTAATTTTTAATTAAATCACTCCAGACAAAGCATGAAACCACTTGATTTAAGGACCTAAGAAGAACGAAATATGATTATCGCAAAGACGGGAGATGCCTATTGGCCTTAGTCTTGAAATAACCAAGGATATAGGTAGGAGGGAAACAGTCAGCAAGAAGTGAGTTCCACAAATCTACAGTTCTTGGAAATAAGCTACTGGAATAGGAAGCTGTATTATAATAAGGTATCAAAACAGTGAATTGATGGAGACCAATGAGTCAAATGAGCTGGAACAAAAGAAGCAAGGAATTAGATCACACAATTCCGAAGAAGCAATACCATAATAGTACTTATAGAAAAAACTGAGACTAGCAACACAACGTCTGTGAGAGAGAGGGTGCAGAGAAGAAGAAAGGGGGGGTGGGGGGGAATCAAATTACAGATACGTTTCTGCACCTTATCAAGAACCCTCAAATGGGACAGAGATTCACCAGCCTAAATATTACAACAGTACTCTATACATGGTCTGATAGTAGATTTATAGAGAATAGCCTCAGTTGTGAGAAAGTGTTTTGGAGCGATAGAGAGAACCGACTTTATGAGAAACAGAAAAGCCAATGGATCTAAGAAAGATTTGATGAGAAAGAAAGACTAAGAAGTTTCAGAATCGATTTCTCCTCAAGAGCAGAACCATCCATGAGAATCGCAGGAAAAAAATGATTGAAAAACATGAGTTGCATCTGAATCCAGGGTCCCCTTTGAGATTAGGGGCCTCTACCTCAAATTACAAGGTCTGATAGTAGATTTATAGAGATAGAAAACTCTCTATCATCCAAAACACTTTCTCACACCTGAGGCTATTTTCTATCTCTATAAACTTACTTTACGAGAAGCAGAAAGAGCAATGGATCTTATGTATGAACTCCGACGATGAAGTTGAAAGCCAGGGCTGTAAGATTAACCTTGCGTGTGACGACAATAGAAATTCAATTGTTATAGACCATCCATGAGAATCGCAGGAAAAAAATGATTGAAAAACATGAGTTGCATCTGAATCCAGGGTCCCCTTTGAGATTAGGGGCCTCTACCTCAAGTTACAAGGTCTGATAGTAGATTTATAGAGGTGTGAGAAAGTGTTTTGGAGAAAGAGCAATGGATCTTATGTATGAACTCCGACGATGAAGTTGAAAGCCAGGGCTGTAAGATTAACCTCGCGTGTGACGACAATAGAAATTCAATTGTTATAGATTAAAAATGAATTAATTACTCCTACTATCCTGGGCAATGCCGGGTAGCTCTGCTAGTTTTAAATGTTGATAAAATCTAAATCTTTTTTTATTTTTCAGTACGAGATGCAACAGGAACGTGAAAATGCTATAAAACTTACGGAACAAGTCGACTCTGATTGGAAAACCTTACGCTACCTCATGTCTGGATCTACGCTAAAGGTATGTATGTACAAGCAACGCTATGGGATTAATAACGTTGTTATCTTTATTCATAAAGCTAGGCCATTTATCGCACTGACAGTGAGATTAAAACACCAAATTCATATTACAAAATAGAAGGACCATAGCTTTCTAATATATTGATCAGGTTACTAACATTGTTATCTTTATTTATAAAGCTCGGCCATTTATCGCACTGACAGTGAGATTAAAGCACCTAACTCTCACCCTAACGCCATGGGGTTACTAACATTGTTATCTTTATTTATAAAGTTAGGCCGTTTATAACACTGACAGTCTTAAACTTATCTTGGACACCGGGAGGGGGGGGGGGGGCAGAGGAATATGAACATGTCTCTGAATTTGTATTTTGGACCACACAAAATCTTATTTCTCTTTTGAAATAAAATAAGTACCTCGTAAAAACAGGGAATCATGTTAAGACCAACAAGTAACATTTGTAGATAATTACTGTAAAAATGCACTAGGCGGCATGTTTTTGTGGTGCATGCGAATACCAGACTTTTTTTTTATTCAATCATATGTAATTAATGACAATAGTGGTAGGGGTGTGTGCAAAATCGGAAAGCTGCGTTAAAATTCAGTCTGATCATTTACACTTGTGCAGGTATGTAGACTGCATGTTTTGGTGGTGCATGTGAATAGCACATGTTGCAGGTGATTGATGTTCGGCCAAAGGAGGGGGGGGGGGCACAGAGGAATTTGAAAATATCTCTTATTTTGTATTTTGGACCACCCGGAATTCCATTTGTCCACTTGAGAGAATAATGTTTGAGGTTCTTTGCTGTGGTTATTGCTCATTCAGAGACTGACAAATTTAATGGCTGTTCAAACACAGAACCCCTTGGACAGTAGATGGTTGCGTGTTTATAGATTGGACATTGACTGGATATTATCTCTAGTGGATATTTCATGTAGTAAAAGTAGATTTGTATGAATCAGAATGGTAAAACTTTGTTGACCGGTTTGATTCTGTTGTCAGCAGTCTTGCAGGAGGGACCACATAATGGTTGCCAACATCCCTAAGTGAAAGTTGTTTTATGGAATTGACTGGGTTCGAACTTGGGACACCCAGGTCGTTAGTCTGTGTCGTTATCTACTTTACATGAATACATGGTGTCCAAGATAAGTTTAACACAAAGAGAAAAAAAGTCATATCTTTTATGCTTAAAATTCAAAGTGCAGGATCTTTGCCGAATACAGCTTCTTCTTCATCTTCATCCGATTTATTTTTGAATGGGCCTTTGATTAGTCCTCTATTAGAGGATGGAGCTTGCCTGTCAGTCTTGATCGAAGTCTTCCACTCCAGGCTCGGCGGTCACGAGGATCTAAGTTTGTAATCCCCAGGGCTGCACGGTCACGTTTACACAGCTCATCCCCAAAAGCTTCGATCTTCCAGCTTGCCGACTTGATGCAATGGACATGTTTCTGACCCGGGAGATCCAGCTGGAGCTTCCCTCGAATAATCTGCCTTGAGCCTCCACCACAACCTCCAGGCTGGACGTAAACCTGGAATATGCGACTTTCATGACGTCCTTAAAAAGACTGAACACCAGTTTGATCCTGAGAATCGGCTCATTCTTGGTGTTGCAGGCAGTACAGTTGCCATCTTTCTCAACTGTGCCCTATACATAATAGTCTATGGGGTTGCAATCAGACGAGTTCGTGAGGGGGGGGGGGGTCAGATGTTCGGATTAGTGAAGTCGTGACAGTTCTCAGACGGCCACTTCTGTATTTTCCAGGAGGTGTGACAGAGGCAAGTCCTGCTGCCACATCTATGTCTCTCTCTCAGCCCACCCTTTGCACCCAGCATTTGACAACAGTGGATAGCAACTCAATATAGCTATATCAATTGAGTCCCTGTTCAAAAATGAGGGGTGGCCATCGCTGAAAAATCATCCAAAGACCATTACTGAGAGAACATGGTTTTCATAATAATAACAACATAACAATAGTAGTAGTAGTATTTTTATGCAAGTCGCTTCAGACAAGGTTTGAAGCCACTTGATGTAAGGAGCTAAAAATAAATACTACTGCAAGGTCAAAAACTAGCTAACGATAAGTGTTAGATGGATAGATTCCGACCCAGAAAACAGCAATTCTTCCCCGTTTGTCAAAAACATCGCTCATTGAATATGAGGACTAAAGGACAAAATAAGGAAAGTAAACCCATGGTCGACTTTGTGCGGACGTTAGGCAAATCATGTTTTCTTCTGTGTATTCACGATGATGAATCGATTATGCTCGTATCGTCATGTGGAACGTTCGTCCTCCTGGATAAACAATTGCAGAAGCATGAATGTCCTAAATCGCAGGAAGTTTGACCGGCCAAGGAAAACTTAGAAGCAGGTGATTGGACAAGACCGCACAGATTAGAATTTGGAGACTGCAGATCCGCTGGACCGTGAAAAGTGGAGAGTGAGCTTGCGTAATATCAGAAAACGTCTGACCCCAAGGGAAACGTGACGTTAAATGAAGAGAAGAAGATTCATTGCACAACTGGTGCTGAGAAGAATTAGAGCATCTCTGGCTCAACTGGGTGTTTGACCGTGTTAAAGACTTTCTTGGCTTTTGTAAGGCGGTTCTTGGCGGTGAGTAGTTAACACCGGTGACTCTTGATGGTATATTCTTATTGTTTGTCTTGTGATGAATGAGTATTGATTTACTCCTCTCCAGGAGTTAGGCACAAGGCCAGTTTTTATCTTACTCCCACAAGTAAGATGTGACCCAAGGTCGGGTCGGGAAAGTGGGGTTTAAAAATTGCCTGGGCAGCCCCGTCGGCATTCCCCGGTAGGGGCGCCTCAGGCAGTAAGCAATAAACTTACTTCTCCCCAAAGAGGGGAGGCAAAGCCCAGGGAGGGTGGACCTCCTAGAACTGACCAGGACAGACCCATAGACCGGCGTAAATCAAGCCTCGAAGGCCAAGACAATACCAGTCTATGGGGTGCAGTATCCATCGGAACAGATACTACACTTTGATCTTAGCCAAAAGGAGCGAGTCAGAGTCGTAGAAATTAGGAGTACGCAAACTGGAATTGGCAGGAGACAACACCTCGGTTGTTCTTTCACTCATCTGCCTGATTATGATCATTCCAGTAATTATAGGAGCAACCAGATTCATGGAAAAGAATTTCAAAAACTACCCAGTGAACCAAGTGCAAGAGAGATACAAACAATAGCGCTTAATGGGACAATTAGAATCTTAAAAAAGATCTCTCGGTTTGGGTGTCTGAAATAGCGGGTGAATGTCTGGCATTCGGTGGGATGTCCCATCCCCAGGAAAAGCAAAAAGATGAGAAAATTAAAAAAAAAAAAAAAAAAAGAGAAACTATGCAATTCCTACACTGTTGAATCGTAGAGACAACAACACACACACACACACACACACACACACACACACATATATATATATATATATGATTATTTTTATTTACACAGACATGTACAAAATCTGCGACACTGGCATGTCGATGTTATCGATCAACAGCTATTATAAACTGAGATCTCATCAGGCAGAGGTTTCAGTTTATAATAGCTGTTGATCGAATACATCGACATGCCAGTGTCGCAGATTTTGTACATGTAAATAAAAATAATTATATATAAAAGCTCTATTTGATATTGAGCACTTTTTATGAACCCGGTTGAAATTCTTTGGATTACTACCCTGTGGATGTTTTACCTGGATTATTATTATTATTATTATTATTATATATATAGGCAGCAAGTTGTTACTCAAACAGACTTTGTTGAACAACACCGAATTTTTGCGTTTGTATAACTTCTTTTTAAGGTTTTCGAGGTGTCGAGCAACCTTTCGGGTTACAGGCGGCAGTCAATATAATATTTCGCCGATTGTTCGTAATTCGGCCATTTCTCTAGCGCTTTCGACCTTCTTGGTCGTCCTCAGGAGTAGGTTTTTTTAATTATAAATGAAAAGACTTGGTTTATTGTTTTTAAAGATATCGTGAAGAGTATATATATATATATATATATATATCCAGTGTAGCAGTAAGTTCTGGGAACATATACCAGAAAGAACTGTTGGAATCCATTTTGGTAGATTCTCTGCACAGACGGAGTTTTCCTCTGGTGTTTATTATTTTTGACAAAGGGAAGCTTCTTTTTCCCGAAATATTAAATAAATGATTTTTAATAATCATCCGGACAACACACAAACAGCTAACACCACACTTGCTGTTATGTAAGATTTTAAGAAAAAATAAATAGTAAGTCCCATTTCGATTTATTATTTTTGTTCCTTCCCGTTTACATCCTACCCGGAATTTGCATTGCCCACAGCCTTTTAAAAACATACTACTACTATTCCAGCAATGCTTCAAGCAAACTACCATTCTCTATTATATATATATATATATATATATATATATCCATCCATCCATATATCAGAAAGAACAGTTGGAAATAAGTCATACACCATCCACTATGACTATGCAATTCCTACAGTTACATATCTAGAAAACAGAGCTCTTAAACCTGACATAGTGATATGGGAAAAGAGGGAGAATTGTAAAAAGATCTCTTGGTTGGAGTCTCTGAAATAGCGGGTGAATGTCAGCTATCAAGTAAGATGCTCCATCTTCAACAAAAAGATAAGAAAATTAAAAAAACAAAAAAAAAGAATCTGAACGCTTAAATAACATGTTTTGGATATCCATGCATACTCAAACTGGTATACCCTTTCTGGCATATTGCCTAAGCAACCTGATGTGGCCACACCTTTTCCAGCAGTTCGCCTACGCAACTTCCTTCCAGTTGTGAATTGCTTATTTAGCCACTGTGTTACATTACCTTCCCTCTAAATGTCTCCCACTGGCTCCAAAATAAAATATGCGGACATTCAAAGACATACTTCATGTCTCCCCCACGTTCAACTGCAGCAATCCTCCGTGACTGAGGCAGTCAGTCCACGATCGTCTTAGGGGTGAATTTTCGCTCAAATTAAAGTTGGATATACAATGTGCCGAAAACAGTTGGTTAGTTCATGAACAACGGTTTATTCAAAGACAGCACATAACTCGTGTACATGAGGGAGAGAAGAGGGGGGGGGGGATGAGATGCTTATAAATAGTTTACATACATTGCTTGCTATTGCGTGTTGTCCCTGATTTGGGGGCAGCGCACCAAGAGACATCTTCTCTCGTTGAAATCTCACCAGCTAAGGGCAAAGAAATTGAAGGGGAAAGCGGAGAGGGCCTCACTTGGAAATCATGTTGTTTGCATAACTTCCGTTCTGTGCAACCTCCTTCAACTCCTAGCCCTTTCCTCGACACGTCTGCTATTATCTAACAACCGCATTTAATTCTTCCACTTTGTGCAGATGGCATCTTTGTTTTTTTTTTGTGGTCATGTATATCCTGTTTGTTTTCCCAGCATGATTAGTAAGGTTGTTTAGCCGATGGTCATCCGACATCTTCGGAGACGCTGTTTGAAAATGTTGAGCATAAACTTTGTTTCCCACCATCTTTATTAAAAAATTTTTAACCCTTTTTTTTTTTTTCGTATTCTTGTTTTTCAGGGTGTACTTGATGAGAAAACACCCAAACGTGCAGTTGACGATTATGATATGAATGTCAGGGCCTTAGGATTGGAAGCCAGGGCTATGGTAAGTCTCTAATCACGACTACTTAAAAAAAAACAAATTATAAGACTAACACTTAATTCTCATTGAAAATTTTCCATGATTCTTTTTCCGCTTTTTTCATTTTAATGATATTTGCAATTATTTTTAATTTACTCATACTGTTTTAACTTCAGTTTGTTAAGTTCAGTTCATACCAGTCAAGTATGCATCCTTGACAATTAGTCTCAGTTTGGGCCCTTTTTCGGAACTCTTCGGTGTCTGTCTTAGTACATCAGTAATGATAGCCATTTTGAACCAATTTTTGTGTTGAGTTCCTGGAAAAGAATATATATATAATATCCTACCGCTCGCCCACACCCTTAACCTACCTGTCACTTTAACTACATCCCCATACCAACCCTTCCTCCTTTTCCTTTTCCCCCCAATTCACAAAACGACTTTTTAAACTATCCCGTACCTCATTAACCCCCCCCCCTCCCCCAACCCCAAATCTTTAACAATTTTGCCTTTTTGTCTCATTCGGATTTAAGCCTTGAAAGAGATTCTTCTGTTTTACTTGGCCCTGGAAGTACATCAAAAAAATGGCCTGTTTTCCTCTTCTCAATCTCCTTTAAGTGCATCTGGACTTACCTACATTTTGAGCACTTTCTCCAATCTGCTCCCACGCAAAGAGTTTTTCTTCACATTCTACAATTTCACCGGACTTCTTTTCAACGGAAATTTACCACCCGGACATTTTGCATATCTTTTTCACGGAACTTTCCTTTCTTTTCATTCAATACGTTTTTTTAACAAAAATTATTTTAATAATTTTTAATTATAATTTTCATATTTTTCAAATATTTGAACTTTGGTTTTTTCGAAAGCCAACTTATCCATCTGTATTTCTCCTCTGATGATAAGATTTCGATCTTTGAAAAGCCTTGGCTTAAGGAAAGAATAATAAACACTAGTTTATTACTGAATGCACCTTGCATTGAACAATTGAAATTTGAAATAAATTTGGACAATCGTCGCATATTTATCACTCTTTTTTCTTCTATCTCTAATATATATATATATATATATGCAAAGAAATATAAATATCTCTATATAAAGTTAGGTATGTGCATATGTTTATATATTTATATGTATAGGATTCACTCATAATCTAATTAAAAAATCGTGTAATGGTGTTGGATCGAAATTGGAATAAGGATTCTAGACATAAGGTTTATTAGTAACATTATATCTTGATCTTCGTAAGCGGGGATAAAAGTGGTACAAAACTGTATTGTTAAAGGAATAGATTTTACCCATCCTGGGACGAGTATTTTTTTAATATATATATATATATATATATATATATATATATATTAGTATTTCATGTATCCATATAAAATTTTATGAGGAGATATAATTTTTTTTATGTATCAATGTTCAGTATTTACTTCAACAGTGCTCGATACGTAAGTAGAGCTAGGTATTAAGCTACACAGAGGCTCCCGCGTTTCATCCCCAGGGGAAATCTTCAGGCTAAAATGCAAGGAGTTATTTTTCCGGGTGTTTTTATATACACGGCAAGCTAGTTAACCAATCAGATTCTTTGTTGTTCTCTCAGCCAATCGTTGGGCTTCCCACGAACAAAGGTGTAGTTAGTGTTACTTCCTTCCTATATATTGTTCTATTTTCTATAGATTGACATATATCTTGTTTCCTAAATTTACTTTAGGCTAACGATAAATAAATAACTAAATAAAAACTTAACAATTTAAAAATAAAAACCTAAAATAGAAATACAAGGAATCAAGTGTTAAAATAAACTCACCCATTATATTGACACAACGAAGGAAACAGGATAGAGGTCAATCTATAGAAAACAGAACAATAGAACAGGATATAGGAAGGAAGTAACACTAACCACACCTTTGTTCGTGGGAAGCCCAACGATTGGCTGAGAGAACAACAAAGAATCTGATTGGTTAACAGCTAGCCGTGTATATAAAAACACTCAGCAAAAATAACTCCATGCATTTTAGCCTGAAGATTCCCCCCGGGGATGAAACTCAGGAACCTCTGTGTAGCTTAATTGCCATAAATATATTTTCATAGCTTACTATATATATATATATATATATGATTATTTTTTAATGAATAAATATTTTTAATATCCATAGACATGTTTTTGTTACCATACACTTGTCGGTATGGATGACGTAACTGTATCACCAGTCGGACAATTCAAATCCCAGATCTAAGTATTATGAACCCTTGCTTTTTATAGTGACTATCACGCTTCGAAATGCGATATAAATACGTCTTTTATTTTAAACGTAAACAAGTAATATGGTCAATTCTACTTTACGGTTGTGAATGTTGGACATTGTCGAAAGTGGCTGAAAGTCGTTTCGAAGCAGCGGAGATTTGGTTTCTAAGAAGAATTCTACGAATCTCGTGGACAGAAAGGAAGAAAAACGAAGAAGTCATGTGTAAGGCTGACTACAGCAGATCGCTTCTCAATACTGTCCACGGCAGACAGTTAAAAAGTTCTCCGGCTATAATGCAGGCGGACGGCTTGGAGAAAAGCTTGATGTTAGGAAAAATCGACGGCAAAAAGAGTAGAGGAAGACAGCGTACCAAGTTCACAGATGGTCTCAACAGGGTCACTGGAACCACGACTCTAGATCTCATCAGAAAGACCGAATGCAGAGAAGAATGGTGAGCCATGATCATCAATGTCTGTAAACAGACCTGATACTTGAAGAAGAAGAAGAAACAAGTAATGAGATTCAAACAGTGTCCCAATCTCCTAAAGGGAGAGAACCTCGCAACGGGGCTAAATTTGAATCTTCAATTTAATCTCTTGATGTGCTCAAGTTAATGGAGCTTAATAATTATTTTTTAATAAAAAAATATTTTTAATATCCAAAAACATATACAGTACCGTCCAAAATTAAGGAACAAAAATAAAATCTTCCTAATCTCAAATAAATTATATTTTAATATTTGTGAAAGTTTCACTACATATGTAAATTATGTAGTTGGACTTTTACCGAGATTTTCAGATGAATTAAAATAATATTATTAAAGTTATCCACCATTTTACATATTTCAAGTGTCCAAAATTAAGGAAGACTAAGGAAAAATAATTGTTTAAAACAGTAGGGTTTCTTTGTATAAAAGGATGAAAATAAATATTTTAAACTTTAATTATCATCACTGCTGCAAGTTACGCAATATCAATCATGTCAAAAAGAAATAAAACTGATTTAAGCGACAAAGCAAAAATCGTCAAATTAAGAAAGGAAAAGTTGACAATAGAAGAAATCGGAAAACGTGTGAAACGTTCAAAAAGTGTTGTAAGCCGAGTTCTCAAACTCTATGAAGAAACTGAAAGGTTAAGTAAATCAAAGAAACCTGGTAGACCAAGAAAGACAACGGCAAAAGAGGACAGAGTTATACAACGCCTAGTGTTAAAAGACCGTTTCCTTACAGCTGGCAAAATTTCTAAACAAATGGAAGGTGTCACGAATGTTTCACGACAAACTGTGTCCAGAAGGTTGCATGAAATAAGTCTTTTTGCAAGATCTCCTCGAAAAAAGCCGCTAATAAGTAAAAAAAAAACAAAAAAAACAAAGCAGCTAGATTGGCGTTCGCAAAAAAGCATGTTATATGGTCAGAAGAAAATTGGAAAAAAGTTTATTTGAGTGACAAATCAAAATTTAATGTATTTGGCAGTGATGGAAAACAATTTGTAAGAAGAAGAAAAGGCGAAAGTTTGGATCCTAGCTGCATCCAAAAAAAATGTTAAATTTGGTGGAAGGAGCGTGATGGTTTTTGGCATGATATCATGGCAGGGTACATCACCACTTGTACGCTTAAATACTCGAGTAAATGCCACTGTATACAAGAATGTTTAGAACAGTATGTTTTGCTAGTGTTGCATAATTCTGGTATCGAAAAACCTGTTTTTATGCAGGATAATGCCCCCTGCCATAAGGCAAAGCTGGTCATGAATTATCTGGCTGATCAAGAAGTAGAGGTAATGGGCTGGCCTGCTCAGAGTCCTGACATGAACCCTATAGAAAACTTATGGAAGACTCTAGGACAGAATGTTATGGCAAAGAATCCGTAAACCATCGAAGACTTGTGGCTGAAACTGAAAGATGAATGGGCCAAGATAACTGTGGCCCAATGTCATAATTTAGTGAAATCCTTCAGTCGTAGATGCACAGCAGTTATTGAAAACAAAGGTGGAAGTACCAAATATTAAATCTCTTTTGACTTTTTAATGTGATTTAGTTAAAAATATATTTTGTTCCTTAACTTTGGACACTTGAAATTTGTAAAATGGTGGATAACTTTAAAAATATTATTTTAATTCATCTGAAAATCTTGGTAAAAGTCCAACTACATAATGTGTATATTCAGTGAAATTTTCACAAAAAAACTAATATAATTTTATTTAGATTCAGAAGATTTAATTTTTGTTCCTTAATTTTGGACGGCCTCGTATATGTTTTGTGTTAGCATTCACTCGTCAGTATGGATGACGTAAGCGTACCGCCGGTCGGACGATTCGAACCCCGGATCCAAATATGCAAACTTAACTATTCCTTTATTATTACTGTTTCGTTATCTTTTTCCCTTTATATTTCGACCACAATAACATAACATATTCAACAGGGCTGTGCTCGTGTCGGAGAAGGAATTCCAAAACGATAAGATAGAATATCAAATATTCTAATTTTGTATATGGCCCAAGTTCTAGTATATATTAAATTGTTTTTAACGCCAATGCCATCAGTCCCAGTCTGGGTTTTTTTGTTCGGAACTCATTGGTGTCTGTCTTTGAACATTGATAATGGAAGCCATTGTGAACCGATTTTTGGCGTTTTTTTACTTTTTCCATCAGATTGGGTTATATTTTCACCCTGGTTGCGTTTTTGACTCTTTGAACATTTTTCACAACCATTGTTAAATCTGCTTTTTGAAGTAAGGAATGAATGAGCTTCTGATTCTGCTGATTTCTTCACTTGGCGAATTTTAATTCTCTTTGTTTACTTCTCGCTCCGTTTTTCTGACGATAAGAATTTGTTTGAATAGTAAACTACCTGAACTTTTTGTTTACTAGACTTAAATTTTTGAAACAATTGTAAAACCAATGACTTGGTTTGGCTATAAATTATTATAAAGTGATATAATAATAAATTTTGAAATATCTATACATACTAGAAGAATACTCGTCCCAGGACGGGTAAAATGAATTTCTCGAACAGAACAGTTTTGCACCACGTTTATGTCCCCTTTCAAAGATTAAAATCAAGATATAATGCAACTAAACATTATGTCTAGAATCCTTATTCCAATTATGATCAAAATCCATTACATGATTTGGGTTCTAGAAAATGTGTAAAAAATAATTCTGATCTGGACATAATATTTTCTGGAAGAAATTAAATCTATTTCCATTCTTTATTATATATATATATATATGTGTGTGTGTGTGTGTTAGAGTGAAATAAATTCCAGAAGGAAATCCGAGTATGAGAGCTCAATGTAATAAACAGAGCAAGAATAAAATAAAGTAATACATAATCACCGGTGTGACAATTTATTTCGACCCTCCGGCTTTTTCAAGCACCCAAACGAGGAGATTACATGTTTGAAAATGAAAAAAGAGAAATTCACACTCAGAGATATATATATATATATATATATATATTTTGGCAGCAAGTCGTTTATTAGACATGTGTCGTTGAAGACCACGGAGTTCTCTTTCTGATCTTTCTGGTCAATTTCTCGACTCGGCGAGCGATTCGTCGGGTTTCCGGTATCAATTGGTGGAGCATGGCGCCTAATGTTATATCTTGGGCCATTTCTCTAGCGCTTTCGGTCTCGCAACTGTCTTCAGGAGGGTGTGTGTTATTGTTTGTAAAGAGCCGTATTTATGGTTTTATTTTTAGTATATCTAATTATTTGCATATGTGTATATATATATATATATATCTTTATTCTTTTATTTACTTATTAATTAATTTATTTGTTTTATTTATTTTATTTTTTTATCTATTATTATTATTATTGTGTATTAATTGTTGAAGACCGATAAAGCGTTAGTACCGGTGGTGAATGCTATATATATATATATATATATATATATATATATATATATATATATATATATGTATACGTGTATGAAAAAGACAAAAGGAAAAACAAATTATACACAGGAAGAAATCATCTGTGTTTAATTTGCTTTTCATTTTGTCTTTTCATACATCCTGTCTCCATATCATTTCATTTTATACACGTGTATATATTAGTAATAAGTAGTAATATCACAATGTCTAAACACGATTGGGTTTAAAGCACCAGAATTCATGCTAAAATAATCCATATGGACCGTGGTGCAATGGTTAAAAGTGTTGATTAGCAATCTCTTCTAACAGACAGTTTTCTGGAAGTTGAAGGTTCAATCCTTAGTACAGGTGATAATAAATAAGAATAACATAATAATTAACTAACACTTCTACCCGGTCATGGCTGATGGAACGAGAACAATCTACCTGTGTAGGTTAAATAAAGGGTCCAGTTCAAAGTTTCATATAGGTTCACGAGTTCACCATAAAATTTCCAGGTTCAAAAAGACGCAACTGAAGGTTGGCTCCCTCTACCGTGCTAGTGGACTCCTTACACCTGACATTATCCTGTATCTCTACAAAGCCACCATTCGCCCATGCATGGAGTATTGTTGCCACATCTGGGCTGGTGCATCATCTACTAGTCTCTCCCTCCTTGACAAAGTCCAAAAAAGAGTAGTCAACCTAATAGGTCCCTCACTGTCAGCTAAGCTCCAGCCCCTGTTCCATCGCCGCAATGTAGCATCCTTGTGTTTGTTTTACAAATACTTCAATGGATTATGCTCCGATGAGTGTGCTGCTCTGGTGCCCCCTCGACGTAAATTCACTAGACTAACTCGACATTCTACTAAATCTCATTCTTTCACTGTGGAGGTCCCCAGATGCCGGAGAGCATTCTACTCAAATAGCTTCTTTCCTCGTGCTGCTGGCCTCTGGAACTCCCTCCCTGCCCCCTGTTTCCCCGACAGTACTGACATGCAGAAATTTAAAACTAATGTAAACAGACATCTCGCTGCTCAGATCCCAATTTAAGCTGAACCACCAATCCTTCCCCCCTTTTCCTTTTTCTCAGTAGCCCCTTACGTTTACAGTGGCGTCCTGCCTTGTTTGGGGTGAACCATGTAAAAAAAAAAAAAACTGAAGATGTTTATATCGGCGAAAACGTGAAAATAACAATCAAGATGAGAATAGTAGTCAAAATTATCCTCATCTCAAAAATTCAAAAACATAATTCTTTTTTTTTTCTTTCATAGTTTAAAATGTGAAATTTATTTTTGTCATCACGAAAAAAACAAATCTTTTTTGTTTTAATTTATTTATTTAAAAAAAATTTTTTTTTTTTTAAGGCTACGGACAAAATGAAATCTGAATTATCCTCATCTCAAAAATTCAAAAACATAATTCTTTTTTTTTTCTTTTTTTTTTTTTTTTTCTTTCATAGTTTAAAATGTGAAATTTATTTTTGTCATCACGAAAATAACAAATCTTTTTTGTTTTAATTTATTTATTTTAAAAAAATTTTTTTTTTTTTAAGGCTACGGACAAAATTAAATCTGAATTATCCTCATCTCAAAAATTCAAAAACATAATTCTTTTTTTTTTCTTTTTTTTTTCTTTCATAGTTTAAAATGTGAAATTTATTTTTGAACAATGTCATCACGAAAATAACAAATCTTTTTTGTTTTAATTTATTTATTTTTTAAATTTTTTTTTTTTTTTTAAGGCTACGGACAAAATGAAATCTGAAGAAGATCTGGCCAAAGAAGAAATAGAAAAATTAGAAAAGTTGGAGGTAAGAATTCTCTTGGGGTGTGAGAACTCTGCTTTTTAGCGGAATTTCACTATTTTGTAAATCAGAAAAATCCTTATTTTCATTAAAAGATTTTATTCAAACCGATTCACAATATGGGTAGGGGGAGGTAGAGAGTTTAGTTTCATCAAAGAATTCCGTTCTCTTGCTCAAACCCTTGAGTCATGGGTTAAAATACAATTATTTTCATTAAAAAATTTTTTATTCATCTTCATCAATATCGTCTGGCAGTCAATCAGTCTTTTTCTGTTAAAACACATTTGAAACTTGTCCAATAAACAGGACAGTGTGACTCCCTAACCCTAACCCATACGTGTATTGCTTCAAATTTGCTATTTACAAGCATTTTAAAAAGGGGACTGAAGGAGGTAAATTAATTTTTGAATCAAATTATGTTAACTATAACTAATTTTGTTACGGTAATGTCTTTTGTTGGATGTAAATAGGTTTCAAAACTTTCAATCTTGGATGTAAATAGGTTCCGAAACTTTCAATCTTGGATGTAAATAGGTTCTAAAACTTTCAATCTTGGATGTAAATAGGTTCTAAAACTTTCAATCTTGGATGTAAATCGGTTCCGAAACTTTCAATCTTGGATGTAAATAGGTTCCAAAACTTTCAATCTTGTATGTAAATAGGTTCCAAAACTTTCAATCTTGGATGTAAATAGGTTCCAAAACTTTCAATCTTGTATGTAAATAGGTTCCGAAACTTTCAATCTTGGATGTAAATAGGTTCTAAAACTTTCAATCTTGTATGTAAATAGGTTCCAAAACTTTCAATCTTGGATGTAAATAGGTTCCAAAACTTTCAATCTTGGATGTAAATAGGTTCCGAAACTTTCAATCTTGGATGTAAATAGGTTCCGAAACTTTCAATCTTGGATGTAAATAGGTTCCGAAACTTTCAATCTTGGATGTAAATAGGTTCCAAAATTTTCAATCTTGGATGTAAATAGATTCTAAAACTTTCAATCTTGGATGTAAATAGGTTCCAAAACTTTCAATCTTGGATGTAAATAGGTTCCGAAACTTTCAATCTTGGATGTAAATAGGTTCCCAAATTTTCAATCTTGGATGTAAATAGGTTCCAAAACTTTCAATCTTGCATGTAAATAGGTTCCAAAATTTTCAATCTTGGATGTAAATAGGTTCCAAAACTTTCAATCTTGGATGTAAATAGGTTCCAAAACTTTCAATCTTGGCTGTAAATAGGTTCCAAAACTTTCAATCTTGGATGTAAATAGGTTCCAAAACTTTCAATCTTGGATGTAAATAGGTTCCAAAACTTTCAATCTTGGATGTAAATAGGTTCCAAAACTTTCAATCTTGGCTGTAAATAGGTTCCAAAATTTTCAATCTTGGATGTAAATAGGTTCCAAAACTTTCAATCTTGGATGTAAATAGGTTCCAAACTTTTCAATCTTGGATGTAAATAGGTTCCAAAATTTTCAATCTTGGATGTAAATAGGTTCCAAAACTTTCAATCTTGGATGTAAATAGGTTCCAAAATTTTCAATCTTGGATGTAAATAGGTTCCAAAACTTTCAATCTTGGATGTAAATAGGTTCCGAAACTTTCAATCTGGGATGTAAATAGGTTCCGAAACTTTCAATCTTGGATGTAAATAGGTTCCAAAACTTTCAATCTTGGGTGTAAATAGGTTCCGAAACTTTCAATCTTGTATGTAAATTGGTTCCAAAATTTTCAATCTTGGATGTAAATAGGTTTTAAAACTTTCAATCTACATAAGGATTAGCTACAGAATTTTAAAGCCAGAAATTATTTTGTATGTAACAATTTAAATACTTTCAAAATTCCTTTAAAATTTCCAAATAATTCTTCTTTTTTTTTTTTCTTTTTTTTAACTTTAAAAAAAAATTAAAATGGCTGATTTTTTATTTTTATTTTATTTTTTTTACAATAAAAAATATGAATTCTGATGGATTTAATTTTTGTAATTATTTGAAACTTTAAAAAAAAAGTACGAGTTTTTACATTTTCTTTTATTTTACGCGATTTCATTTTTGATTTCAATAAATATTTGATTAATAGTAAATAAATTTTTTTTAAATAATTAAACGTGTAAATGTGTAATTATTAAAGTTACATTGACACAAAAAACACACACTTGGCAAGTGGTCGCACAATCTTATTAATATAGAAATTTTATTCCGCAAATGGCAACATATAAAACACTGTGGAAATTTCTTTTTCTCTTCTGTCGTGAAATGTCTTTTTATTGTTCGCTTTTAGAAAGAGCGTCAGTTACGGATGAAAGCTCCGTGGGAAGTTGAAAAGAAGCAGAATCGTAAATACATGTCTGCCGATGCCCTTGGAGATGAACAGTGAGTATAAAAATAAGAAACATGCCTGTTTTTAATGATTAAACAATGAAACGAGAAGTGATGAGAGAAGGGGAATAGAAGGAGAAGTCATAGTATTGATTTACTCCTCGCCAGGAGTTAGGCACAAGGCCAGTTTTTATCTTACTCCCACAAGTAAGATGTGCCCCAAGGTCGGGTCGGGAAAGTGGGGTTTAAAAATTGCCTGGGCAGCACCGTCGGCATTACCTGGTAGAGGCGCCTCAGGCAGTAAGCAATAAACTTACTCCTCCCCAAAGAGGGGAGGCGAAGCCTGGGAGGGTGGACCTCCTAGAACTGCACAGGACAGACCCATAGACCGGCGTAAATCAAGCCCCGAAGGCCAAGACAATACCAGTCTATGGGGTGCAGTATCCATCGGAACAAATACTACACTTTGATCTTAGCCAAAAGGCCAAGAGTAGCCACAACATAATTTTTCTTTTAACATCTTCTTAAATGTTAAACTACACTGAGTGTAAGGTATAACACAATTTCTCTATATTTTGTCTTAGTGTGTATATATATATATATATATATATATATATATATGTATATATATATATATGTACATATACTTACTATAAATATTTTTAATAAATATTAAAGTGTTTTTTACCTACAGACGATATTGTTTCGGGCTTTTTACTCTCATCAGTGCAGGAGTGGTGGTTGTAGGCAGTCGCATATGATTGAATGCAGTTCGTAGATTCAGGTTAGAATCATGAGGCAAACGCTCAGGACCACACGGCTACTGGCAATCAGCACAGACAGTAATTGAAATTAAGATCCACTTACCCGGGGAAGCGTTATTGCTGTCCAGTGTTTAATGCTTGTGCGAAACCCTCATATATATATATATATATTACCAAATATATATATATATTACCCAATTCGATAGGTAAGCACAGACAGTGGCCGACATCCAAGCATTTACAAACCAATGAGTCGGTCATTGGTGACCATTTATTGGAGTGCCAATGGCGCTCTAGAGGGTATTGCGATGAGACATATTCTGTTTTACACAGGGCTCGTTCGAGAAATAATCTCAAGATTCTCGAAGCAGTTGCCATTAATTTGCGGCAACCGTCTCTGTGCAAGCAGAAGTAGTACACTCACAGTGTAGAACTGATGGGTGAACGTTGAAATACGTACCTCATATATAATTTTTTTTTTTTTTTACCCTTATTCGCCAATTCCTTTTATGGTTCTTTTGACCCTGCTTTCATTCGTAATTTCATCCCCATAATATCGTCAACGACTATCTTGACAAAGGGTCGCCCGAAAGACGTCTAGATGGCAATAACATCTTTTTTTCCTCCGTTCATTAACTTCTCTTTTTTTTTAACCATGTTACTAAATTAAAAAAAACAAAAAAGACAGATTCTGGATCCCCCTCTACTCGTGTTTTTTTTTTTTTTCGGTAATAAAGACTTCCCTCTTTCTCAGTAATTTTGACTACTACGCCAATATTATTAAAGTTTATTTCTAAATTTTGTACCTACAAAACTATATATATATATATATAAAAGAAAGAAAGAAATGTTAAAAAAAGAAGAAGAAAATCAACAGTTATGAACGCCGATTTTAAACACCGGGAGTTGGCAAAGAAGAAGAAGAAAAAGAAAAAAAAAAAAAAAAAGAGAACAAATTAACGGTTAACTTATAGACGCAGATTTGAAACAATGAGAAAAGAAAAAAGTCGACAGTTGTGAACGCAGATTAGAAAAACTAAAGTGAACAAGGAAGATTAATATTTATTTGAGGTTGACAACAACGGGGAGATGGACAACAAAGTAGGACGAGGGAGAAAAGGAGGAACTAAAGGTATATATATGTATGTATATATATATATTTATTTATCTTTTATTTTTTGATGTGTTGATGTTTTTTATATTTATAATATAAAACTAAAAATAATACATTAATCACTTAAATAATAGTGTCATGGATTCGTCCAAACACTTTAAAATGCAGCAACATTTTTGTAAGTAACGGATAAATTTTATTAGACAGACGAACAGCACAGGTAAAGAATTTTTTTTTTTTTTTTTTTTTTTTTTGTGTCTTAAATAACTAATATAAGTTAGCAAAACATTTATATGGAACAAAACGTAGATTTAGTATAAGGAACGTTTATGTTTTTGTCTTTTAAGGGAAGTGGGGTCTGATCAACTCTGCTGGGAAGCCATGAAATTAAATACTGTCTTGTTTTTAAATTCCCGAAACAGTTTTTCATGGTAAACAACTGATGATCCCTTAAAATAGTGTTAGAAACTAACTAATATAATAACTGTAAAAAATAAATTGACTTACATGAGTGATTTTCCACTGGAAGACTTGAGACTATAAGGTTTTTTTGGGGTTTTTTTTATATATATATATTTTTTTTTTTTTATATAGTTTTAATGGTTGAGAAACTTCCGAGACTATATATATATATATATATATATAGGTAATAAATAATTAATATTATTTATAAATATTATTATATAGCCTCCTTTACTAAGGCTGGGCACTCTGAGTGAATTTAATAACAAGCAGTACTACTAACTTCATTGCGAGTTCCAACACGACTTATTATTGTTGTCAATCACTCTTCGCCGCTTGATGTGAATACTTGCCAACTTGGTATTTACAAAGTTAAATTCCTTCTAAATTCCAAGCTAATTTCTGGTGGCCGACTGGTAAGTCTCTTGACTGCGAATCAGTGGCGATTTGTGATCGGAGTCCGCGCCCGTCGACCATCAACCGTCAGGAATTAGATTCCTGCACTGAAGATTGTGTAAGCATGAAACATCGATGTCTGTAGGTAATAAATAATTAATATTTATTTATAAATGGTCTGAACGGACATCAGATCCTATAACACGACATCTATATCCATGGACCGAATGATTCAGTTGTAAGAATGGGAAGTATAAATACTGCATTTTATCAGTATGATGATCTGGTGATACCAGATCAGGCTGCCCTGTGGCTCCCTGAGACGAAATTCACCTACATTGACTTTTTTTTTTTTTTTTTTTTTTTTTTTTTTGTAAAACTTAATTATGTTCTACAAAACCAAAACCAAAAACAACAGCCCCTCTCCCTTTCTCCCTCCCCTTTTTTATTTTTATTTTTCCTACCCTACTCCCGGTCCTGGATATGACCTTAAACTACATCCGATGGTGAGATCCGGCTTACGGACTTTGGGGAATGTGGAGCCTCCTCTTAATTACCATCGCTCCCAGGTCCACCCTGACCCGGAGTGGTAGTACCTGTTAGGGTCCCAACTATGGGTTAAATAGAAACAGATATTAAAAGGGGAAAGAAACAAGAAAGAGAAGAAAACAAGACCAGATTCAGCATTAAATAACCCAAAAAGGGTTGATATGCCGTAAAACAAAACTACCAAACCAAAAACCCTGATTAAACATTTGAAGATATAAGAACTTGAAGCATAAAAACTTTCACTATAATGACCAGATTCGGCATTAAATAACCCAAAAAGGGTTGATATGCCGTAAAACAAAACTACCAAACCAAAAACCATGATTAAACATTTGAAGATATAAAGAACTTGAAGCATAAAAACTTTCACTATAATGACCAGATTCGGCATTAAATAACCCAAAAAGGGTTGATATGCCGTAAAACAAAACTACCAGTATGATGATGCGGTATGATTCTTAAGAAGGTTCAATCTCAGCTTTGACAGGGGAGAGAACCTATGCATTACAGCTTTAAACAAAAATAATTCTTCCCAAATATAAAGCTCTCCCTTTAAGGGGGCCAATGATTATAATTTAAGAATTATTTATATCCACAGACAAGCGCGTGGTTTGTCTCTTTAATTATATAGATATATATATATATATATATATAAATCGATTTATTCAGATAGATAGATATATATTATTGCTATATAAAGACCATATTTATTTTTTAACATAATGAATTAAAAAACATAAAAGAATGAAAGGGCAAGCTGACCGGTTTCGAACCTCACTCAACAGAGCTAAACCGAGGTTAAGATTAAGAAGAAAAAAATATGCTATGGAGATTATAGCAAAGAAAAGAGGGAAATATTTGAATGCCTAATTTACATAACTATTTAAACAGCTTATAATGAATTAATGTTTGGAGTTATTAATTTGGAATTACATTGTCTTATTTTTAGTCTATATATGCAATAGTTTCGTCGATATTGACAGTAATTTATTTAATAAATAAATTGAATAAATGACTAAAACACCAAGTTAAACAATTCACGCTCACTACAAGCGAGACACAAGCTAGAAGAGAAAAGGAAGAGGTTGTCTGTCTCGCTCACTCTGTCGCCTCTTTCTCTCGTCCCGCTTTCTCTTTCGCCCTCTTTTTGCAGGTTTTACATTTTCCGTGGAAAATAAATAAACTCTTTAAAATTGGCTAAGTAAATCTCTTATTTGTAAAGTTTAATAACAAACTTATTGTTTAATGTTTACAAACCTCTTTTTCACTATTCTCATTGACAACTGAAAACAAAAGTTAAGTAACACTGATCTATCCAAATTACAAAAAAAAAAATTGATTCATATTTTGGTATAATTGTAGATTAACATCCTCCGCTAAATCACCCCACCTCTTACCAAAAAAAAAGGCAATTACGTGTGAACACCCTGAAAAACTTGGCTAACAGAAGAAAAAAAAACCGATTACTTTAGAATTTAAAGTTAAGAATTTATATTAATTTAATGTAAAATGATCCCCCATTTCCAGACCAGTCCAGCTTTTAGGTCATTAACTAAAAAAAATTTTTGCTATGGGAGCTAAATCCGCTGCATTATGTTTTTTTTGGGAAGGGGGGATGTACTTTTTTTAAGGCAATTGCGTGTGAGTTTTGTAACCTTGCAATGCGAACTTAGGGTTAGTGGTAAAAAATTTGGTAATTGCCCTAAGAAGTTAAAATGGGCCGGAAATTGGAACATTTTACGTTAGTTATATATAACTGATCCCCTCTCTAAATTCTAAAAAAAATTCCTTTCCGTTTCCCACAGTGTTCACACGTAATCGCCTAAAAAAAGCAGAATCTCATTTTTTTTAGGGGGAGGGGTTTAGTGGAGGGTGTTAATCTGCAAATTTACTCATTTATTTTTTTAAATCTTATATTTTTTTTAACTATATGTCCCTTTTTTATTTTAATTTTAAGCAATTAATTGTAGTTGTGTTTACTTTTCCCCGTGAAAACTAAATAAATAACTTCTATAAAATTATTTAACAGATTAAATACCTTATTTTTAAAATATAAATAAAAAATATTAAAAGTTGACGTCAGTAGTTTCCGGATGTTTACATAGACGGCTGGAAAATCCCGAAGCGCTTATTCAATCAGAATGCGAAAAAATAAGCAGACGACAAGTTAACATTTTAATTGATTGAATCGCGAAATTCACTAATTGGAAATAAAAATTGATCAAAGCGATTAATGAACCCTAACACCATTTTAATACTTGTTCAGTGAAAAAACACTTTTTTGTGCCGAAAAAAAAACATTTTATAACCCTAACTCAAACATTGTTTTAACACTTGTTCAGTGATATTTTTCTCCAAAAGAAAAATTTTACGTATAAAAAAACAAACATTTTTTTCAGTTGTACATCTAGCCTCATTTTGTTTGTTTGGGATGCAGGCAGACAACTTTCCATTCAGGATTTTCCAGTCGTCTACGTAAACATCCGGAAACTACCGCCGCCAAGTCGATTTTAGCTTGGGTCCTAATCTGGACCAGTACCCAATATGCAAATTAGTTTACCTTGCGACTGATATCGCATATACATAAGCAGTATATTAAAAAGATGGCGCGGCTATTGTATAAAGTTGAATTAACAACTTGAACTAGGCATTTTGACCTTAACTGTTAGTGTGAGAAATTTTGGTAATTTGGTGAAAAACAACAAAAAGATGATTGTCATGGTGTTATTTGATAAATTCAAATGTTGAGGAAATTTACTGTGTATGAGCATAGTCGCATTTTCTTAATATGGGGGAAAAAAACTACAAAAAGAATGGTCTTTTCGATATTCAAAGTCAAGATATTTGATTTTGTATCTGCATGTATCTCCATTAAAAACTGTTTATATAATGAAAAGAATAAACGAAAAAGCGGAACGTCAATTGGTCAAATAAAATAAATTATATATTCCTGAGCAATTTAAAATCGTGACTTTGTGTTTTTTGTGTTTATTATTAATCTGCTGGCTCGCTTTTGCTTTGCAAAATTCACCACTTGAAATACTTGAACCATTAATGTAAAATAATAAACATTTCTTGATAACTTTGTTGTAAACGCGAAACGATATCTTTCTCATTTATTCATATAGATAAATAAACATTAACATTTTGTTTATTTCGATAAAAATTTATTTATCTTTTAAATGCGATCGTAAGGAAAGAAGAAATCAACTTTTAACTTACAATTCAGAAATAGATCGCAACTTTTTCCAAATCAAGTTGATCCCTCTAAAGAAAGGAACATTTTTCAAAACAATATGCAAATTAGTTAACCTTGCGCCTGATATTGCATATACATAAGCAGTATATAAAAAAGATGGCGTGGGGTCTATTGCGTTAAGTTGAATGAACTTGAAAGAAGACATTTTTACTTTACCGTTAGTGCAAGAAATGGGTCCAACTTTCGCATTTATTTATTATATAATATATATTCGTCTTCAATTATTCTACCTTCCTCTCCCTTTTTATTATTAAGATTAGCTCCTTTCATCAAGTGGCTTCATGTCTTGTCTGGAGCGACTTCCACGAAAAAGAAAGTACAAATATATAAAATATAGTTACTTTTATTGTGTATACCCGTCTTGGGACGGGTATTCTGAAAGTACATTTAGGGGTAGACTTTTTTTGTCGGACAGTTTTGTGATGGGCTTACTTTTTAGCTAGCCTGTTTGGAGTCCAGGGGATTGAATGCTGGTGGTGGGATTTTCTTTCAGGCCCAACTTTCATATTTAGTCATTTAGATTTGTGTTTTATTTTCTTTCCTTAGGTTTCTTGTTCCCATTTTAAAAGAAAATTCTAAAAAAAATGGAAAAAAGAAAAGTGTGAAATTTGCGGGAGATACTGATGATGATGATAATGATGATGCTGCTAATAATGATGAAGAAGAAGAAAAGGATGCAGACGAGGAAGAAGAGAGTGAGGAGGAAAAAGAAGAAGAGTCTGAGGAATCAGGTATTTCATTTCTTTTCTTAACCATCCACTAGTCTCTCCCTCTTAGACAAGGTCCAAAAAAGAGTCGCCAACTTAATAGGTCCTTCACTATCCACCAAGCTCCAGCCCCTGTCCCATCGCTGCAATGTTGCTTCCTTGTGCCTTTTTTACAAGTACTTCAATGGATTGTGCTCTGGTGAACTTGCTGCTCTGGTACCCTCACAACGTAAATTCACTAGACCAACCCGACAATCTGCCAAATCCAGTCCATTCACTGTGGAGGTCCCCAGATGTCGAAGAGCTTTCTACTCCAAAAGCTTCTTTCCTCGTGCTGCTGGACTCTGGAACTCCCTCCCTCCTCCCTGTTTTCCTGATGGTACTGACATGCAGAAATTTAAAACTAATGTAAACAGACATCTCGCTGCGCAGCTCTCAATTTAGGTTGAACAAGTCATTTCCAAAAATGGCCTAATCTCTGCTGGTCTGATTTTGGGACTCTGGAGGATTTAGTTATGTTTGAAAAAGTTTCTGTTTTTAATTTGTCTAATGAATCTGCCATAGGATATCCAGACATAAGTTGTCTGTTATATTTAACAATACTTGTCTTCAAGAAAAGATGCTGCCTATTTATATATATATATATATATATATATATATATATATATATATATTACACGTATTGTATTAGTTTCTGTAGATGTAAATACGTTGAAACTCCAGTGTTTATAAAATGTGCTCAATAACAAGTAGAGCTGTTCTTAAGTATACATTTTTATTTATACAAACATTATTGGTTACATATGTGCATACATGTTTCGGTTGTACTCTTCACAGAGAGTCAACCTCTTCAGACCAACGAAGACAGAGATTTAAACTCAAGGGGTCTTAAGAAGGAATTATAATTCAGGGAATCTTGCTTTATTGGTGTGTAATGACTATGGATCAAATTTAATGCAAATCTGAAATATTCGAATTTTCAAATGGGAGATTGTGCCTATATTATGGCTCCTAAAACCCCTTTAAAATACTCCAAAGAAATTGAAATTTGAGGAATATTTATTAATTGATGTCCTATACTTATTGTTAAAATTTCATAAAAATCAAAGGTATCTGAATTTTCAAAAAGGGCTACCCACTTCTTCTTTAGCCCCTTTGCATAAAACTAAATTAAATATAGTCCACATTATGCCCCCTTATGCCTAGCACCTGTGCTCCCAAATTCATAATGATTGGTTAATTTGTTTAAGAGTGAATCCTGTACATAAGGTGGGTTCCCCTACCGTGCTAGAAAACTACTCACACCTGCCAGTATGCTATATCTCTACAAAGCCACCATCCGCCCATGCATGGAGTATTGTTGCCATATCTGGGCTGGTGCATCATCCACTAGTCTCTCCCTTTTAGACAAGGTCCAAAAAAGAGTCGCCAACTTGATAGGTCCCTCACTATCCACCAAGCTCCAGCCCCTGTCTCATCGCCGCAATGTTGCTTCCTTGTGCTTGTTTTACAAGTACTTCAATGGATTGTGCTCTGATGAACGTGCTGCTCTGGTACCCCCACAATGTAAATTCACTAGACCAACCCGACAATCTGCCAAATCTCATCCGTACACTGTGGAGGTCCCCAGATGCCGAAGAGCTTTCTACTCCAAAAGCTTCTTTCCTCGTGCTGCTGGACTCTCGAACTCTCTCCCTGCTCCCTGTTTTCCTGACGGTACTGACATGCAGAAATTTAAAACTAATGTAAACAGACATCTCGCTGCACAGCTCCCAATTTAGGTTGACTCCCCTCCCTCCCTCAAACCTTCACCCTTTTTCCTCAGTAGTACCTTACGTCTACAGTGGTGGCCTGCCTTGTTTGAGGTGAACTATGATAAAAAAAAATTTTTTTTTTAAATAGGTCCAACACTGTCAACTAAGCTCCAACCCCTGTCCAATCACCGCAATGTTGCATTTCTGTCCTTGTTTTACAAACTCATAGCACTTGCGCCCCCTCTATGTATATACTCCTGACAAGCAGCAAAATTCCACCCCTTCACTGTAGAGGTCCCCAGATGCCAGAAAGCTTTCTACCTTAATAGTTTCTTCCCTCGAACTGCTAAGCTTTGTAATTCCCTCCCTGTTTCCTACTTCCCCTGACTGTACTAACATTCAAAAATTTAAATGTAATGCGAACAGACATCTCGCTGCTCAACTCCCTACTTAGAGTACCCCATGTAGGCATGATCCCTAACAGTAGCCCCTTACGTCTCAGTTTTTGTTTGGAGTGAATAAGAGGAAAAAAGAAATTAAAAAAAAAAAAAAAAATGTTTTATATTTTTAACCCATATTCACTCCAAATATGTAACTTTATATAAATTAAGTCATAGATTATCGTTTTTTATATCACAATACCTACCTACCTACCTACCTACCTACCTACCTACCTGGTGCCGCATTCGACCTGGGCGGGTTGAACTGGCTTCCTCCGAAAGAGGAAGTTTCATGGGAGTACCAAATTCAAAAGCGGTCCCCAGTCGCATATACATGCGACTGTGGGCCGCTTTGAGGAGATGACAAAGTTAGGTTTTTACAGTTCTTGCAGGGAGGTGTCGACGTCCTCCTTCATACATCACCTGGTATTCCCAAATGATCACCCATCTGGTACTGGTCAGGCTCAACGTCGCTTAACTTCGGTGATCTAACAGGAACTGGTGTGTCAACGTGATTATGCCGTACAATGATTAAATGCGAAAGTTAGTGCGAGAAATGGGCTTAACAGTAAGGTCACTCAAATGGTACTCACTGACTTGTTTGTTTGGCCACGGTGTGTGTTGGAGGGGGTAGGTGTTGTGCTTTGTTTTAAATTTACAATTCAACAAAAAATTAAAATGGCTGACTTGTTTAGGAATGGAACAAAATTCATTATGGTGGAATTGAATTTTGTAAGGAAATTAATTTTTTTAAAATAGGATTTTGAAAAATTTAGTTGGTAGGATGGATTCGCACTGACCTGTTGTTGTTGCTTGGCCATGGAGTGTGTAGTTTTGGAGTGGGGCTTTGTTTTTGCGTTACAATCTAGAACTTTTCTTACCCAAAATGCTAAACATTTATCCATGACATGAAAACTATTTAAAAATAGAACTATGCGTTATATCAAAATGAAAAGAGTCATCGAATCAGAAAAATATAAAAACAACTAGTTAATTAATGAGATGACCTTTCGCAAAGGATTATGCAAATAAGTTAATCTTCTAACATCGATTGCATACAATATCAGTCACAAGGTTAACTAATTTGCAAGTAAGGTCAAAATGCCTAGTTCAAGTTGTTAATTCAACTTATACAATAGCTGCACCATCTTTTTTATATACTGCTTATGTATATGCAATATCAGACGCAAGGTTAAGTAATTTGCATATTGGTTCTAAAAAAGGACATTTTATTAATTAACTATTATTTGTTATTGTTTTTTAATTCAATGGTTGTTTTGATTTTAATATAACAAATCGTTCTGTTTCGCAATATTGTTTTATTTCCGGGACAAATATTTAGCATTTGTGTTCAAATGTTCCTTTCTTTAGAAAGGACCGATTTGATTTTCAACAAGTTGTGATTTATTTTTAACTTGTAAGTGAAAAGGCAAATTGATTTCTTCTTTCTTTTTCTTTCTTTACGGTCACATTAAAGAGATGAAGAAATTTGTATCGAAATTTTTATCGAAATATTAATGTTTATTTGTATGAATGAATTGGAAAGATTTTGTTTTGGATCTACAACAAAGTTATGAATGAAATGTTTATTATTTTAAATTAATGTTTCAAGTAGCGAACTTTGCGAATCGACAGCGAGCAGCCAAAGTTGTAGAATAAATAAAAATCTTGGGTTTAAAAAAGAAAATTAGGAACTTCATCAGAATAAGGAAATACTTAAATAGTGTTCTCATCCTTTTTTTGTCGACAGGAAATCGCGTGACCCCCCCACCACAGACCCCCCCCCCCCACAAGATTCTTCTTGTTACTCTAATTCACCTCCAGCTAAATTGCAAAATTCAATGAATCGAGAGAAAATCTTTTCATTTTTTTTTAGAACAAATAGAAATATTTATACAGTGTTTTATTCCAGACAACAAAATTTTGACGTCATATATTTTTTTCATCCAGTCTTCTTAAATAAATAGAATTTTTCATTTCTTTTTAAAATTTAACTTTAAAAAAAAAAATTCAAAACAAACAAAAAAAACTATTCAGATAAAAAAAAAAAAACTTATGCATCATTTGTTTTTCCCTCAATATTTTTTTTTTTTTTTTTTCGAAATTGCAAAACTGACCTCTGGTTGAAAAATGTCTCCTTGTGAATGTACACCTGCTCCCTGCAGATAAAATGATTTGTTTCCTATGCTAACCCTAACCCTAGCACAAACCCTCCGATAGTCTTCTCTCTTTTTAATGATTTCTCTTGCAAGAATGTACATTCTTAACATACGTCCATTTAATCTAGAATAAATAAAAATCTTGGGTTTAAAAAAGAAAATTAGGAACTTCATCAGAATAAGGAAATACTTAAATAGTATTCTCATCCTTTTTTTGTCGACAGGAAATCGCGTGACCCCCAGACCCCCCCCCCCCTTACAAGATTCTTCGGTGCAATTTTAGTTATAGGGCGATGCAGTTAATTATTTTCATGTAAAAGCATTATGTTGTACTTACTCAGTCATATTTTATCTCTCACGGCACGAAAAAGAATTTAAAAATATCAAGCAGAACTTTAATTAGAACGATTTTTCCATTTCCATAAGGGAGATGTGAAATGTCGAGTCGCTGCCATTTTCGGAGTGGCCGGTTAGCTAACTAAGGGCAGATAAGTGTCGCGAAATTGGCGCCCGAGCCGACATTTTGGCTGTGAGCGGTCGATAGAATAGACAAGGGCATTAACTCCGTTTTTATTGTTAGGATTATAAAAAGAAAGAAACACATAAGCAATAATAATAAAATATATATTTATTAAATAAAAAAAATAGAAAATTAAATACTTTGTTCACCGGGATACTTTCCACGGTATAATTTTCTTGTTTTTTTTTTTTTTTTTGTTTTTTTTTCATATTTACATGGTAACAGCGACCAAATATGGATAATAGAAAATTAAATAATCTTCAAAAGTACTAATTAGGTCACACGTGCCTACCTAGGGGACCCAATTTTGCGACACTTATCTGCCCTTAGTTAGCTAACCGGCCACTCCGAAAATGGCAGCGACTCGACATTTCATATCTCCCTTATGGAAATGGAAAAATCGTTCTAATTAAAGTTCTGCTTGATATTTTTAAATTCTTTTTCGTGCCGTGAGAGATAAAATATGACTGAGTAAGTACAACATAATGCTTTTACATGAAAATAATTAACTGCATCGCCCTATAACTAAAATTGCACCGATTCTTCTTGTCACTCTAATTCACCTCCAGCTAAATTGCAAAATTCAATGAATCGAGAGAAAATCTTTTCATTTTTTTTAGAACAAATAGAAATATTTATACAGTGTTTTATTCCATACAACAAAATTTTGACGTCATATATTTTTTTCATCCAGTCTTCTTAAATAAATAGAATTTTTCATTTCTTTTTAAAATTTCTTTTAAAAAATTTAGATTAAAAAAAAAAAAATTCAAAACAAACAAAAAAAAACTATTAAAGTTCAGATAAAAAAAAAAACCCAACTTATGCATCATTTGTTTTTCCCTCAATATTTTTTTTTTCCGAAATTGCAAAACTGACCTCTGGTTGAAAAATGTTTCCTTGTGAATGTACACCTGCTCCCTGCAGATAAAATGATTTGTTTCCTATGCTAACCCTAACCCTAGCACAAACCCTCTGATAGTCTTCTCTCTTTTTAATGATTTCTCTTGCAAGAATGTACATTGTTAACATACGTCAATTTAATCTGTGACGGACGGATGAAATTATGATTTAGAACTTTAATGAGAACAAATAAATCAAATGTGATTTCAAAGTGTGACCAACGGAAGAAATACGGTTTCAAATTTAAGCATGACAGACTAATGAAAATTCAATTTCAAAGTTAAGCATTACAGACCTAAATAAATGCTATTTAGAATTTAGGCATGACAGACTAATGAAAATTCAATTTCAAAGTTAAGCATTACAGACCTAAATAAATGCTATTTAGAATTAAAGCATGACAGACTAATGAAAATTCAATTTCAAAGTTAAGCATTACAGACCTAAATAAATGCTATTTAGAATTAAAGCATGACAGACTAATGAAAATTCAATTTCAAAGTTAAGCATTACAGACCTAAATAAATGCTATTTAGAATTAAAGCATGACAGACTAATGAAAATTCAATTTCAAAGTTAAGCATTACAGACCTAAATAAATGCTATTTAGAATTAAAGCATTACAGACCTAAATAAATGCTATTTAGAATTAAAGCATGACAGACTAATGAAAATTCAATTTCAAAGTTAAGCATTACAGACCTAAATAAATGCTATTTAGAATTTAAGCATGACAGACTAATGAAAATTCAATTTCAAAGTTAAGCATTACAGACCTAAATAAATGCTATTTAGAATTTAAGCATGACAGACTAATGAAAATTCAATTTCAAAGTTAAGCATTACAGACCTAAATAAATGCTATTTAGAATTTAAGCATGACAGACTAATGAAAATTCAATTTCAAAGTTAAGCATTACAGACCTAAATAAATGCTATTTAGAATTAAAGCATGGCAGACTAATGAAAATTCAATTTCAAAGTTAAGCATTACAGACCTAAATAAATGCTATTTAGAATTTAAGCATGACAGACTAAAATCTTGGGTTTAAAAAAGAAAATTAGGAACTACTTAAATAGTGTTCTCATCCTTTTTTTCGACAGGAAATCGCGCGACAATCCCCCCACACACACACACGCACAAGATTCTTCTTTTTACTCAAATTCACCTCAAGTGTATGCGATATCCGTCGCAAGATTAAGTAATTTGCATATTAGTTTTGAAAAAGGACATTTTATTAATTAACTATTATTTGTTATTATTTTTTAATTGAATGATTGTTTTGATTCTAATATAACAAATAGTTCCGTTTCACAACATTTATTTTATTTCCTGGACAAATATTTATTATTTGTGTTCAACTGTTCCTTTTTTTTAGAGGGAACGACTTGATTTTCAACAAGTTGCAATCTATTTCTAAATTTTAAGTGAAAACACAAAGTCTCCTCTCCACACACCATCGCTCAGGCAAATTGATTTCTTCCTTCTTTTCCTATCTTTACGGTCACATTTAAAAGATAAATAAATTTGTATCAAAATTACCAAAATGTTAATGTTTATCTATCTATATGAATAAATGAGAAAGATGTTGTTTCGTGTTTACAACAAAGTTATGAATGAAATGTTTATTATTTTTAAGTTAATGTTTCAAGTACTCCAAGTAGTGAAGTGATAGTTAGCCGAAAAATAATATAATCATCTTTTTAAAAAACTTTTTGCTACAGATGATGGATCTGCGGATGACGCTTACAGTGATGTCTTGACTGATGGTGAAGATGATAGCGACAGTAAAAAAAACAAGAAGCAAATGGAGACAAATAATAAAGAAGAGAATGGCGTAGATGAAAAAGAAAACAAAATAAAACAAACGAAAGAAGAGGTAAACATTTTCTAATTTATTTATTTTTTACTTTTATTCACACTGGAAAACTCACTCTCTGTCTCTGCCAGAAGAATGTACCGAAGATTTCTTTTTTTACTTTTATTCACACTGGAAAACTCATTCTCTGTCTCTGCCAGAAGAATGTACCTAAGATTTCTATTTTTACTTTTATTAACACCGAAAAACTAACTCACTCTCTGTCTCTGCCAGAAGAATGTACCTAAGATTTCTATTTTTACTTTTATTCACACTGGAAAACTCAGTCTGTCTGTCTCTGCCAGAAGAATGTACCTAAGATTTCTATTTTTACTTTTATTAACACCGAAAAACTAACTCACTGTCAGTCTCTGCTAGAAGAATTTACCTAAGATTTCGTTTTTTACTTTTATTCACACTGGAAAACTCACTCTCTGTCTCTGCCAGAAAAATGTACCAAAGATTTATTTTTTTACTTTTATTAACACCGAAAAACTAACTCTCTGTCTCTGCCAGAAGAATTTACCTAAGATTTCTATTTTAACTTTTATTAATACCGAAAAACTAACTCACTCTCTGTTTCTGCCAGAAGAATGTACCTAAGATTTCTATTTTTACTTTTATTCACACTGGAAAATTCACTCTCTGTCTCTGCCAGAAAAATGTACCAAAGATTTATTTTTTTACTTTTATTAACACCGAAAAACTAACTCCCTCTCTGTCTCTGCCAGAAAAATGTACCTAAGATTTCTTTTTTTACTTATATTCAAACTGGAAAACTCAATCTCTGTCGTTGCTAGAAGAATGTACCTACGATTTCTTTTTTTTACTTTTATTCACACTGGAAAACTCATTCTCTGTCTCTGCCAGAATAATGTACCTAAGATTTTTTTTGTTTTTCTTTTACTTTTATTCATAATATTGCCATTAAAGCGTAAGAGTTACTGTGATAGGGACCAGATTTAAAGAGACGTAAGCCGAGTGAGGAGTTGGGCAGCATCAAGATACTTGTTTACATCAAATTTAAATTTCTGCATGCTACGTTAGTACAGCCGGGAAAACAGGCAGCAGGAAGGGAATTCCAAAGTTAGCGGTTTGAGAAAAAAAAATATTAGTGTATAAAATCTTCCAGCACTTATGGACCTCTACAGTGAATGTATGCTGATAGTCAGGGTTATTTTCATTGAGGGGCTACAAGTGCAGTATGTTCATCGGAATGTGCATAAAATTAGCAATTGAGAATCGAGAATAGATGTCTTCGGTAGCCTGTAATATAAATGCGAACGTACAAACAAACAGAATTGAAGTTTAATAGTATTCTTAACTTGTATCTACACTAATGAATAATTCTTTCTCTTAAAAATAATTCAGTCCTAAATAGCATCAAATATAAAAAATTGGTGCTTAAGCATATCCGCCCCGACATTAAAAAATTTAAAGAATGTATAAACGTTATTATGTACTTACGTGTTAGCTGAAAATAAGATTGTGCAGAAAAAATTACGCAAATTCATTCAGTAGTTATTTAATTATTTAAAAAAAACGATTTTAACGATTTTTTCACTCGGTAGATATTTCCACCATTTTGTATCTTAGATTTTCCAGTGGTTAAGAACGATAACTCATATTTTCACGATTTCTTGGTTTGGGGTTTTCTGATTGTCCGGAAAATGACATAACTCAAAATTAAAAAATGTTCGGTGGCTATGAACAGTCAACCCAAAATGGATTTCTAGTCACAGTGCCTTCAAGGGATGCTGCAACACTAATTCCAATCATAAAAAAATACATTCTTCCCGGCACAACAATTATATCTGATTGTTGGCGTGCTTATGATAGACTGGGTGCCGAAGGGTACCATCATTTGCGCGTCAACCATCGATATAATTTTGTTGACCCAACAACAGGCGCAACCACAAATGTGGAAAGAATGTGGCAAGAGGCCAAAAGACGAAATAAGGCTGAATGTGGTACCCATACGCATATGATAAACTCATATTTGGCCGAGTTCATGTGGCGACAAAAATTTCTGGGAAAAACATTAGAAAACCTTTTTAAACAGATTGCCGAAATTTATCCTGTGGGTCAATAAAATGCTACGTTTTTTTCTCTCTTATATCGTACTTATAAGTTGTTTTTCCAAAATTGGTTATGTCTTTTGTTAATTTTTTATCTCTGATATCGTACTTATAAGCTGTTTTTCCGCAATTGGTAAAAAAAAAAAAAATGTTATCTCCCTTGTTTACAAAAATGTCAAAATCTACGTAAAATCATTTAAATCATTTTTTTTTCTTTTTCTTATAATTAAATAACTACTGGATGAATTTGCGTAATTTTTTCTGCACAATCTTATTTTCAGCTAACACGTAAGTACATAATAACGTTTATACATTCTTTAAATTTTTTAATGTCGGGGCGGATATGCTTAAGCACCAAAAAATTTATATTTGATTTTGCCTAGCATTCTTCTTTTGTTGAACGTTTGTTGATGTTATTATACACAAAAACTTTTAAATATAGTTCATTACTTTACAGATATGATTTATCCTGCTCGGAATATTTGTTTGTTTCTTTTGTTTTTCATAATTTGAATTCTACATTAACTTTGGTCAAAGAAATATTTTCATGGGTGGAAATGATGTTGGAACTCAGTTCCCCTGTCAGTCTGAAAAAACTGAAGACATTATCAATCTGATCCTCCCTACATCTAATAATATTTCTTATATATAAAGTAAAGAAGATTGGGTGCTTATTTATAATGTAAAATATCGTTAGGAACAATCAAGAGCATACTTTTCTCTTTTAATCTCTACAGAAAAAATTACAAACATTTTTTGGTGCTTATTTATAATGTAAATACTGGACCCTGTCGTTAGGAACGATCAAGGGCAAGGGAGATAATTTTCTCTTTTAATCTCTACAGAAAAAATTACAAACATTTTTTGGTGCTTATTTATAATGTAAATACTGGACCCTGTCGTTAGGAACGATCAAGGGCAAGGGAGATAATTTTCTCTTTTAATCTCTACAGAAAAAATTACAAACATTTTTTGGTGCTTATTTATAATGTAAATACTGGACCCTGTCGTTAGGAACGATCAAGGGCAAGGGGGATAATTTTCTCTTTTAATCTCTACAGAAAAAGTTACAAACATTTTTTGGTGCTTATTTATAATGTAAATACTGGACCCTGTCGTTAGGAACGATCAAGGGCAAGGGGGATAATTTTCTCTTTTAATCTCTACAGAAAAAGTTACAAACATTTTTTGGTGCTTATTTATAATGTAAATACTGGACCCTGTCGTTAGGAACGATCAAGGGCAAGGGAGATAATTTTCTCTTTTAATCTCTACAGAAAAAGTTACAAACATTTTTTGGTGCTTATTTATAATGTAAATACTGGACCCTGTCGTTAGGAACGATCAAGGGCAAGGGAGATAATTTTCTCTTTTAATCTCTACAGAAAAAATTACAAACATTTTTTGGTGCTTATTTATAATGTAAATACTGGACCCTGTCGTTAGGAACGATCAAGGGCAAGGGAGATAATTTTCTCTTTTAATCTCTACAGAAAAAATTACAAACATTTTTTGGTGCTTATTTATAATGTAAATACTGGACCCTGTCGTTAGGAACGATCAAGGGCAAGGGGGATAATTTTCTCTTTTAATCTCTACAGAAAAAGTTACAAACATTTTTTGGTGCTTATTTATAATGTAAATACTGGACCCTGTCGTTAGGAACGATCAAGGGCAAGGGAGATAATTTTCTCTTTTAATCTCTACAGAAAAAGTTACAAACATTTTTTGGTGCTTATTTATAATGTAAATACTGGACCCTGTCATTAGGAACGATCAAGGGCAAGGGAGATAATTTTCTCTTTTAATCTCTACAGAAAAAGTTACAAACATTTTTTGGTGCTTATTTGTATTGAGATACATGCGAAACATGACAGTTTAAAATAAAATAACAAGAAAAACTCATGGATATACTTACTTATCAGTTGAAAATGTTAGTGTACTCCAAAAATTGCAGAAACTTAAGTTAGTAGAATTTTAATAAAAAATAAAATTAATTTACTATTTGGAGTCAACGAACTCCGAGCAACATTCACGTCAAGCCAGCGCATCGTAGAAGATTATCTCCCTTTTTCTAAAATAAAGATGACACGCTTGCTTGTGGTTCGGAGTTCGTTGACTCTGAATAGTAAATTAATTATATTGTTTCCATAACAAGCCTGCTTCCATCATCTTTAGGGGTGATGAATAAAAATTAGTTCTGAGTTCTTTCTGGGAGTGGTATGGTGTAATGTTTACAGGTGCAGGCTGTTGGCTCGGCATGCTGGGTTAGAGTTCTGTCTAGGCTACTAAATCATTTTCACTAATACCCTCAGGAAAGGGTTATGAATCCATATATCCTCCCTCTAGCTAAAAGTAAACTAGACTCTCTCAAGCAATGGTTGTGCAACTAATCTAGGAGAAGGAAAACTCTGAAATAACACCAGTCTTTCTCTGCTTATCCCGTATTGTTCCTTGACTTCTTGCCACTGGGCTTAAGTAGTGTCGGTTAAGGAGGAAAGATGTGGTTAAGGATTGGGCAACCTTTACTTCACTATAGACTCATCGAACAGGTACACTTTAGCAAACGACAGTTTCTCATGTGTTTACATAGTCCTTTGCATTTTTGTTGTGGTTTTCCTCATATCTTGCCCCAGAAGTGTTTTGATGCATACTGGTTTTAAAGATATGTACAATTTTGATACGCAATTACCACATGACAGTTGTTCTTTGCGCGTCTTTGAAGCATGTGGTCATATGACAGTTTCCCAACTTTTTTACGCAGTCTTTTGCATTATCATTGTACTCTGCAAGATCTTTCAAGCTGCACCGGTTGGGCAGTAGAGGGCAGACAAGGCAGTGTTGCATCATATGGTCAACCTCTCCATATTCACAGATGGTTGGGTCGCTTTTATAGCCCTATCTAGCCATAGCATCTTTTGATCACCCCATTCCCGTTCGCAGGCGGTTGAATGTTTTTCACTGGAGTTAGGATGCTTCTTAACCAGGAGGGCCTCAGAAAGGGGAGATTCCCATGTCAGTTAGGGGGGGGGGATTCTCTAGCCGTCTGGTTTACAGCTGTAGTCTGATGTCTTCCTGAGATATTGTTAGGGGCTCGACATGACTGTGGAAGCTTCTTCTTGAGTGTAGGTTCACGTCCATGAAAGAGATGACATTCATCACTTGTAGCCTTTGTGATCTCTACTCTGCTGGCAATTTCCCGTCCCACATCTGTAGGAGCAATGCCAGTGAGGAGATGCAGGTTGTTAAGTTTGGTAGGTTTCAGGTAGTCAGTGATCAAGCGACAGGTGTTGTTCAATGCCGGATTAATGCTGCGATGAGTGGAAATGATGTTGGAACTTTGTTCTCCTGTCAGTCTGAAAATCCTGAAGATTTCTCAGTCTGATCCCCTCTTCTTCTTTTTGGCTTAGTAACATTCTGCAATTTGCAACTGCATCTCTTTTTTACGACAAAATTACATCGGTCAGATGTTCCAAGTGAGACCGAAATAGCAATATATCTCAAAAATCGATATTTGGTTCTGCCTAGCAAATTTTTATTTATTATTGTTGTACCATGTTCTTTGCAATAAAAAATATACTGTGTTTTAGTTTCTTTAAAGAAATTCTCATTCCAACCCAGGAGATTAATAAAATGGAGATAGATTTCAATTATGACCTAAAAAGCAAAAGCCGATTTACGTCATTAATAAAAAAGATTTTCATCTTTGCTCTATTTAAGCTATCAGATAAACAATTATATTTTTTCACTAAATAATAGCCTACTCATTTCTTACAATTATTGAATGAGTGAATATCATGTTGGAACTTTATTCTCCTGTCAGTCTGAAAATTCTGAAGACTTTTCAATCTGATTCACTTTGCATCTTTTTTGCTTGATGGCATTCTGCAAACTGCATCTCTTTTTTGCTTTAAAAGTTTGTAAAATTAAGTCAGTCGAATTTCCAATTTAGATCGGTTGGATTTTCCAAGTTAGACCTAAATAGCAATCGATTTCATCTAATATATAAAATTAAGTCAGTCAGATTTTCCAAGTTAGACCTGAATAGCAATCCAGTTCATCTAATATATAAAATTAAGTCAGTCGGACTTGCCAAGTAAAATCTAAATATCAATCCATTTCATCTAATATATAAAATTAAGTCAGTCAGATTTTCCAAGTTAGACTGAAATAGCAATACATCTCACAAATCAATATCCTATTCTTATTTATTATTGTTGTACCATGTTGTTTACAATAAAAACATACTTTATTTCGATTAGTTTCAAAAAATATTTATTCCATCCAAGAAGATTTGTAAAATGGAAACAATTTCAATTATGATTTTTAAAAAAACAAAAATCAGTTTACGTTATTAAAAAATGCATTGTTGCTCTATTTTAGCTATCAGATAAACAATATTTTTTTGTCATTTCTTAGAATTATTGAATGAGTGGATATGATGTTGGAACTTTGTTTACTCCTCTCTGTCTGGAAACTCTGAAGACTTCTCAATCTGATTCAATCTTCATCTTTTTTGGCTAGGTAGCATTCTGCACTTTTCATACTGCATCTCTTTTTTGCTTTATAAGCTTGTTCTTAAACTCTTTAATGTGGGAGAAACCTTATGAAACTTGCTAAATATATAAAATTAAGTTGGGATCAGTTTTCAAGTTTGACTTCAATAACAATGCAAATCAATATTTGATTCTACCTAGCCAATTATTATTGTTGTACCATGTAGTTTACAATAAAAAAAAAAGAAAAGTGTTTTGCTTCAATTTCTTTAAAAAAATATTTATTCCAGCCTGGAGGATTGGTAAAATTAATACATTTTAAAAAATTATTACCTAAAAAGCAAAAATCAGCTTGTTGCTCTATTTTAGCTATCAGATAAACAGTTATATTTTTCACTAAATAATAGCCTATTCATTTCTTACAATTATTTGACTAACATGACAGTAGGTAAAAATTTTTTTTTTAAATAACTACTTAAATTGTTGTTTTACTCTGACGATGCAAACGGTAGACATCAGTCGTCAACAGTATCTTTATTTCTAATCATGACTAAAATAATATAAGATAGATGACTCCTATTATAACTTGCCGGTCAAAATAGGAGTTATCTCCCTTACATGAGCATTTCTTTTTCCATCTCTGTATTAATAACATCATACGTGACTTACACATTATTATTAAAAACTAGAATGATATTACTGAATCCCGGGCAACACCAGCTACTAAAATAATATTAGAGAGTTGTTGAATCAACATAGTGAGAGAAATATGTAGATAGTTAATTGAGAAATAGGTGACTTGTTCAGTTAATTACAAATGACAGATAATTAGAAGAATTAAAATGGAACTTTTTTCAAACATAACCCAATTCCAGAATTAAGGAATATTTTAGCATGTATTTTGTGTTCATAAGAGAAATCTGTTTTACTCTGCTTTAGTATAATAATGGATATATGCACATTTATTATTTTCTAAATTTTATTTTTTAATACAGAGGCTAGCTGAAATTTCAAATGATGCCAAGAAGCAGTTGCCATTTACATTTGAAGGTAAGCATTTTCATCCAGTCTCCCTATTTATCTGCCTCCCCATGAGGGCAGTTATCCGAGAGCAGTGTATTCTGGTTATCCGAGAGCAGTGTATTCTGGTTATCCGAGAGCAGTGTATTCTGGTTATCCGAGAGCAGTGTATTCTGGTTATCCGAGAGCAGTGTATTCTGGTTATCCGAGAGCAGTGTATTCTGGTTATCCGAGAGCAGTGTATTCTGGTTATCCGAGAGCAGTGTATTCTGGTTATCCGAGAGCGGTGTATTCTGGTTATCCGAGAGCGGTGTGTTCTGGTTATCCGAGAGCGGTGTGTTCTGGTTATCCGAGAGCGGTGTGTTCTGGTTATCCGAGAGCGGTGTGTTCTGATTATCCGAGAGCGGTGTGTTCTGGTTATCCGAGAGCGGTGTGTTCTGGTTATCCGAGAGCAGTGTATTCTGGTTATCCGAGAGCAGTGTATTCTAGGAATATAAATAATTAGCCTACCTACGGAATTATATTTGACAATTTTATTCCAAACAACACAAAACCAATGCAATAGGTCTATGATTTTGGGGATTGTCGGAGTCTTTTCCCCGGCTATGGTGTGGGTATTCTCAAAGAATACTGTTTTCGAGGAATATAAATAATTATCCTACCTATATAAATTTTATTTGACAACTTTATTCGGCATTAAATAACCCACAGATGGTTGATGTGGCGTAAAACAAACCAAATAAAACCCCTACAAAGGCAAAGTTGGATATAATCTAAAAACAAAGGGAGACTACCACCAGCAGGTGCAGTGTAAACAAAGAAATTGATGGTGCACTACCCACAGATGCACTATAATCCTAATTACTCTTTAAAGGCATCAAGTACAAGTCCAACATTGATTTTCCGTCATGTTTGGTGCCAGAACCTTGCCGGATTAACCATTTTGAATGTAATAATAATAATAATTCGTAAGTGGACCGTCTAATCCACTAATTATACAATTACTATGTCGCTAAACAATTATAGACGAGAGATTAGTAATCATCATCATATAATAATATTTGGTTTAACGTCAGGTTTACACACTGGCCTTTTATTTAAAAATAGATGTAGAACAGTTGAGGTAGCAGGGTCAGTTCACAGGG
>OY744553.1:38819268-38831768 GCA_963556195.1 Sepiola atlantica | reverse complement strand
ACATTGATGTTATTGTAGAATTTGGTGTACCTTGTCGAACTCGGGAATCTGTCGTGGCGCAGTGGAAATAGTACTAAGTAAAATTCAGTTCTAAGTGACAGTCATCTAAAGGTTGAAGGTTCAATCCTCAGTGCGGACGATACGAAGAATTGCGAATTACTAAAGACTTCTTCCCAGTCATGGCAGATGGAACGAGAGCATGCTACCCTCGTGGATTTAATAAAGGGTTCCGTTCGAAATTCCGTCCAGATTCCCGAGTTCGACAGAAAGATTCCCGAGTTCGACGAGGTACACCTGAAGAAGGTCGGAGGTTACATCGTCCGAAACGTTGTGATAAAAACACGCAAGATGAGAACAGTAGTCCAAATATACCAAATTCTACGAATTATCAACGCTCATCTAAAGAATTCCGAAATATTGATGTTATTGTATTTTTTTCCTTTCCTTTTGCAAAACTCAATCATGTTGTGCAAAGCTAAAAACAAAAACAACAATTTTCCTCTACAAAACAACCAAAGCAGACACCATAAATAAATATTTGAACATATAAAGAACTTGAAGCATAAAAATTTCTTACCAAAATGACCGGATTCGGCATTAAATAACCTGAAAAGGGGTTGATATGCCGTAAAACAAAACAACCAAACCAAACACCATGAATAAATATTTGAAGATATAATGAACTTGAAGCATAAACACTTTTACCAAAATGATCAGATTTGGCATTAAATAACCTGAAAAGGGGTTGATATGCCGTAAAACAAAACAACCAAACCAAACACCATGAATAAATATTTGAAGATATAAAGAACTTGAAGCATAAAATTTTTTTATCAAAATGACCAGATTCGGCATTAAATAACCTGAAAAAGGGTTGATATGCCGTAAAACAAAACAACCAAACCAAGCACCATGAATAAATATTTGAAGATATAAAGAACTTGAAGCATTACAATTTCTTACCAAAATGACCAGATTCGGCATTAAATAACCTGAAACAGGGTTGATATGCCGTAAAACAAAAGAACCAAACCAAACACCATGAATAAATATTTGAAGATATAAAGAACTTGAAGCATAAACACTTTTACCAAAATGATCAGATTCGGCATTAAATAACCTGAAAAAGGGTTGATATGCCGTAAAACAAAACAACCAAACAGATTTTGTTTCAAAATGAACTCCAACATTTCAAATTACAATATGACGCTGATTGCTTTGTTTTACGTTTATTTTTTTATGTAATTTATGGAAATTAGGACACCCGGGCAACGCCAGGTAACCCTGCTAGTATTAATATTTACTTTTCATGGTTTGTGAGCGTACTTGTGGGAGTATTTTATTAAATTAAGACACCCGGGCAACGCCAGGTAACCCTGCTAGTATTAATATTTACTTTTCATGGTTTGTGAGCGTACTTGTGGGAGTATTTTATTAAATTAGGACACCCGGGCAGCGCCAGGTAACCCTGCTAGTATAGTATTAATATTTACTTTTCATGGTTTGTGAGCGTACTTGTGGGAGTATTTTATTAAAGTAAGACACCCGGGCAGCGCCAGGTAACCCTGCTAGTATAGTATTAATATTTACTTTTCATGGTTTGTGAGCGTACTTGTGGGAGTATTTTATTAAAGTAAGACACCCGGGCAACGCCAGGTAACCCTGCTAGTATAGTATTAATATTTACTTTTCATGGTTTGTGAGCGTACTTGTGGGAGTATTTTATTAAAGTAAGACACCCGGGCAACGCCAGGTAACCCTGCTAGTATAGTATTAATATTTACTTTTCATGGTTTGTGAGCGTACTTGTGGGAGTATTTTATTAAAGTAAGACACCCGGGCAGCGCCAGGTAACCCTGCTAGTATAGTATTAATATTTACTTTTCATGGTTTGTGAGCGTACTTGTGGGAGTATTTTATTAAAGTAAGACACCCGGGCAACGCCAGGTAACCCTGCTAGTATAGTATTAATATTTACTTTTCATGGTTTGTGAGCGTACTTGTGGGGGTATTTTATTAAATTAAGACACCCGGGCAACGCCAGGTAACCCTGCTAGTATAGTATTAATATTTACTTTTCATGGTTTGTGAGCGTACTTGTGGGAGTATTTTATTAAAGTAAGACACCCGGGCAACGCCAGGTAACCCTGCTAGTATAGTATTAATATTTACTTTTCATGGTTTGTGAGCGTACTTGTGGGAGTATTTTATTAAATTAAGACACCCGGGCAGCGCCAGGTAACCCTGCTAGTATAGTATCAATATTTACTTTTCATGGTTTGTGAGCGTACTTGTGGGAGTATTTTATTAAATTAGGACACCCGGGCAGCGCCAGGTAACCCTGCTAGTATAGTATTAATATTTACTTTTCATGGTTTGTGAGCGTACTTGTGGGAGTATTTTATTAAAGTAAGACACCCGGGCAGCGCCAGGTAACCCTGCTAGTATAGTATTAATATTTACTTTTCATGGTTTGTGAGCGTACTTGTGGGAGTATTTTATTAAAGTAAGACACCCGGGCAACGCCAGGTAACCCTGCTAGTATAGTATTAATATTTACTTTTCATGGTTTGTGAGCGTACTTGTGGGAGTATTTTATTAAAGTAAGACACCCGGGCAACGCCAGGTAACCCTGCTAGTATAGTATTAATATTTACTTTTCATGGTTTGTGAGCGTACTTGTGGGAGTATTTTATTAAAGTAAGACACCCGGGCAGCGCCAGGTAACCCTGCTAGTATAGTATTAATATTTACTTTTCATGGTTTGTGAGCGTACTTGTGGGAGTATTTTATTAAAGTAAGACACCCGGGCAGCGCCAGGTAACCCTGCTAGTATAGTATTAATATTTACTTTTCATGGTTTGTGAGCGTACTTGTGGGAGTATTTTATTAAATTAAGACACCCGGGCAACGCCAGGTAACCCTGCTAGTATAGTATTAATATTTACTTTTCATGGTTTGTGAGCGTACTTGTGGGAGTATTTTATTAAAGTAAGACACCCGGGCAACGCCAGGTAACCCTGCTAGTATAGTATTAATATTTACTTTTCATGGTTTGTGAGCGTACTTGTGGGAGTATTTTATTAAAGTAAGACACCCGGGCAACGCCAGGTAACCCTGCTAGTATAGTATTAATATTTACTTTTCATGGTTTGTGAGCGTACTTGTGGGAGTATTTTATTAAAGTAAGACACCCGGGCAACGCCAGGTAACCCTGCTAGTATAGTATTAATATTTACTTTTCATGGTTTGTGAGCGTACTTGTGGGAGTATTTTATTAAAGTAAGACACCCGGGCAACGCCAGGTAACCCTGCTAGTATAGTATTAATATTTACTTTTCATGGTTTGTGAGCGTACTTGTGGGAGTATTTTATTAAAGTAAGACACCCGGGCAACGCCAGGTAACCCTGCTAGTATAGTATTAATATTTACTTTTCATGGTTTGTGAGCGTACTTGTGGGAGTATTTTATTAAAGTAAGACACCCGGGCAACGCCAGGTAACCCTGCTAGTATAGTATTAATATTTACTTTTCATGGTTTGTGAGCGTACTTGTGGGAGTATTTTATTAAAGTAAGACACCCGGGCAACGCCAGGTAACCCTGCTAGTATAGTATTAATATTTACTTTTCATGGTTTGTGAGCGTACTTGTGGGAGTATTTTATTAAAGTAAGACACCCGGGCAACGCCAGGTAACCCTGCTAGTATAGTATTAATATTTACTTTTCATGGTTTGTGAGCGTACTTGTGGGAGTATTTTATTAAAGTAAGACACCCGGGCAACGCCAGGTAACCCTGCTAGTATAGTATTAATATTTACTTTTCATGGTTTGTGAGCGTACTTGTGGGAGTATTTTATTAAAGTAAGACACCCGGGCAACGCCAGGTAACCCTGCTAGTATAGTATTAATATTTATTTTTCATGGTTTGTGAGCGTACTTGTGGGAGTATTTTATTAAATTAAGACACTTGGGCAACGCCAGGTAACCCTGCTAGTATAGTATTAATATTTACTTTTCATGGTTTGTGAGCGTACTTGTGGGAGTATTTTATTAAATTAAGACACCCGGGCAACGCCAGGTAACCCTGCTAGTATTAATATTTACTTTTCATGGTTTGTGAGCGTGCTTTATTAAAGGCTGAGCAAATATATCGTCCAATTAAGATTCTCCTAAAAATCTCATTATCATACTGAAGACATTTTGTAAATTAAATTATATGCAAATTATTTTCTGTCAATTTTGACAGCTTCAGTTTATTAATATTCAAACAGTCATTCTAAGAAAAACCTTAATTTTAAATCAAAATGCCAAAGTTTGACCAATTTATTCTCGTCTTTCATCATCACCGTCGTCGTCATAATATTTGGTTTAACGTGCATCTCACATGCCGGCATGTATTGGACGTCTTTTAGAAATTGACTTCTGAAAACGGGAATTTGGAAGTCTATTACTAGACTCCAAACGTTAAGGAGAGAAAAAAAAATAACGCAGTTCGGTTCAAATATTGTAGAAGCACCAAAAACCTCTGTATAACTTTCGAGCTTCCAATAAACGAACATAATTCGGCTCACAGCAAAATCTCACTCCGACACTCACTTCTATCTTCCTCAGATTCTTCCCCTTTTTTTCCTTCCCTTTTTATTAGCAAATTCCCCCGTCTCAGTTAATTCTGTGTAACCAATCAAAAAGAAACATAATTCGCTGGCTCACTATTTGTCGTCAAGGTAAATCCATGTATTATTGTGCAGCAACCAGTGGATTTGTTACTTTGAGGTCGCGAGTTCAATCCTCACTAGAAAACTATGAAGTCAAAACGTATTTCCTTTTCCATCTGCAAGCCAGGCAAAGGCGGACCCTTTTCCTGCGGGGATGAAGTAAGTCAGGACCACCTCCACCGCTCGATTCTGGCTCAAGATCATCACTTCCGACACAACTTCCAAACTAACCTATCTCTACCAGGTCTTTATATATCCCACTTTCTCTGAAACCCATCCTTATAACTTCCTCCTAAGTTTTCCTTGACCTTTCCTTGCAAACTGACCTTATTGATGCAACTGTCTCACATCTGCTGACCCAAGAACTCTCATCCATTCTTTCAGTGTGACCAACCAATGAAGTCTCCTGTTCTGCACACATCTCCCTATATCGCAGGGATGTTAGACCTCCGCTTTTTAGCAGATCAGAAAATACGGAATTCCGCTTTTTCTTTGAATTCAGGAAAAGCGATTTAAAAAAAAAAAATTTTTTTTTACAAGCAAACATTGATTTCTGCCGAATCGCTACAGCTTTACAGCCTATATTTTGTCATCTTGACTAATTTGAATCCCCACCCTCGGTTGAGAAATTGGTGGGGGCCGTGACCCTCCAAGTTAGAAAATTCATCTTGATTTCAGCTTTTTTTGCCATTGACCACTCACACCTCAGATACTGTCCAGATTATTATCTGAGCTCATCAAATCTAAGCCTATCTTATATTATAAGGTGATATAATATATTGTGTATATATATTTTCAGTATTTACTTAAACAGTGCTCAATACGTGAGTAGAGCTTAGCAGTAGTATGAAAATATATCTATGGCAAGTAAGCTATACAGAAACGTCCATGTTTCATTCCAATATGAAATCATCAGGAGTACGTGATACTGCCAGCAACACGGCACAACATTAGTATGAAAATATATCTATGGCACACATCTCCCTATACTGTTCAGATTTAATCTTCCTCTGAGGTCATCAGAACTAAGCTTGTCTTTAAGACACACATTACACATCTGTCGTATCATTCTCATGTCATTTCTCTCCATGCAACACATGTCCTCAACCCTCACTGGCCAGGTTTCACTTCCATACATCATCACACTGCATATAGATCGATAGATTCTTCTCTTGGTCGACAGTGGTAACACTCTGCTGGTTAGTAATGACACTTCCACGAATTTACTCCATTCACTCCTAATTTTTTCAATCGCACTAGCATTAAAGTTTAAAATGACGGCCACCGTGAAAAATGGAAAATTTTGAATGGTTTTGTGTAAGACGAAACGAGTCTGAATATTAGATAGTTTAGCCAATGTTAAAATTAGACTCCTACGCAGTGTGGCGATTATTACCAAAATAATCATTCGTGATCTTATTTCCCTTGGTCAAGGATCTGACGTTTTCTGACAGTCTGCAATCTCAGTCTCCAAGCTTGACGGTCTTGAGGATTGATTCCGTTCAAATTCAACTGTCCAAGATTCTTGTTTATCGTTTGCATCCAAGTTTTCTTGGGTCATCCAACTTTCCTCCTGACTTCCACCTCAAGATCTTATCCGAAAGTCATGGCCAAACCAATGATTTTCAGGAGTATATATATATATATATATATATATAGTCTTGGAAGTTTCTCAACCATTAAAACTATATTAAAAAAAACCTAAAAAAAAAACCTTAAGTCCCAAGTCGTTCAGTGGAATATCACTCATGTAAGTCAATTTAACTTTTTCAGTTATTATATTAGTTTGCTTCTAACATTATTTAAGGGATCATCAGTTGTTTACCATGACTCACGGGAATTATATAGAAATATTTTTTTATTTTTTTATATCTCTCTTTAAATCTTTTCCAGTTTAAATCTCAACTGTTACTTTTCACCCTTATCCCTTTTTTCAAACCTTATTAAACCTTCCTTACACTAAATTTAAACAAACATAAATAACACTCTAAGCAAATAACGCGTCCAAACGAGAGTGACACGTGACTTCACATTTCCGAAACAGATGACAACAGAAGTTGAAGAGAGCTGGATGGCTAAGTTCTTCCGTGCTTGAAACCGACGGTACGAATGTTGTACTAATTTTTATGTACCAAAATAAATAAATATTACACTCTTAATTTTTTATTTTTATTCTTAACTTTAATTCTTAATTAATCGAGCACTCTGCTGGGATTTTTCCTGCTATATTACAAAGAAGTTATATATATATATATATATATATATATATATATATATGATGTATGGAAGTGAAACCGGGTCAGTGAGGGTTGAGGACATGCATTGCATGGAGAGAAATGACATGAGAATGATATATATAGTCTCATGACATTTTTCTTCAAATTATCATCCTGGGGAAGTCTTACAATAAAAACGAAACGTTGATGAATATATAAAAACTATCTCTTGGTTTTTCTTTTTCCATTTCCTATATATATATATTATATAATAGGTGCGGGACATATTAAGTTATAGACTCTTTTTTTGCGCCCTGTCTAATAGGGATAGACTAGTGACTGGAGCACCAGCCCAGATGTGACAACAATACTCCATGCATAGGCGAATGGTGGCTTTATAGAGATATAGGATACTTGCAGGTTTGGGAAGTTTTCTAGCTCGGTAGAGGGAGCCCATTTCTTTGCAGCAGCCTTGGCGGTATCTTCTATGTATTTGTTCATGTTGCTTGTGAATATCAGAAAACTTCTATTTTTCTGTAGATTTGACTATAAAAAAATACGGAGTTACAATCGCAAAATTTTTATGATTTTTTTTTTTTTTTTTTTTCTCTAGAAATTATTTTCATATGTGCTTGATTATTTCTGCGATGTGTGCAAAAGACCCGACCCTGACCTTTGGCTTATCGACCGACTCACAATCCAGTTGTTCCAGTTGGCTAAAGTCTCTCCGAAAAATGCAGCTGAAACCTTTCTCGGAAAAATTAAAGAAAAGCAGTCGTGCGCCAACAAAACATATCCAGATATGGACACGGTAAGTACATCTTTTTTTTTCTTCTTTTCAGCTGAAAGAGGAAGATTATCTATGATTTTTAAGATTATAATTATGGTCACTAATTGTATCTACCCGGCGTAGCCCGGGAGTCTTTTTACTTTCAATTTTGTTACGTTTATTTTTCTAAACTATGCCATTTGTTTGTTTTTTTTAAACAAATTATTTTTTTACGTATAAAATTAGAATATTTAATATTCTATTTTATTAAGATTAGCATCACATGGGTAGAAACTCTAAATTAATTCTCTGAGCATGTGGGGGTGTTGCTAAATTTTAGGTGGATGTTATGTGTATATATTCAATCCTTTTGTACTATTAGTCATAATTCAACTGTCTATCTATCCATTTCATTAACCTTATCTCAGAGTGTTTTTTAGTTTTGATAAGACTTGACTAGTGAAATTTAAAAAAAAATGTTAATTCATTTATTATTAGCTTGTCTACAACAAACTATAAAAGCAGTAAAACTAGACAAATTAGGCAAAAGATTCCATACAGAAATACATTGTTCCTATACAAATAAAAATGCACAAGTTAGTACTTAGATGGGTGATCACTAATAACGATGCGTCCAAAAGTTGAATGAAAAATTTTAATGAAGAAACCATACCAAACCAGATGTAGTCGGGCTGGGGACAATAGCTAAATTGGATGTGAGAGGATTTTATTTATCTCCTTCCCACAGCGGGAAGAGTAGACACAAGGTCGGGAAAATGGGATTTGAAAAGCCAGCGCTTTAGAGGAAGAGCATTCTGGCCGACTAACCGCTTGTTTAGAATAGCAAAAACACAGCATATAAGTCAGAAATCGTTCAACAGGTGTGGGAAGCCATTAGAATATTTAATAGTCTATTTCATCAAGATTAGCAACGCGTGAGTAGAGAATGTAAATTAATTCTCTGAGCATGTTTGTTTGGTGTTTCTGTAATTTAGTTTGTTACATTGGTTATGTACATGTAGAAAATCAAAGATGGTTTAAAAGTCTGTGGAGAACAGACATTTCATTTATTAATAGTTTGTCTATGACAAAATATAAAAACAGTAAAATGAGACAAGTAAGACATAACATTACATAGAGAAATACATTGTTCCCAAACAATAAAAATGCACAAGTTATTCAGTGGTAATGAGAAGATAGACAAATAGTGTTTATCTCAGTAGTGTAATAGCGGAAATATGAAGATAGAAGCAATCTAATAAGTTTAACAAAATTTAGAAATAAATTAAAGCCATAACACTATTTTTATTGCGTTTTTATTTAAAATGAATACACAAAAATAAAATTTGGTGCTTATGCTGATGAGCGGCCGTATGAAAAAATATATTTTTATAAAAACAATATTATATACTTATTCAGCGTTATCTTCTTACTCACTGTACAAAAAAGTAGAAAAAATTATCCACTAGAACTTTAATTACAAGTATTTTTCCATTCTGCCTATCATAACAGACTCCATCTTGTTTTTTAAGAAGATTTCAAGGGCAGATAACTGAAATCTTCTTAAGAAAGAAGATGGAGGCTTAGTGAACGAGTCGTTGTTATGATACGCAGAATGGAAAAATACTTGTAATTAAAGTTCTAGTGGATAATTTTTTCTACTTTTTTGTACAGTGAGTAAGTATATAATATTGTTTTTATAAAAAAATGATTTTTTAATATGGCCGCTCATCAGCATAAGCACCTAAAATTTTTCTACAAACATAAAATATGTTATCTTACCATAACACCTTACACCATAGAAATATCACCACTGTTTTGATCGGTACTCTTTAGTTTAGTTTTTACTAGCTGTATGTACACAGCTTGCCCGGGTGGAGAGGTTATATTTTAGAATATTTGATATCCTATTAAGATTACAACGCGTGGGTAGAGAATTTAAATTAATTCTCTGAGCGCGTGGGGTGTTGCTAAAATCAGTGTTTTAGGTTGGCTAAGTACAATGTTACGGCCACCGCCGGTCGGGATCACCGAATGACAATACGTAACAATGATGAAAAAAAGTCGTCCGGAGTGGCTCGTAATATCCCAGGATTCAAAGAAAACATTTTTAAACAAAACGGGATGGGGATTTCTCCAATATAAGACACCGCACGAGGAAACAAAATAAAAGGCGCGAAGAAACGACAAAGACACCAGGGTTAAAGTTATATACATTTATTTGACAGAAACAATAGACTAAAGGGGGTAGTGAGTCTATTCTGGTGGGAAGGGAAATATATATTTCGGCAAGCAGAGTTCGGTTATCGACGTAAAATAAACAGTCACAAAAGAAAGATGGTCGCGTCACTTACAATTTCGGTTATGATACTACTGGTTGTTCCCTCTCTCATGGGTGTGGCGTAGGTTAACAGTTCGTTCCCGGAAAGGGGCTTGGCAGCACACGCTGATTCTCATGTCTATGCACGGCTGGTGTAGTCATTCTATCGGGTTATAGAATTCGGCGAGGAGGAAGCTATTTGTCGGGTTTTCTTGCTCTCGTTACGGGGTCGGCATAGCAGCAGCTATTTGTAATGCGACTTTCTCGTTGATGAGGGGGCTTCCATTCTCTCTCGTCCGGGTGTCGGAATTCACTCCCTGACCTTCCGTCTCTCGCGGCTGCCTCTCGTTGACTGTGTCACGGCTGCTGAATTTCGACTGTTTGCCCCGAAAACGAGGGAAAAGGGTTTTTGGGGTCGGCGCCCTCCACCCACATCTCACACACCGCTCGATCTAAAATAGAGTCGACGACATCTTTCTCTGGGCGACCAGCCAAAATATGGGATTGGTAAATTATCTAGCTGGTCTATTCCGCTCTGTTTAAAATAAAGAAACCGAAGTCTGCCTGCCTTATCATAACTGTATTACAGTAAAAAAAAAAACTGGTGTCGACCCTTCATGTATCCCTTTGGTCGTTTCTGATTTTGGGGTGCCTCAGGCATAATTGATCCAACATACAATTAAATACATTGTTCCCATACAGATAAAATGCACAAGTGATTAATGTAAAAAGCTTATGTGTCGACTTACATTTTCTCATGACATCTTTTCTGTTAGGGGAAAACTTTAGCACTTCTAGCAAACAAATGAGAAAAAATACGTGTCTTACTTCTTTACCATCTATTGGTACGTGAGTTCTCCGAGGTCTTGTGATTGCGATGAGATTTGGTGTTCTTTTACCAGGGGGCATAACTCTTGCTTAGGAACGAAGGGGGATAACTCTGGTCCCTACATATGATTGCAATTTAATAAATGTTATATTTAATTATTATGGTATTGTTAAGTCATTAAATTATTAATCGAATCAAATTATTATAAAACTATGATTAATTTTAGTAAGGTAATGTTTTAATCTCTATTTATAAGATTATTGAATGTAAATAGTTTACAAAAGTTTCAATCTTTTAATACATGCGAATTTGCTAGGAATTTTAAAGCCAGTTCAAATGACTTTCTATTTTTTTCTTTAAATGCTTTAAAATTTATTTTACTACGGTAATATTGATTTAATCTCATGTTATAAAATTATCAGATGGAAATAGCTCCCAAAACTTTTAATCTGTTAAGATTTGCTAAAAATTTTAAAGCCAGTTTAAATGGTTTCAAATTTCGATGGGTCACAAAATAATTCATTCTTGTTTTTCAACTATTAACAACAGATTAAAATGGCTGATTTGTTTAAGAAAAAAAAACGGAAATGCATTGTGGTGAATTTAATTTTGTAATTAAATTATTTTATAGATAGTCATCATTATATTCGGGGTTAACGTCTGTTTTATCTGCTAGGATGCGTTGGACGACTTTTAGAAATTGACTTCCAAACTAACTTATCTGAATTTATCCCTTTTTCTCTCAATATTTTTCTTGGACCATCTTCCCAGGCATTTACTCCTCCTTTGATGGGGTAGTATATGTTCATTTGTCATGATACCATCCTCCCAGGCTAGCAAAAATAATGATAAAATGTGTAATCATCCAAGTTACGTTGACACGAGAAATACATACACGAGAAGTGATCGTATAATTTTATCGATATAGAGGTTTTATTATTTCTGTCTATCCTACAGTTGATGCTCCTAAAAGTTGTGCCGCTTCTTTTTCCGGCATCCGACTACCAACATCTTGTTTGTTCACCTGCTTTGCTATTAATGGGACAAATATTATCGCAGGTAAGCATATATTTCTTTCTATTTTATTGTTTATAATTTTCCGACTAGTGTAATCAAGGAAGTGAGTTCTCCATGTTTTAGTGGAATTCCGGGTTTTTTAATCCAGAAAAAGCGGATTTCTGCTTAAGTTGTTAGATGTAGAATTCATCACTATTTGGTCAAAATCCGTTTTTTTTTTTTTTTAAATAAGAAAAAACTAATTTTTACCAAATCACTAGAACTTTCCCTCTTCATTTTTTCGTCATCATTTGGCTAAATTTTCTTTCTTTTTTTTTCTCTTTCTCTGTCAATACATATTTAGATATTTTTAAAAAGGTGCAATATTTGCCAATTTGATTGAACATTTTTCAATACTCCAAAGGGACAAGTAAGAGTTTTACGGTGGCTCACCAGTATTTGTTTGCTGTAAATAACCATGAAAGCTAACTTTTGGTGGATTTTGAGCCAATGATGGCAAAGGAAATTTTTAGATATTTTCAAAGAATTGACATTTTATGCCATTTTGAACCAGTAACTTTTGGTGGATTTTGAGCCAATGATGGCAAAGGAAATTTTTAGATATTTTCAAAGAATTGACATTTTATGCCAT
>OY744553.1:38764268-38814268 GCA_963556195.1 Sepiola atlantica | reverse complement strand
CAGTTATCTGCCTTTGAAATATTCTTAAGAAACAAGATGGACGCTTACTGAACGAATCGCTGTTATGATACGCAGAATGGAAAAATATTTGTAATTAAAGTTCTAGTGGATAATTTTTTCTACTTTTTCGTATGGCCGCTAATCAGCATAAGCACCAAATTTTATTTTTACGTCAAGTTTTTCAGACTATTTCTTAGAAATCGTTGACTTTTGACATTGATTAGACTTTAGTCATATGCACGGGTTAGAGATTTTGATTTCATTGAGCATGCGTTCAATATTATTTACTCCTCTCCAGGAGTTAGGCACAAGGCCAGTTTTATCCTACTCCCACAAGTAAGATGTGACCCAAGGTCGGGTCGGAAAGTGGGGGTTGAAAAGTCAGCGCCCGAGAGAATATTCCTATCAACTTTCTTAAAACACTATCTAGGATTTCTTGGCCTAGAAAATCAGTGTTTTGACAGTAAATTTATATGCGAAACTAATCCCTCGCTTTAAATTGTAAAATAATCATTTTTATGTTTTTTTTTTTGTTTTTTTTCTACCGCCAACGTTTTTAAGGTGTTTAAATGTAATCGCCTAAAAAAAAAGTAGAAGGGGGGGGGGGGGGCATAGGTTCCTCATGTACAAATTTACCTAAACTTCAAATCTTTATATACAGAGTGAGTCAGAGGCAGTAAAAATATTTTTAATTCAAATTATAAAATTTGTTGAAATATATTTTTTCTATCTTATTTTCTACAACTTAAATAATACATCGCTCAATAAGTCCTGGGTCTGACCTATAGGTGGCGCCACTAATAAAAAAATCCATATGATTTTTGATAAAGTACAAACCTTCAAATGGCACGTGTCAAAATTTGAGCCCAATTGAATTATTAGTTTACATAAATTATGTTTATTATAAATTATTAGTTATATATATATATATATATATATAATGTGATTTTATGAAGGCTTACCAAAGTATTCCTTTCAGGACACCAATGATCACCATTAAAGATATTTTTTCTTACAAATATTATTTATTCAAATTAAATGTTTTTTCCTACACGTGTTTCACTACCAAGCAGTTACTTGCTTGGCAGATCATCAGGGAAATTAAATGTCTGGAATACTGGTTTCAACTGCCGACAATACACAATGTGGCGTTGCAATAGTTGAGGTCACTTAAGAAGAGAAGAGGAAAAAAATAAAAATAAAAGTTAAAATTAAAAAACAAGGAAGAACAACGATAAAAAATAAAGTCCTAGAAAAGTCTTAGAAAAGTAGCTCGTGCATTATTTCTTCCCCCAAGCCAACAAGCAAATAATCGGTCCCAAATACATTCAAAAAACCAAAAAACCGGAACAATGTGCGATAATACACTTTCACGTCGGCCGGCACAATGATGAATAAATCCCCCCCAACAAAAAAAAACAAAAGAACTAAATCATTCAAGGTACCACTCACAAGTTACCATTCCAATCCAATGATAGTATGGGAATTCTAAATCCAACTTCTCACAAAGAAGAGTCAACATAAATGTTCGTCCGAGTTCAGAGAGCCTTATTTCAATGGCTGATTTCTTACCCTTCGAAACAAACACACTACGAGTTGAAACCCATCCTTGCTACATATATATATATATATAAAAAAATATATATTTCTCTTTTGTTTTCTTTTATTTTTTTCAGTGCAGAAACGATAGCACCTTTGAAACTGAGTTATCTGAAGAAAAGTGAAGACAATAAGGATGACAGTTTATTTAATTGCGACAAATTCAGGTAAGCTTTCAGGATTAATATTGAGTCATTTTTAATGTTTGTCCTTGTAGACTAAGGGTTAAATGCATCTTAAGATTCGCCCTGTCGGTTGGACCACGAATTAACCAACTGCAAGCCCATGCAGAGGGGACACCAGTTTTTTCAATTAATTATTTTTCAATTATTAATTTGGTCTGAGAATGGAATTTTTTTCATTTAATTATTTTCAATTATAAATTTGGTTTGTGAATGAAATTTTTTCAATTAATTATTTTCAATTATTAATTTGGTCTGAGAATGGAAATTTTTTTCATTTAATTATTTATAAATTTGGTTTGTGAATGAAATTTTTTCAATTATTTTCAATTATTAATTTGGTCTGAGAATGGAAATTTTTTCATTTAATTATTTTCAATTATAAATTTGGTTTGTGAATGAAATTTTTTCAATTATTTTTCAATTATTAATTTGGTCTGAGAATGAAATTTTTTTCATTTAATTATTTTCAATTATAAATTTGGTTTGTGAATGAAATTTTTTCAATTAATTATTTTTCAATTATTAATTTGGTCTGAGAATGGAATTTTTTTTCATTTAATTATTTTCAATTATAAATTTGGTTTGTGAATGAAATTTTTTCAATTAATTATTTTCAATTATTAATTTGGTCTGAGAATGGAAATTTTTTTCATTTAATTATTTATAAATTTGGTTTGTGAATGAAATTTTTTCAATTATTTTCAATTATTAATTTGGTCTGAGAATGGAAATTTTTTCATTTAATTATTTTCAATTATAAATTTGGTTTGTGAATGAAATTTTTTCAATTATTTTTCAATTATTAATTTGGTCTGAGAATGAAATTTTTTTCATTTAATTATTTTCAATTATAAATTTGGTTTGTGAATGAAATTTTTTCAATTAATTATTTTTCAATTATTAATTTGGTCTGAGAATGGAATTTTTTTTCATTTAATTATTTTCAATTATAAATTTGGTTTGTGAATGAAATTTTTTCAATTAATTATTTTCAATTATTAATTTGGTCTGAGAATGGAAATTTTTTTCATTTAATTATTTATAAATTTGGTTTGTGAATGAAATTTTTTCAATTATTTTCAATTATTAATTTGGTCTGAGAATGGAAATTTTTTCATTTAATTATTTTCAATTATAAATTTGGTTTGTGAATGAAATTTTTTCAATTATTTTTCAATTATTAATTTGGTCTGAGAATGAAATTTTTTTCATTTAATTTTCAATTATAAATTTGGTTTGTGAATGAAATTTTTTCAATTAATTATTTTTCAATTATTAATTTGGTCTGAGAATGGAATTTTTTTTCATTTAATTATTTTCAATTATAAATTTGGTTTGTGAATGAAATTTTTTCAATTAATTATTTTCAATTATTAATTTGGTCTGAGAATGGAAATTTTTTTCATTTAATTATTTATAAATTTGGTTTGTGAATGAAATTTTTTCAATTAATTATTTTCAATTATTAATTTGGTCTGAGAATGGAATTTTTTTCATTTGATTATTTTCAATTATAAATTTGGTTTGTGAATGAAATTTTTTCAATTAATTATTTTCAATTATTAATTTGGTCTGAGAATGAAATTTTTTCATTTAATTATTTTCAATTATAAATTTGGTTTGTGAATGAAATTTTTTCAATTACGTTTCAATTATTAATTTGGTCTGAGAATTAAATTTTTTTCATTTAATTATTTTCAATTATAAATTTGGTTTGTGAATGAAATTTTTTCAATTACTTTTCAATTATTAATTTGGTCTGAGAATTAAATTTTTTTCATTTAATTATTTTCAATTATAAATTTGGTTTGTGAATGAAATTTTTTCAATTAATGTAGTCTGATAAATTATATTTTTATTATTCTTTCGGTCTATTATTTTTGCAAAGTGTGTGTGTGTGTGTGGGGGGTGTCTGTTGCCATCTGGACCTAAAGTTAGGGTTAGTGCTAGGGTTCCAGTGCTTTTTATTAGGGGGAAACAAAGGCTTTATCTTGATCTAACCTGTCATTTGCATTTTTCCTTCCCCCAGAACATTTGCTACAATAAAATTCCTTCCGTAGAACGCCTTTTTCCTGGTGGAAATTATTTACGCAATCTGCTACGGAAGGTGAAATAGTAAGAATTAACTCTGCATCACTTTTAGGTTATTGTGCAGAATAGGCAACTTTCTCGTCTAACAATTTATTGTCTACATATCTTTGCAAAGGCCAGAATTTTTTGTCGAAAAATGTCCATTAAATTCTTGGATTTTGATTGTATTATTCGGACTACTGTTCTCATCTTGAATTTTATTCTCACAATGTTTTGGACAATGTATTAAATATTGAGCGGGTAGATCTTTTTTTTTTTTAACATAGTTCACCTCAAACAAGGCAGGCTGCCACTGTAGACGTAAAAGGCTACTGAAAAAGAGTGTGTAGGTTTTGGGGGTCGTCCTAAGTTGGGAGCTGTGCATCAAGATGTTTGTTTACATTAGTTTCAAATTTCTGCATGTCAGTATGGTCGGGGAAACAGGGAGCAGGGAGGGGGTTCCAGCACAAAGAAAGAAGCTGCTGGAGTAGAAGGCTCTCCGGCATCTGGGAACCTCTACAGTGAATGGATGCGATTTGGCTGATTTTCGGGTTGGTCTAGTGAATTTGTGTCGAGGGGGCACTAGTGCAGTTCATCAAAGCACAATCCATTGAAATACTTGATCTACTAGTATATAATTTGGTTAGTTGAAAATAACTGGAAATGAAAGATCAGTCGGGGTCAACTTGGTGAACTCAAGGTTAGTTTTACTCGGTTGTGGGAAACGGATGTGATGTCACATGGCTCAAAGAGAGAGTGAGTGAAAGGAGTCAGCAGTTTGTTGGAAGCCCTAGAAGTTCAAACGTGTTGTATTAAGATGCTCTGCGAAGATATGATTAGATAATGATTATCTATCTCTCTCTCTGTCTCCCCCCACCCACCTCACTGATCAGTGATTTGGAACAAAGATCAAGCAGAATAAACCTCCTCTGTATTCTAACAGATTGTCTTGACTTAGTCCTTTTTTGAGGTATAAAAGAACTTATTTGCAGGCGGTGTTACCTCAATCTGTCAGGATTGTGGAAAAGGTACGTACAAGAACTCAGCTTAGAAGGTATGATTATGAACTTTCATGTGTTCATGTAGGACACGAGGTTGGATCTAGTGTTGGAAGAATTAATCGGAAAAATTAACTTTCTGGCGTATCGGAATCGGAAAAACGTTAGCCTAATTTCCAATTCCAAAACGATTGTTTTAATTTTTTTTTGGGGGGGGGGGGGGGTTCAAAAGTTTATTTTCTATTGCTGGTACTATTGATATAATGATAAATATTTATTGATTTTTAACTGTCAGTAAAACTAAAATTTAAAGATGATAATAACAAATTTAGGTAAAAATGTCACCAGAAAAAAATGGCACAAATAGATAAATAAAAAAAATTTTTTTTTTTTTAAAAAAGCACGAGTGAAAAAATATAGATGAAAATCTCACAATGAGTTTATCAAAATCTTTGATACAACGAATAAAGGGAAAACAATAAAAAGTTTGTCAAATTAAAAAGTAAATTATATTTAAATGTTATCTCCCCCCCCCCTCCACCTCCACCTCCAAGAAAAAATAAAATTCTACTTTTTTTAGGCGATTAGATGATTTTAGAATCCGAATTGAGGGAAAAATATTGAAATCGTCCCATCACTAGTTGGAACGTAAGAGAAGTGAACTCCGACCCTTTTTTTTTCTTGGTGGGGGAAGGGGGGGGGGGGTATAGTCTTTTTCTCAAACTCTGGAATCTGGATGTAATTTTGAATGGAACCCTTTATTTAATCCAAATTTATCATCTGCATAGCTTGGCCACGGTCTGAGTTTGCCGTTGAAACGTAAGAATGTACGTTAAATTCTTGTTATTAGTATCACTTGGATTATCGTTGTCATCTTGGATGCTATTCTCACAACGTTTCGGCCGATGTAACCCCCCCCCTCACCATCACCACCACCACCACCTCTTCCCGACCTTCTTCAGGTGCGTCTTGTTAAACTTGGGAATCTGTACGGAATCTCGAATTGAACCCTTTATTTTATCCACGGAGGTAACTTGCTCTCGTCTCGTCTCGTCAGCCATGACCGGGTAGAAATCTTAGGTAATTCTTAATTGTATTCTTAGTATCGCCTGCACTGAGGATCGAACCTTCAACCTCCAGAAGACTGTCAATTAGAACTGATTAGTCGTCCGAAATTAATCCAAATAATTCAAATAATAATCAATGCCCGCCTCGAAAATTCAAAAGCATAAGATTCCTTTTGAATTTGTACCAAAATAATTTTTTGGTTGCTACTTTCACGACGACACATTAAAATATTTAAGCAAATGTATAAACTTTGTTATGTACTTACGTGTGAGCTGAAAATAAGATTGTACAGAAAAAATTACTCAAATACATCCAGTATTTATTAAATTATAAGAAATAAAAACGATCTCACGTATTGGCAGACATTTTTACTTACTAATCAGGCAAGGGAGATAACTCAAATTTTGTTTATGGAAAAACTCAAAATGGCGACCGATAGATAAAAATCGTTTTTTTTATTTTTAATTGAATAAATACTGGATGAATTTGCGTAATTTTTGGTGTACAGTCTTCTTTTCAGCTACCACGTAAGTACATAACAAAGTTTATACATTTCATTTGCTATTTTTTTAAGAGAGGCCTAACATGTCATTGTGAAAGGAAAGAAGCACCCTTTTCTTTTTTTTTTAATTTAAAAAAAAAGAAACAAAATTTAAAAAAAAAAAAATGAAAAAAATTTAATTTAGAAAAAAAAGAAACAGGGGGGGTAACTCCACAAAAAATTAAAACAAAAAGATTATAAATAACCAAGTTTTTGTAGCAAAAATGTTTGATATGCCATAAAACAGATTATATGTACTGTGCTTCAGCATTAAATGAACAAAAAGGGTTGATATGCCGTAAATCAAAAAAAAACAGGAATTGCTTGCTCTTAAATTTTTCTATCTCTCTTCATTGTTTTAATTCATTCTCTTTTCAGGTTTCATCTTTCAGCCCCAGCCACATCTACCCTTCCGCTTTTATTCTCTCTTTTCTGTCTTTCACATTCTCTTCTTTTTTTCTTTTTTATTACTCTCCTCCTCCTCCTCTTCTTAATCATTCTCATCTATTCTAGCCACTTCCTCCCCCTCACCTCATTGTTTTTAACGTCCACTCTCTTTTTCATCTCTTTCTCTGTCTCTTTGTCTATCTCTCTCTCTCTCTCCATACCTCTTTCTCTCTCTCTCTCTCTCTCCATACCTCTTTCTCTCTCTCTCTCTCCATACCTCTTTGTCACGCTCTCTCTCTTCATACCACTTTCTCTCTCTGTGTCGCTCTCTCTTTCCCCACACCTTTCTCTCTCTCTCCCCCTCTCTCTCTTCATACCTCTTTCTCCCTTTGTCTCTCTCTATATATATGTATATCTCTATTTTTCTCCATACCTCTTTCTCCATGCTTTTTGTCTCTCTCCATGCCCATTTCTTTGTTTCTCTCTATATGCCCCTCGCTTTACCTCTCTCTTTCTCTCCTTCCATACCTCTCTCTCTTTCTCTCCTTCCATACCTCTCTCTCTTTCTCTCCTTCCATACCTCTCTCTCTTTCTCTCCTTCCATACCTCTCTCTCTCTCTTTCCATACCTCTCTCTCTCTTTCCATACCTCTCTCTCTCTCTTTCCATACCTCTCTCTCTTTCTCTCTTTCCATACCTCTCTCTCTTTCTCTCCTTCCGTACCTCTCTCTTTCTTTCTCTCCGTACCTCTCTCTTTCTTTCTCTCCGTACCTCTCTCTTTCTTTCTCTCCGTACCTCTCTCTCTCTTTCTCTCCTTCCATACTTCTCTCTTTCTTTCTCTCCTTCCATTCCTCTCTCTTTCTTTATCTCCATTCCTCTCTCTTTCTTTCTCTCCATTCCTCTCTCTTTCTTTATCTCCATTCCTCTCTCTTTCTTTATCTCCATTCCTCTCTCTTTCTTTATCTCCATTCCTCTCTCTTTCTTTCTCTCCGTACCTCTCTCTTTCTTTCTCTCCGTACCTCTCTCTTTCTTTCTCTCCGTACCTCTCTCTTTCTTTCTCTCCGTACCTCTCTCTTTCTTTCTCTCCGTACCTCTCTCTTTCTTTCTCTCCGTACCTCTCTCTTTCTTTCTCTCCGTACCTCTCTCTTTCTTTCTCTCCGTACCTCTCTCTTTCTTTCTCTCCTTCCATACCTCTCTCTTTCTTTCTCTCCATACCTCTCTCTTTCTTTCTCTCCATACCTCTCTCTTTCTTTCTCTCCTTCCATACCTCTCTCTTTCTTTCTCTCCTTCCATACCTCTCTCTTTCTTTCTCTCCATACCTCTCTCTTTCTTTATATCCGTACCTTCGTCTTTCTTTCTCTCCGTACCTCTCTCTCTCTTTCTCTCCATTCCTCTCTCTTTCTTTCTCTCCATTCCTCTCTCTTTCTTTCTCTATTCCTCTCTCTTTTTTTCTCTCCATACCTCTCTCTTTTTTTCTCTCCATACCGCTCTCTTTCTTTCTCTCCATTCCTCTCTTCTCTCTCTCTCCCTCATACCATTCTACTATTTTAACTACCACTTATTTATTCTAAGCACGGCTATGGTGAACTCTTGTCCGATAAAAATTTCTTGCCGATCAACGTATTTCTTCTACCACATCCCTCCCCCCACCACCACCCCCACCGTCCCAGCCATTTTTTATATTTTTGTCAATGACGGACACTTTACAAACGAATTAGAAATCGCTAAGAAAAGCCAACCAACGTTGAATGAATAATCTTTTCGCCATGGCAACGCTAAGTCTCCGCAAAGATTTGAATAGCGCCAATTAAAAAATCAATAATTCTTTGAGAAATTTCTGCCTTGCTTTTACCTGAGACAAACAGCGAGACCAAGTGTCAAAGATTTCGTCTTTTTTACACAGACGTCGTCATCGACACTACCATTCTTCACGAAAGCATGAAATCTTTATCTTCATAAAGTTAGCTATGTTTATGTATATATATATATATGTCTTTAAATTTAAAGAAGGAAAGATGAAGATAAAAAATTGCATAAAATTACATAAAATTGATAGAAATTTTATTACATCGAAAGTTCAGATGCAAGAAGTTACACTAATCCTTAAACAGGTAATATTTATTTATTATAAATATCACGTTACCGAATTCTATCCTCTGACGAGAAGAGTTTTATCTTTGAAAAACCATGGTTTAAGGATTAGTGTAACTCCTTGCATCTGAACTTTCGATGTAATAAAATTTGTATCAATTTTATATAATTTTCTGCAATTTTTTATCTTCATCTTTCCTTCTTTAAATTGATTGCTCTATTCAACGTATTGAGCTTTACTTTATCACGATAGATTACTTTACGATACTTCACTCATCGTTAATTCTATTATTATTATATATATATGTCTACTAGTAGAATATTGGTCCCAGGACGGGTATAAGCCAGAAAGTTAACTTTATTGTTTATATATTTATACTTTTTTTTTTTCATGGAAGTCACTCCAGACAAGACATGAAGCCATTTGATGAAAGGAGCTAATAATAATATAAAGAGAGAGGAAGGTTGAATCACTTCAAGATAAAACAAGTTTGAAAGAAAAGCCCACCACCAACGTTCAATCCCCTAGACTCCAAACAGGCTAGCCAAAAAGTAAGCCCTTTACAAGGCTTGTTGACAAAAAAGTCTACCCCTAAATGTAGTTCTAGAATACACATCCAAGGGCGGGTATACGCAATAAAGTTAACTATATTTATATGTTTGTACTTTTTATTTTCATGGAAGTCACTCTAAACAAGACATGAAGCCACTTGATGAAAGGAGCTAATCTTAATAATAAAAAGGGAGAGGAAGGTAGAATAATTCAAGACGAATATATATTACATATTATTGCACCATCTTTTTTATATACTGCTTATGTATATGCAATATCAGTCGCAAAGTTAACTAATTTGCATATTGTCTTTCAAAAAGAGCATTTTATTGATTAACTGTTATTGCTATTTGATTCAATGATTGATTTGATTTTAATATAACAAATAGTTCTGCACTATTGTTTCTTTTTTTTTATGGAAGTTACTCCGGACAAGGCATGAAGCCACTTGATGAAAAGAGCTAATCCTAATAACAAAAAGGGAGAGGAAGATTCAATCACTTCAAAACAAATATATATTATATATATTTTTGAAGAACTCACTATAATTGCACATGATGACTTCCATTTTATCTGTTTCAGTCAGTAAGGGAAAATGTCTCTACTCTAACTTTTATATATATATTATAGAAATGGCAGTTGTGTGTGTGTGTGTGTGTGCGTGCAGCTAAAAGTAAAAAACAAACTACAAAACAAACGCCCACAAGGTTTATATATTCTTGATTTGTGTTGCCCCGGTAAATAATATCTAAAATTTAGAAAAAAATATTCATTCTTTGACCCTAAAGTGGCACAGAACGCCTCAGGGAGGGTCGGTTTTCCAGCCATTAACTAAAGGGAAGTAACTTTAATCAAGGAGTTACTTCCCTTATGCTGATTATTTCCTTGAGGAATCTATATAAGAGAGAGTTGTGTGTGTGTGTGTGTCCAGAGAGAGAAATGAGCTGGGCGAAGAAGAAAGAGGGGGTGGCGAGAGGGAGGGGGAAAGAGAGGTAAATAGATAGAAGTTTTTATGTTACACCTTTTTTCCCAGGAAACGCTGGGTAGCCCTTCTAGTATATATATATAAATAAAAGTGTGTATGTGTATGACCCCACATAAATTACACATTATTATTCATTCTTGACTATTATTCGATTAACGTCAAGAACTAAAATTAACTTTAAAAAATTCTTATTTCACAAAAAAATTTGGTTACAAAATTAAAGTCAAATAAACAATTTGTCTAACATATTATTTTATTCAGACTAGCTTATTTTTTGTGTTTTTTTTTTCTTCCACTATGTTATTGGAACAAATATAATTTTTTTGCTTTACTTTGTTTGTTTTTTTTCACCCTAAAAACACTTATTCCAGTTAAGAAAACTATTAGAATGGAGACATTTTCCCTTGCTCACCGAAACAGATTAAAAGGAAATTATCATATGCAATTATACTGAGTTTTCTCCCTTGAGTTCTTAAAAACGAAATATATATATTAATTAAATTATATGACTTCAAGTATGCCTGAGTGTGTCTTGTCTTGACATTCCACATTGTCCATCAAACCAGAGAGAGGAGGTAAAAAATCCTTTATAAAGGATTACGGGTCCTCTACTACCATTGTCTCCTGATGGGTATCTATCAGTTTATAACAATAACTTGAATTTAATGACACAGAAAATTAGGGATTCATCATCATCATCATCATCATCATCACCACCACCACCCCCACCACCATCATCATCACTACCACCATCATCATCATCATCACCACTACCACCACCACCATCATCACCACCACCATCATCATCACCACTACCACCACCATCATCATCATCATCATCATCATATTCGGTTTAATGTCTGTTTTATATGCTGGCATGTGTTGGACGGCTTTTAGAAATTGACATCAAAGCTCTTCCCAGGTCCTTATTTATCCCTTTTTCTCTCAAATCAATCTTTATCACTTCCTCCCATGTTTTCTTTTGCCTTTCCCTACCAACTGACCTACATTTACTAACTCAAGCACTCTCATCCATTCTTTCAAATGTGACCAAACAAACACAGTCTCTTGTTCTGCGCACATTTCATATTGTTGTAATCATAAAATTAGGTAACAGACCAGTTGATCCCCAAAAAATGAATAAGTATTTTTAAATTTGAGATTTTATTTACTCAATTTGTGGAGAATTTTCATATTGTTGTAATCATAAAATTGGGTAACAGACCAGGTGACCAATTACCAAATTGTAAGTGAAGAATCTCTGCGAGAAGATACCAGGCAGACATCTCTAATTATTAGCCATAGTTACATCCTCCCCGTGGGCGGCGAGAAATAATTCTGAAGGTCGTATCCAGCTTCAGGCAGTTTATTTTCTCAATTTCTATTATTTCGTTTGTTGAAAATTGCGCTTCGACAATTTTCAAAACTCAGCAAATGATTTCACCCGAGGAAAAGTTATGTAGTTACAAAATTGGTAAAGTTTTATCACTTAAATAGTTTTTGATTTAACGTCCATTTTACATGCTGACATGTGTTGGACGACTTTTAGAAATTGACTTCTAAACTGACCTATCTCTGACCAGGTCTTTATTTATCCCTCTTTCTCTCAAACTCTTCCTTTTCACTTCCCGACATGTTTTACTTGGCCTCCCTCTGTTAACTGACCCTGCTAACTCAACTGTGCTAACCCAAAAAGTATAATCCTTTTTTTTTTTCAACATGGCCATAGCATCAAAGTCTCCTGCTATGAACACATCTTCCTATACTGTCCAGATTTAACCTTCCTCTGATGTCATCAGAACTCAGCCTGTCTTTAAGACTCACATTACACATCCATCATATCATTTCTCTCCATGCAACGAATGTCCTCAACCCTCAACATGCAGAAATTTAAATGTAATGTGAAAAACAACTCGCCACTTAGGATGCCCCCTTTAGATATGACCCCTAATCACAGTAGCCCTTATATCTCAGTGACAATATGCCTTGTTTGGGGTGAATAAAAGTGTTAAAACAAAAAATTAAAACGGTTATTCAAAATTTAAAAATGTAAAAAAAACTCAATATTGTCAGTCGCCGTTCGACACCAATCATGGTGTCATAGTATTGTGTATTGTAATATGTTAATTAACATTTTAAAATATTATGCTTAATATCTAAATCATCTCTCTCACTCTATCATAGTCGAAATACAGCAGGAAAAAAGAAAGGCAGTGCCAGTAGCACTAATGCTGCTGGTAATGTCTTGGGCTTCGTAGATCCCAGGATGCGTGGATCTTCGGGGCCTATGGATTCCATCAAGCCTTGCCAAAGACAGGAGTGGAGAGGAAGACTTAGATTTCGAGACTAGACAATCAGGCCCCACCCTCATCAGAGGATTAATTGTGGCCTGATTCAACAAATAAACCGGTTGATGATGATGATGATGATGATGACACACACAAATAGACACACTAGTAGAACACCCGTCCAGATTTGACCTTCCTCCAAGGTCATCAGATCTAAGTCTGTCTTAAAGACTCGTATTACACATCCATCGTATCATTCTCATATCATTTCTCTCCATGCAACGCATATCCTCAACACTGACTGACCAGGTTACACTTTTATAGGTTATCACACTGCGCACACATGCTTGATAGATAGGCTGGTTAATAATGATGGGAGTTCCCTGAACTTACTCCATCCACTCCTAACTCTTGCAACCACACCAGCATCAGCTCCGATCGTATCATTGATAGGCATGTGTATGCAGTGTGATGATGTATAGAAGTGAAACCTAGCCAGTGCGGGTTGAGGACATGCGTTGCATGGAAAAAAATTATATGAGAATGATACGATGGATGCGTAATGTGAGTCTTCAAGACAGGGTTAGATCTGATGAGCTCAGAGGAAGATTAAATTTCGACAGTATAAGGAGATGTGTGCAGAACAGGGGACTTCGATGGTATGACCAAGTTGAAAGAATTGATGAGAGTTGTTGGGTTATTAGATGTAGAACAGTTGAGGTAGCAGGGTCAGTTCATAGGGAAAGGTCAAGGAAAAGATGGGAGGAAGTGATAAGAATAAACTTGAGAAAAAGAGGGATAAATAAAGACCTGGACAGAGATAGGTTAGTTTGGAAGCCAATTTCTCAAAGTCGAAGCCAGCATGTAAAACGGGCTTAAACCAAATATAATGATTATTAAAGAATGGATTAGAGTGCTTGTTTTAGATCCGTAGTGCTTTGGTTAATAGATGTAGAACAGTTGAGATAGCAAGGTCAGTTCACAGGGGAAGGCCACGAAAAACATGGGAGGAAGTGGTAAAGATGGATTTGAGAGAAAGAGGATAGATAAAGACCTGGTCAGAGTTAGGTTAGTTTGAAAGTACATTTCGTTAAGCCATCTAACACATGCCAGCAAATAACACGGACGGTAAGCCAACGATGATGATGATGATGAAAGAATGGATGAGCGTGCTTTGGTTAGTAGATGTAGAACAGTTGAGGTAGCAGGGTCAGTTGGCAGGGGAAAAACATTGGAGGAAGTGATAAAAATGGACTTGAAAGAAAGAGGAATAAATAAAAACCTGGCCAGAGATAGATATGTTTTGAAGTCAATTTCTTAAAGCTGTCCAACATATGCCAGGATGTAAAACGAACGTTAGACCTGATGATGATTTTTTTTTTTTCGTTATTATTATTATTATTATTATTATTATTATTATTTTTATTTTTTTTTTCCATATCAAGGTTGAGTGCGATCCATGTAACGGTAGGACTGACAATCGAGTTCTGTGAATTGTACAAGGATCTACCTTCCTGTCCCGAGATCTTCTCACCTGTTGAAACCCAACTCGGCCATTTAATGAAAGAGAAGTACCCCAAAATACTCCAGGTACGTACTTAGCTAATTCTTTTTCTTTTGAAATTTACATCGTGGATTCGTTGTCTCGGTCGGTCAGTGGCCTCACTAACTTACTTGTCCTTGTAACAGCTATCACCCTGGTCAAGTTGAGCCGGCTTTTCCCCGAGCGAGTACGGCATGTCTGACCATCACAACCCACTTTTACGGAACCTGAGGAGCTAAGTTACACATTATGGGTAACCAATCCAGATTCCGGTTATTTATCTTCCTCCCACAGCGATAAGATGTGACACAAGGTCGGGAAAGTTGGATTAGATAAGCCAGCACTCGAGAGGTGAGCACTCGGACCATTTAAAAATTGCCTGGGCAGCCCCGTCGGCATTCCCCAGTAGGGGCGCCTCAGACAGTAAGCAATAAACTTACTCCTCCCCAAAGAGGGGAGGCAAAGCCTGGCAGGGTGCACCTCCTAGAACTGCACAGGACCGACAACCCCCAATAGACCGGCGTAAATCCAGACCCAAAGGCCCGGACGATACCGGTCTATTAGGCGGGATAAAAAACCCTGGTTGAAGGCCAATTATTTGTGGACCTGATAGTGTCGCTAGGTCACCTGATTGTCGACGCTCAGGTCTTCAGCTGCTCACCAAAGAGGGGAGGCAAAGCCTGGGAGTTTGCGATAACAAAGTAGAGAAGTGCATAAGTTTTCTCTCCGAGTGCCAAGCTGTATGCCCAAACTGCAAAAACTTGTCTGGTTAAGAACCTTGCAAGTTGGGGTTAGGGTCCCTTAATTCTGTCTCTTTTAGTGTGGAAGTAAACGCTTTTTTGGCGCGAACCGTCTTTGTGGGCTTCTGTCGCGATGTAGTCAGGCTGATGAGAACCAGGGTTGGGAATCTGGAAAAGAGTAGTAGCTATATCTGAACTGCCGTCAAAGAGATTTGTCGAGATGTAGTCAGCCCTGGTCCGGGAAATGTGAAGTAGGTGTGGGTTGGCTTTAAGCGACTATCGCCGAGGGTGTCTATCACTGAGGGGTCAACCATTGTCCTGCTGGGGTTGAGAGAAAAGAGAAAACATGGAAGGGACTGGTAAGGATGGATTTGAGAAAAAGAGGATAAATAAAGACCTGGCCAGAGTTAGGTTAGTTTGAAAGTACATTTCGTTAAGCCGTCCAACACATTCCAGAAAGTAACATGGACGTTCAGCCAACGATGATGATGATGAAAGAATGGATGAGAGTGCTTTGGTTAGTAGATGTAGAACAGTTGAGGTAGCAGGGTCAGTTGGCAGGGGAAAACATTGGAGGAAGTGATAAGAATGAACTAGAAAGAACGAGGGATAAATAAAGACCTGGGCAGAGATAGGTTAGTTTTGAAACCATGTAGAGAAGGATCTTGGTGATGAGCTCTATGCTCAAACAATCTTAGATGGTGTTGGAGAGGGACAGACGGTGTAAATATTAGATGAATTCGTTGTTAATACAACATGCTTTGTTAGTATATAGAACAGAGGACAGACGGTGTAAGGTGTAAATATTAGATGAATTTGTTGTTAATACAACATGCTTTGTTAGTATATAGAACAGAGGACAGACGGTGTAAATATTAGATGAATTCGTTGTTAATACAACATGCTTTGTTAGTATATAGAACAGAGGACAGACGGTGTAAATATTAGATGAATTCGTTGTTAATACAACATGCTTTGTTAGTATATAGAACAGAGGACAGACGGTGTAAATATTAGATGAATTCGTTGTTAATACAACATGCTTTGTTAGTATATAGAACAGAGGACAGACGGTGTAAATATTAGATGAATTCGTTGTTAATACAACATGCTTTGTTAGTATATAGAACAGAGGACAGACGGTGTAAATATTAGATGAATTCGTTGTTAATACAACATGCTTTGTTAGTATATAGAACAGAGGACAGACGGTGTAAATATTAGATGAATTCGTTGTTAATACAACATGCTTTGTTAGTATATAGAACAGAGGACAGACGGTGTAAATGTTAGAGGAATTCGTTGTTAATACAACATGCTTTGTTTCTATATAGAACAGAGGACAGACGGTGTAAATATTAGATGAATTCGTTGTTAATACAACATGCTTTGTTAGTATATAGAACAGAGGACAGACGGTGTAAATATTAGATGAATTCGTTGTTAATACAACATGCTTTGTTAGTATATAGAACAGAGGACAGACGGTGTAAATATTAGATGAATTCGTTGTTAATACAACATGCTTTGTTAGTATATAGAACAGAGGACAGACGGTGTAAATATTAGATGAATTCGTTGTTAATACAACATGCTTTGTTAGTATATAGAACAGAGGACAGACGGTGTAAATATTAGATGAATTCGTTGTTAATGCAACATGCTTTGTTAGTATATAGAACAGAGGACAGACGGTGTAAATATTAGATGAATTCGTTGTTAATGCAACATGCTTTGTTAGTATATAGAACAGAGGACAGACGGTGTAAATGTTAGATGAATTCGTTGTTAATACAACATGCTTTGTTAGTATATAGAACAGAGGACAGACGGTGTAAATGTTAGATGAATTCGTTGTTAATACAACATGCTTTGTTAGTATATAGAACAGAGGACAGACGGTGTAAATATTAGATGAATTTGTTGTTAATACAACATGCTTTGTTAGTATATAGAACAGAGGACAGATGGTGTAAATATTAGATGAATTTGTTGTTAATACAACATGCTTTGTTAGTATATAGAACAGAGGACAGACGGTGTAAATATTAGATGAATTCGTTGTTAATACAACATGCTTTGTTAGTATATAGAACAGAGGACAGACGGTGTAAATATTAGATGAATTCGTTGTTAATACAACCTGCTTTGTTAGTATATAGAACAGAGGACAGACGGTGTAAATATTAGATGAATTCGTTGTTAATGCAACATGCTTTGTTAGTATATAGAATAGAGGACAGACGGTGTAAATATTAGATGAATTCGTTGTTAATACAACATGCTTTGTTAGTATATAGAACAGAGGACAGACGGTGTAAATGTTAGATGAATTCGTTGTTAATACAACATGCTTTGTTAGTATATAGAACAGAGGACAGACGGTGTAAATGTTAGATGAATTCGTTGTTAATACAACATGCTTTGTTAGTATATAGAACAGAGGACAGACGGTGTTAATGTTAGATGAATTCGTTGTTAATACAACATGCTTTGTTAGTATATAGAACAGAGGACAGACGGTGTAAATATTAGATGAATTCGTTGTTAATGCAACATGCTTTGTTAGTATATAGAACAGAGGACAGACGGTGTAAATATTAGATGAATTCGTTGTTAATACAACATGCTTTGTTGTTATATAGAACAGAGGACAGACGGTGTAAATATTAAATGAATTCGTTGTTAATACAACATGCTTTGTTAGTATATAGAACAGACAGACATGTATGGTTATATCGGGTCGCCCACTTGAGAAGTGGTTTCCCTATCTTTATTTACCAGAGAGTTACCTCTAAGGGGAGGTAACTTTGTCATACTGCGACATCCCTCCTTTTACAGAAAAAGATGTCCACTTATGGGTTGTATCTTTTGGGGAGCTTTATGACACGCCCCGACCTAGTGAATATGCCGGTTGGTGTATTGTTATTGTCAGGTGTGTTTGTAGGTTTGTGGGATGGTTGTACGGTGTGATTTTTAAAAAATATTTTATTTTAAATCTTTTTGAAATTATTTTAATCGTTTCAACATAGATCTTCGTATTATAGATGATTTTCATTTTTTGTTTGTTATGTATTTACTGGTTTCACAAAAATGTTACTAAAAAAAAAATTTTTTTTCAAAGTGAAATTTATGTCAAATTTGAAGCTCAGATACTACCAGAACCCACCGCAGCGTTCTATTTTATTATCAGTTTTAAATCGTAAAGTTTCACATAATCACCAACATCAGTACGAAATATTTTCAGTTTTTTTTTTTAAATTGTCACTTTTATCTATGCAAATATCATTGACTGTTAGACATTTATGACTGAAACTTGGTGGTAAAATTAGTCATAAAATGAAGTTTATTTTTAACAAATTTGCAGAAAAGATTGTGAATTTTATTAACAACTAGCGGAACCCGTCGCCCGGCGTTGCACGGGAGAAAGTACTACCTATTGCATGACGTCGAATAAAAAAAAGAAACGGCCTATTGGTGTTTCTCCCCCCCCCCCCTACTGTGTTGGCGAATGTTTTAAATTTAAAAAAGAAGAAAAAAGTGGTAGAGTAGAATGGGATCGAACGCTGAAACTGGCGATCATGAAACCTGCCTTCCTAACGACTGCGCCACCGTTTCGAGTTAAAAATACATGTGAAAATAGGTCAATTAAGCTAAGCTTGATTATGGGCATGCGTGTTATGTTAAGATTCAGCAATGACACGGTTTATGTCATTTGTAGATGATGAAAATGACTGGAGTTGGCCAAGTTTTCTATAATATGCGTGTTAAACGTGTATGATTTTGAAAATGTAAATATATCGGGGTCTACCAGTATCTTGGTGCTTATTGAATTAAATAGGAAGTCGATTCGATCAAGAAATTGTAGCCGCCATGTTGAATGAATAAATGTTGCAGGAACTGTGTTCGTTAATTTCATTCGCTTAATTCCAGAATGAATATAAATGTAGAAGTCACAGGTAGAATTTGAAATAACGTAATCTGATATTCGCGGAAAAGCATCGGAGTGAACGGGAGCGGTCATTAAGTCTTTGCGTATTGCTTTATATTATGTAGTAAATTAATACCAGGCAAATAATAAATAAGAACGGGTGTTTTGTGAAAATTAAACTGTATTTATTAGTTCCCGGTGTCGATGAGTGTAGTGACAGTACAGAATTGTTAGGGAGAAAAGTTTTTGCTACCACCTATAAATGGAGTTGGTTTTTTGGAGAGACGTGGATGGTGGGCCAAATGTAATATTTAGGGTTAGATTGGGAAAAAAGAATAACAAATTTACTAAAACACACTCGAGTGAATAAGTGTGATATAGAGGTGAGTTTAGTAGCCTGTGATGCATGTGGTTATTTTTCTATACTCCGAGAAGGTACAGGGGAAAAATCGTTTCTACTTTATATATTAGATTAGCAAGAAAACCCAACGTTGCTCAGGATTGAATGAGAATCACTTTTATGCACTTTTCCCTTCTTTGATTTTACGACCTCCCCCCTCCTGTTTTGTCGCCTAATATAGTCAGAAGACGCTTAAATATTGGAAAACTCTGAATTATTGTCTTATACATATGCTTCAAATTTCATTAAAATCAGATATACTTATTTGAAGGTTTAAGGGGTTTTGTCCCAATGAGTCACTAAGAGGTGGGGATAGGTAGGTATTCACACATAATAAGTAACATAGATATTCAGGACCACTTCCATTGTTTTCCCCTGAGAATTTTATACATATGATATAAATTTCTTCAAAATAGGATGTATTTAAAGTTTTAAAGGAGCGTCGGCCTTCATAGCTCCCTTAGGTTGGGAGAGCACTTAAAGATTCGAGACCATTTCTATTGTCTTCCCCAGGAAATTTTATATGATTTAAATTTCATAAAATAGGATATATTTGAGGTTTTAAAGGAGCGTCGGCCTTCATAGCTCCCTTAGGTTAGGAGAGCACTTAAAGATTCGAGACCATTTCTATTGTCTTCCCCAGGAAATTTTATATGATTTAAATTTCATAAAAATAGGATATATTTGAGGTTTTAAAGGAGGTTATGTGCTCATAGCCCCCGTAGGGGTGGACTAAGAGTTTCGGGAACACTTCCATTGTCTTCCCCAGTAAATTTTACATAAGAATACACTTTTAGATTTTATGTAGATTTTCTAACCTTTCTTTCTATAGGAAACACGCAAACATCACACACAGTTTTATATATATATATATATAAATTTCATGGGTGGCATTTCTTTTGTGGTGCACAGCGTACATGGGAAGAGAAAAAGAAAACTTGAAAAAGATTAAATAGTAAAAAAATAATTGGTAATATTGAATTTTCTTGCTCACACATATATTTTTAATTCGTGGCCATGAGCCGCAATAAATATATTGCCTCTCCTGCACCAAACAGTCACAATTAAAAAAAAATTCACATAAAATCTTTTTAGGTAAAATTTTATAATTAAAATTTATTAAAATTTGCTGGAATAATTTTTTTTAATGAAAATTAAATATCGAAATATAAATAGAATTTTTACTTTTTATTTTACAACATCAAATAATTCGAATTTTAAAAAAAAATCGTTTTTAAAATTTTTAAAATTATTTTTAGTATGCAATCTTCTATATCGTTTTGAAACCGTCTAAATTAAACCTAAAACGTTGTTTATGACCGTTTAGTACAAAAGAAACGGTCCACTGATGGTGGCCCACGGCCACAAATGCAGAATAGGGGCGTGTGAACAAAAAAAATTCAATATGGCCCCAAAATTTGTTAATCCTATTCAATTAGTAAACGTCTACATTCTAAAAACAGGGGAGGTAATTTATTATCAGTGACGTCCCTTGAATTGTTGCCCTTGAGTGACATTTTGCTTGTATTGATTTTTTTTAAATAGAAACTTTGAGAATTACTGAGATGCGTCCTCAACTTTCGATGAGAGGCTTTGTCCGTCTGTTTTATTTGAGCTTGAAATTGATATATCTGTGTTCCTATGACATAGCTACATGCCGGAGTGTACACTGCAAATGTACCATTGTATGCAACAGTACAGTTATGGACTAGAAAAAGATTTCCTGAGAGACATCTGCAGTGAGCATTTTTAGTCGAAACCTTCGCAAAATCTTATTAATACTTTGTGATAAATAGAAAAAAATTAAATAAGTAAATATAAACAATTAAAAAAAAAAAGATAAATGTACTTAAAATAAAAAAATTTAAAGAAAAATAAAAAATAATTAAATGCAATAATGCTTATAAAAAATAAAAAAAATTAAAGAAAAATAAAAAATAATTAAATGCAATAATACTTATATAAAATTAAAAAATTTAAGAAAAATAAAAAATAATTAAATGCAATAATACTTATAAAAATGAAAAAATTTAAAGAAAAATAAAAAATAATTAAATGCAATAATGCTTATAAAAATTAAAAAATTTAAAGAAAAATAAATAATAATTAAATGCAATAATGCTTATAAAAAATTAAAAAATTTAAAGAAAAATAAAAAAAATAATTAAATGCAATAATGCTTATAAAAATTAAAAAATTTAAAGAAAAATAAATAATAATTAAATGCAATAATGCTTATAAAAAATTAAAAAATTTAAAGAAAAATAAAAAAAATAATTAAATGCAATAATGCTTATAAAAATAAAAAAATTAAAATAAAAATAAAAAATAATTAAATGCAATAATGCTTATAATAATAAAAAAATTTAAAGAAAAATAAAAAATAATTAAATGCAATAATACTTATAAAAAATAAAAAAAATTCAAATTCAATTCATAACTAATTACAGAAAAAAAAACAGGGCATTTATTACAAGAGCGAACAAAACAAAAAAAAAGGGATAAAAAAACAAATGTGCAACAAATAAATGTTACCAAAGGCAAGATAATTTACTCTTCTACCTACCTGGATAAGTTTATTTGTGTTTTAACTTATTTTAAAGTGTTTTTTTGGTATAAACAAAAATAGCGTTAGGTTAGAACGGAAAAAAAAAAAATGGTGTCGATAAGCAATGCACGTGTACCCCTGAACCCATGATAATCGCTCAAAAATCGAAAATTAAACAAAATACTGTTAGAACATTACATTTTCGCACGATTAGCGACATTTATTGGATGTGTTTCTAGCAGTATTTTGTTTTACTTTTCGATTTATGCCTTCCAATCTCAATATTACATTCCAATTTCCATGTCACGACACTGGAGCTTGGGCCTGAATGAACTTGCTGCTCTGGTGCCGCCATGACACAAATTCACTAGACCAACCCGACAATTTGCCAAATCCTATCCATTCACTGTGGAGGTCCCCAGATGCCGAAGAGCTTTCTACTCCAAAAGCTTCTTTCCTCGTGCTGCTGGACTCTGGAACTCCCTCCCTGCTCCCCCATCTCTACTGACATGCAGAAATTTAAAACTAATGTAAACAGACATCTCGCTGCACAGCTTCCAATTTAGGTTTACCTCTCCCCCTCCCCCTAAAAAAAAACCCCAAAAAACTCTCACCCTTTTTCTCAGTAGCCTCTTACGTCTACAGTGGCGGTCTGACTTGTTTGGGGTGAACTATGTTAAAAAAATAAAAATAATGTATATAACTGTGATGGCATTCAGTCGAGGTGGGTTGAGCCGGCTCCAAATGAGTTTACCCCGTCCCGCGTCAAGGTGGTCCATCCCCCGCCAATCAGCAGCTGGGTCCTCAGTATACTTCAGCCATTCTTAGTTTCAGCGACAGAGACCAAAAAACACAGGAGCCAGCCACCAGCTCCATGTTTTACTGTTCCAATCCAAGTCTTCAGTTGGCCGTCTCTGCGCTACCTCCGGCCACCATGTGCGATTGGGGCTACCAACTTTTAACCAACCAAGTTTTATCAGAATCCACGTGCTCTAAGTTCTATATAAAATAAGCTTTTTCTTTTTTTTTAGTTTTGTCTTAAATTTTTCGGATAAAATATCCTTCTTCATAATCCACATGTTCTAAGTTTTATATAAAATAAACCGTTTTTTATTTTTATTACAAATCTTTTTTCTTTTCTTTTTTTTTAGTTTTGTCTTAAATTTTTCGGATAAAATATCTTTCTTCGTAATCCACGTGCTCTAAGTTCTATATAAAATGAACCTTGTTTGGGGTGAACTATGTTAAAAAAATAAAAATAATGTATATAACTGTGATGGCATTCAGTCGAGGTGGGTTGTGCCGGCTCCAAATGAGTTTACCGCGTCCCGCGTCAAGGTGATCTACTCCCCCCCCCCCTGCCAATCAGCAGCTGAGTCTTTGGTATACTTCAGCCATTCTCAGTTTCAGCGACAGAGACCAAAAACACAGGAGCCACCCACCAGCTCCATGTTTTACTTCACTGTTCCAATCCAAGTCTTCAGTTGGCCGCCTCTGCGCTACCTCCAGCCACCATGTGCGATTGGAGCTACCAACTTGCAGATGAATTCCTTCTCACGGTGTCAAAGAACGTGACCAAACTAGTGGAGTCTCCTTTTAAAAAGAGTCTGTGATGCCAGTGATGTTGTATCTTGTGCGAATTGTGTGGTTTAGTATTTGGCCGGAGAGACAGCTGCCTATGATGCGTCGAATGTAGTACATGTGGACATCGAATGCATAAAGATCTTCGGTGCTTGTGCATATCAACCCTGACATGTTAGACCGCTCTTAAAAATAAAATAGCTAAAGAAACTTTGTTATGTACTTACGTGGTAGATGAAAAAAAGAATGTACACCAAAAATTATGCAAATTCATCCAGTATTTATTTAATTATAAATAAAAAAACGATTTTATCACTCGGTAGATATTTCCACCATTTTGTATCTTAGATTTTCCAGTGGTCAAGGACGATAACTCATTTTCACGATTTCGGGGTTTGGGGTCTCCATTGTTTACAAAAATGTCAAAATGTACGTAAAAAAATCATTTTTTTTCTTTTTCTTATAATTTAATAACTACTGGATGAATTTGCGTAATTTTTTCTGCACAATCTTATTTTCAGCTAACACGTAAGTACATAATAAAGTTTATACATTCTTTAAATATTTCAATGTCAGGGTTGACATGCACAAGCACCAGGTCTCGTAGCCGTACACCAGTATTGTGCGTATCAGTGCTCCGTATATCTTTAGTATCTAATATTGTAAATAAGGTCTTAGAGCTTTTATGTAAAGCTCTAATAAAACCTTATATACAATATTAAAACACGTTTGGCTTTTCAGATCATATATGTGTTCATATTTACTTTCCTTTTTTGATGTGGGGAAAATCTAGCTCCCCAAACAGGGGCGCTCTAGAATGGGACAAAAATAAAAACTGCATAAGTTTAGAAAGATCTCTCTTTCACTGACTATGGACAGGAAAAAAGAAGTCTAGTATCAGAACAGATACTTCACTTAGCTCCTAGTCAAAAGATCAGTCTCCAATGAATCCCTATTTGGTTGCCTACGAGGATAGAGTTAGACAGAAGGGTGATTTTTAATGTAGGGAAAATCTAGCTTCCTGAAATGGAGCTCTCTAGAATGGGACGAAAATAAACATTGTCTCAGTCTAGAAAGATCTCTCCTTGACTGAGGACAGAAAAGATGAAGTGTAGTATCAAAACAGATACTACACTTTGATCCTAGCCATAATTTTTGTGTCTATCACACGACAGTCAGCCATTTTTTTTTTTGTTTATTTTTTACCATTTCTCTTGTCTTTATTTTTCCGTCTGTGTAAATGCCTCCAAGAAATTGAAAGTAACAATTTGTCTGCAACAAAGATATTTTCTACCGTGGAATTCACTTATTTATTTTTACTTGTATTTTTGTGAACTGACGTAAATATTTAGTCATGCTAAACTGAAGACAAGTCTTTAAATGTCTGCGTTTTGTTTCTTTTTTTAATATCGGCTTCTTTCAAGAGATTCCACTTATTACAGACAAGTAAGATTTTGCTAGTGTTGCCCAGGAATCAAATTCATAGAATGAAATTATTCGCCACTTGTTTGGAAAACAATTTTTATTTTTGAAAATAGGCAAAATGCCTTAGAAACCACGAATAAGACGCAAATATTTTTTATTACAAATTTCTTTTTCTTGAATCCACGCTATATAAAATAAGCTTTTTCTTATTTTTTATTACAAATCTTTTCTTTTTTTTTTTAGTTTTGTCTTAAATTTTTTGGATTAAATATTTTTATTCGTAATCCACGTGCTCTAAGATCTATATAAAATGAGCTGTTTCTTATTTTTTATTACAAATCTTTTTTTTTTTTAGTTTTGTCTTAAATTTTTCGGATAAACTATCCTTCTTCGTAATCCCTGTGCTCTAAGTTCTATATAAAATGAGCTTTTTCTTATTTTTTATTACAAACCTTTTTTTTTTAGTTTTGTCTTAAATTTTTCGGATAAACTATCCTTCTTCGTAATCCACGTGCTCTAAGTTCTATATAAAATGAGCTGTTTCTTAACCATTCCAGTGACAACAAGCGGATACTTCAATAACAAGAAGAAAAGGACTTTACTAATTATTAAAAAAAAAAGGGTTAATACCTTTATTATGAAACAACTTCAGTCTCCGAAGAAGGATATTTTAGCCAAAAAGTTTAAGAGAAAAGTCAAGAAAATAAAGAATGATTTTAAAAAGAAAGAAATATTTGCATCTTATTGTTGGTTTCAATGACTTTTTGCCTATTTTCAAATTTAAATTCTTAAAAGATGCTTTCAAGGGACTTTTTCCATTTTAAATACAATTTTTTGTGGTACAAGGTGGACGCCCCCCCCCTCTCCCTCTAAAAAGATGGCACCAATAAAATCATTAACAAAATTGACAATCCTTTTCCTATACCAAAAATGGTTGTACTCTGCAAGATCTTTTAAGCTGTATCGGTTAGACAGTAGAGAGCAGACAAGGCAGTGTTGAATCGTATGGTCCTCCTCTCCACATTCACAGATGATTGGGTCAGTTTTGTAGCCTTATCTATATTTGGCTGAGAGAAGAGGCCACCCAGATAATTGGACAGCCTCGTCAATAATCTGCAAACGGCATTTGGCCCGGACATGCCCTAATATTGTCCCCAAGAGAGATTTGCAAACCAAGTGCTTCAGTGGAAACGTGATGGAAAAAGAGGAAAACCAAAAAGTGAACTGGAATCGCTCCAGACAAGGCATGAAACTACTTGATGTAAGGAGCTAACAAAAATATACTACTTCAAGATAAAAAAACTAGCCAACAGTAAGTGTTAGATGGATAGATTCCGACCTAGAAAACAGCAACTTTTCCTCCTTTGTCAGAAACATTGCTCATGGAATGTGAGGACTAAAGGACAAAATAAGGGAAACGAGATTTACGAGGCTGCCGGAAGTAAACCCAGGGTCGACTTTCTACTCTCCTTGATGAAAATTTTCTTAGTCAAGAATTTGTGTGGCTGTGCCAAGTGAAATATTGTTTTTGTTTTAAAAGCATTGTTTATATATGAAATTTGAAATATTAAAAATAATAAGGCGTTAGAAAGCCATACAATGCAATTTCTTTTTTTTTTCAATTTTATTTTGACGATATACATCCTCCTAAGAATTAAAAAATAAATAGTATCATACCTTTTTTATTTTTAATCTCTTTTTGGTGTATTCAAACTGTGTGGTGCTGAAATAGAGTTCTTGACTAAGAAAACTTTCATCTTGAATCCGTTTCGACACTATACGGATTGAATGCATAAAAAAAAGTATGATATATAAATATATATTTTTTTTTTTAGGAAAGAATCTCCAAGCTAGAAAATAAAATTGCAGAGACGAAACAAATTGAACGTTCTCCTTTGGTTCAGATCGTAAAACAAAAAGTCACAAATTTGAAAATGTTTGAACCCAGAATTGAAGAAGTGTAAGTATTTAAGAAAAATTTTTGTTGTCTCATTTGAAATCAATAATGGATTTGACTTTTACGTGGCGATTTATCTCATCAAAAAACGTTAAAAAAAATTTTGTTGTCTCATTTGAAATCAATAATGGATTTGACTTTTACGTGGCGATTTATCTCATCAAAAAACATAAATTCTTGTAAAAAAAATTAAAATTTCTGTTTTCAGTTTTACTCAATAACTGAAAAACCTTCCCAGATTTCCCTATGATCGGTGTTTATGAGAGGCTGATGAGTCCCACACGATTAATTTAAACCAAAATTTTTATAAAATTCTGGCTAAATTAATGGACGAAACTTGGATGCCTAAATGTATAGTATATAAATAAATTTTGAAAAATATATATACATGCACAGAACTGTGTAGAATCTTCAAAATTGTTTATATTGCTGACCTAAATAGAAGCATCAACTTACGATATTAATAAAAAGAATCTACTTTGCTCTACTTATGTCCAATCTCAGAAATTGTTTTAAAGAAATATTAACCTATTTATTTGTTAAAGTTACTTGAGTGTGTGTATATTTATTTACTTCCTCTCCAGGAGGTTAGGCACAAGGCCAGTTTTATCTTACTCCCACAAGGTAAGATGTGACCCAAGGTCGGGTCGGGAAAGTGGGACTTGAAAAGCCAGCGCCCGAGAAGGTGAGCACTCTGGCCTGGGCAGCCCCGTCGGCATTCCCTGGTAGGGCGCCTCAGGCAGTAAGCAATAAACTTACTCCTCCCCAAAGATGGGAGGCAAAGCCTGGGAGGGTGGATCTCCTAGAACTGCACAGGACAAACCCATAGACCGGCGGAATCAAGCCCTGAAGGTCTATGGGGTGCGGTATCCATCAGAACAGATACTACACTTTGATCTTGGCCAAAAGGCCAAGAACGGATCACTGCATTATTAACAAAATGTTGATAACGATTCAAGGAGAGGTTTTTGAATGCCTAATTTGCATAATTATTTTTTAAACGGTTCATAATAAATTAATGTTTGATGTTATTAATTTGTAATTTTATTGTACTATGTTTACTATATATATGCAACAGTTTTGTCGATATTAACAGTAATTAATTAAAGTAATGTGATAAAAAAAGGATAAGTGACAAAAACCTTTCTTAAGATATGTTCATTAATTATCAAGGAAGATAATTTAAATGAAACTAATGTATCTTAGCTGGCTAGAAAGATATACCGATGAGGCATGGAGAGAGGGGTTGGTGACTTCTCCCCTCTCTCACTCACTCACTCTGTGTATGGGGAGGTTTTCTTTTAAAAACAATAAAAAAGAAAATTTGGGGTTGCTTCACTCTCTCTCCTTCGACCTCCCTCTCGTTTCCTCTCCCTCTCACTTCTCTCCTCCCTCTCTCTTTCCCTAGCAACGCAAAATTTTATCTTTTTATTATTTTTAAAAAGCACCCCCACCCTCCTCACACACACACCATCGCTCAGGCGAATTGATTTCTTCTTTCTTTTCATTTCTTTGATCTTATTTCAAAGATAAGTAAATTTGTATCAAATTATCAAAATGTTAATATGTATCGATTTATATGAATAAATGTGAAAGTGTTTGTCTTGTGTTTACAATAAACTTATGAATGAAATGTTTATCTTATATAAATAGAGATTTTGTTCGTCTGTCAGTCACAATTTTTCCCTCGGTCACAAATTTTTTTAAAACATAATAGATACATTGCGGAATTTGTCTCATTAGAAATGGTGGTGCTTGTATAATAAAAAGCCGAAAAAAAGTTTTTTTTGTCTTTTAGTGTTGGAGAGGTAAATAAGGGGCCGGTAACTCGTACCACGAATTTTAAGTAAGATTTTCCAGTAATCAAAACTGATGGCTTTAATTGGTGTTGCTAATGTGCAAGGAGAACGTCGATTAGACATAAAAGGTTTGGGGTTAGAAAAATATTGTTCGAAAGCTAGAGCTGGTGTGAAGAGTTACCTGCCCCTTATTTACTTCTCAAACACTAAAAGACAAAAAACCAACTTTTTTTCGGCTTTTTATTATACAAGCACTGAAATGGAAAATATTGCATTAAAAGAAAATGAATTCCCAACAAATAAAGCGGATGCCATGACCGGAAATCGAAACCGAGACCTTGAGATCTTCAATCCGAAGTTCTACCAACTGAGCTATTCGGACTTTCTTAAAACATTACCGTAACGAAATAATTATAGCTTTGACGTGACGTCATAGATTTTTGATTATGTTTCAAAACATGAATTCAAACATAAGCGATAATAAAAAAGAAAAAGAAAAAAATGAATGGGTAAACATTGTCAATAGCGTTGGAAAAGAAAACACTTTACTGTTTAATATATCCTAGAATTTGAGCCCTTAGGGCTTATAGTTGTAGTTATTTAAAATTTTGGCTTCAAGTAGATAACTTTGCGAAGTGATAGCAAGCTGGTAAAGCCAGCTAATAAGATAATATTATAATAATTCTTTACATAAATGTATATATATATGTATATATATTTATTTATTTATTTATTTTGGTACAGAAAAATTAGTACAACATAACAGAAGCTGAAGAGAGCCGGATGGCTAAGTCCTTCTGTGCTTGAAACCGACGGTACGAATGTTGTACTAATTTTTCTGTACTAAAATAAATGAATATTACATCTTAATTTTTTAAATTTTAATTCTCAATTAATTGAGCACTCTGCTGGGATTTTTCCTGCTATATTACAAAAGAAGTTATATATATATTTATATATATATAGTTATATATATATATATAGTTATTTATTTATTTTGGTACAGAAAAATTAGTACAACATAACAGAAGCTGAAGAGAGCCGGATGGCTAAGTCCTTCTGTGCTTGAAACCGACGGTACAGATGTTGTACTAATTTTTCTGTACTAAAATAAATAAATATTACGCTCTTAATTTTTAAAATTTTAATTCTCAATTAATCGAACACTCTGCTGGGATTTTTCCTGCTATATTACAAAAGAAGTTATATATATATATATATATATATATATATATGAGGAATAAAAGAAACAATGTTTCAGACAAAATGTAAAAATAAAAATGGAATAAAGGATAAGCAAACCAACAACTAGCAAAATAAATAAATTAAATTTTGAGTTTTTGAGTTTATTTTTGCTAGTTGTTGATTCTGCTTATCCTTTATTCCATTTTTAGTTTTACATATATATATATATATATATATATATATATATATATATATATATAATAATCCAGGTAAAACATCCACAGGGTAGTAATCCAAAGAATTTCAACCGGGTTTATAAAAAGTGCTCAATATAAAATAGAGCTTTTATATATGATTATTTTTATTTACACAGACATGTACAAAATCTGCGACACTGGCATGTCGATGTTATCGATCAAAAGCTATTATAAACTGAGATCTCATCAGGCAGAGTTACAATCCGATCTTATTTGGAAGGTTAAGATCGGATTCTAACTCTGCCTGATGAGATCTCAGTTTATAATAGCTGTTGATCGATAACATCGACATGCCAGTGTTGCAGATTTTGTACATGTCTGATTAAATAAAAATAATCATTCATATATATATATATATATATATGTGCACAGAAGTATTATTCAAGATGACGGACACCCTTTGTTTCATCGCTTCTTGCGTATAACCTGAAAGATTGTTTTTGTATGTGTTGGTTTATTTTCAGTTTTTTTATCTTTTGATTGGATTATTAAAGTCAGCCGTGGTTGGCAGATTTATAAAAAAAAAACTTGTTGCAAATATTAAATTGGAATTTTAACGATAAGCCGATTAGTGCAGACTTGATTTGAAATATAACATTTAATTCACATGTTTGTCAGTTTCGTTCATCGGTGGGTTTTATTTTATTTTTACTTTTTGTTAATAAGCTAGAGTTTCCACCGGAAATGGCTCTGTTTTATTTATTTATTTATTTATTTATTTATTTATTTATTTAAAAAAAAATTTTCTATTAAAAAAAAAAATTATTTTTTGCAACACATGTTCCTAACCTACTTTAGCTCATGGCCCCTTTTGTGATTTTTTATTTTTTGGGGAGTGCAATATTAACAGGAAAGGGAATACTTAAATATTATTTCCATACGAATAGAAATGTCTATTGATTAATAGAATTGAAATAACATTTTCCTAGGTTGGTCAGGCTTAGGTTTGAAGTAGAATTTTTGTCGGTCCGTCATCCTTAAGTTTTTAATATGCTATTTCAAGCTTAATTGCGACAGACCAATGAAAATGCTATTTCAAGCTTAATTGCGACAGACCAATGAAAATGCTATTTCAAGCTTAATTGCGGCAGACCAATGAAATGCTATTTCAAGCTTAATTGCGACAGACCAATGAAAATGCTATTTCAAGCTCGAGTGTGAGAGATTAGAAATGATATTTCAAGCTTGAGTGTGACAGACCAATGACAATGTTATTTCAAGCTCGAGTGTGACAAAGATTGAAAATGCTATTTCAAGCTCGAGTGTGACAGAGATTGAAAATGCTATTTCAAGCTTGAGTGTGACAGAGATTGAAAATGCTATTTCAAGTTGAGTGTGACAAACCAATGAAAATGCTATTTCAAGTTGAGTGTGACAGACCAATGAAAATGCTATTTCAAGTTGAGTGTGACAGACCAATGAAAATGCTATTTCAAACTTGAGTGTGACAGATTGAAAATTTTATTTCAAGCTTGAGTGTGACATTGAAAATACTATTTCAAACTTGAGCGTGACAGACCAATGAAAATGTAATTTACCAGCTAAGCATAAATTGGTCTGTCACGCTCAATGAAAATGTTATTTTCCAGCATAAATAGGACAGACCAATGAAAATGTTATTTCAAGCTTGAATGTGACAGAGATTGAAAATGCTATTTCAAGCTTTAGTGTGACAGAGATTGAAAATGCTATTTCAAGTTGAGTGTGACAAACCAATGAAAATGCTATTTCAAGTTGAGTGTGACAGACCAATGAAAATGCTATTTCAAGTTGAGTGTGACAGACCAATGAAAATGCTATTTCAAGGTGAGTGTGACAGACCAATGAAGATGCTATTTCAAGTTGAGTGTGACAGACCAATGAAAATGCTATTTCAAGTTGAGTGTGACAGACCAATGAAAATACTATTTCAAGCTTGAGCGTGACAGACCAATGAAAATTTTATTCTTCAGCTAAACATGACATACCAATGAAAATGTTATTTCAAGCTGGTTGTGACAGACCAATGAAAATGTTATTTCAAAATTAAGCATGATAAAGTGATCGACGAGCAGAACACCCTCAAGAGATGTGTGGACCCGTCGCAAAACTTAATCACCCTTTTTAATGGTTGTTTTTGATAGAAATGAATTTTGACAGATATCGCAATATTTATCACGTATTGTCAATTTTAATTTTCTACAAACCAATTTTTATTAAATGTGACACGATTTTGTTGCCGTCAGCTGAGACGATGCTATTAAGGCGCGTACAATTCTCACACGAGCGCATAATTAAAAACTTGTTTCGCTACTTTTTGGAAAAATATTTTCGATTTTCTTTCGTTTCCTTTTTTTTTTTTTCCCCCCATGGTTACATTTATTTCCACCAAGCATAACCTTTCCTTTAGCAATTTTAACAAACCTTACCAACCACCGATTGCCCATACCTGATAGCACTCTTCCCGAGAGTTCAACGTTCAACCTCTTTGGTCTAACATTCATCGGCAACGTGAATTGGAATAATACATAGGAGATACTGCGCCTAGTCTACTGCAAAGAAGGTGGGCTCCCTATACCAGGCTAGAAAACTTCTCATACCTTCCAGTATCCTATATTTTTTTTATAACCACCATGCTTGAAGTATTGTTGCCACATATGGGCTGGTGCACCAACCACTAGTCTCTCCCTCTTGCACAGGCGCCAAAAAAGAGTCGCTAACCTAATATGTCCTGCATTGTCTACCGAGCTCTAACCCTGTCCCATCGCCGCAATGTTGCATCCCTGTGCTGATTTTACACGGAATGTGTTCCGACAAACTTGCTGCACTTGTACCCTCCCCCGACGTAAATAACCCCCCGACAAACCCGACTAGAAGAAAAATCCCACCCCTTCAGTGTAGAGGTCCCCAGATGCCGGAAATCTTTCTACTCTTATAGCTTCTTTCTTCAAACCACTTGCCTTTTGGAATTCCCTCCCTGCTCCCTGTTTCCCTGACTGTACGAACATGCAGAAGTTTAAATGTAATGTAAACAAACATCTTGCTGCCCAACTCCCCACTTAGAATGCTCCCTATAAATCTGGCCACTAATCACAGTAGCCTTGATTTGGGTGTAGAACAAAAAGTTGAAAAATTAAAAAGGAAGTTATTCTTTTTCTCGTACTAACATACAAATTGGTGACAGACCAATGAAAATGCTATTTCAAGCCTGAGTGTGACAGACCAATGAAAATACTATTTCAATATCTATTATATAAAATGCAGTTGTCTGTGTGTATGTCCAGCTAAAACTACAAAACAAACACCTACAAAGCTGGTATTTTTTTTATCGGCGTTGCTCCGGGTGAATAATATCTAAACTTTCGGAAAAAAATATTCATTCTTTGACTCTAAACTGGCGCAGGGAGTGTCTGTTTTAAATAGACATAATTAAATACTTAATTTACTTTAGATAGATACAAATAATTGTTTTTTTAGACAAAATAAAAGGCTAATTTAATTTTATTGAATAAAAATACTTAGTTTAATTCATTTATTATATAAAGTACAGTTGTCTGTGTGTATGTGTGTATGTAGGTTTGTATCTCTAGCTTAAACTACAAGACAAACACCCACAAAGTTGGTATTTTCTTGATCGGCGTTGCCCCGGATGAATAATATCTAAAATGTAAAAAAAGATACTTATTCTTGAACCCTAAACTGGCACAGAGGGGGTGGGGGGTGGGGGTCGGTTTTCCAGGCATTTTCATGTAAAGTAACATTTTTATGTTAAGTTTCTATTTGAATACGAAACTAAAAGCAGAGTTAATCCCTCTTCAAATGCAACAGTTTGGAGTCAGCCAGAAAAAAACCGAACCACCAAAAGATGCAATTATAAATTTGTAAAGTAACTCTGATTTTTTTAGCAAGGAGTTACTTCCCTTATTATTCAAGGAATCGAAATAAAGGAGAGTTGTCTGTGTGTACGTGTGTGTGTATGTCCAGAGAGAGGAATTGGCTGGACGGAGAAGAAAGAAGAGGTTGGGTGAGGGAGGGGGGGGGAAACCGGGGAGGGAGAAAGAGAGAAAAACAGAGACATGAATAGAGAGGGATAAAGAGATAGAAGTTTTAATAGAAATATGTTACTCTTTTGCCCCGGACAACGCGGAGTAGCCCTGCTAGTTTTTTTTATAGAAGGTATCTTGAACCTTACATGGACAAACATCCGAAACTGATGGCAAAACAACGGTGGAGACTTAATATAATTTTTTAAAACAAATGCATGTTGATTTCAAGAAATGTACGCGTTTGAAACTAACGGATGCCAAGGCTGCTGCTGCAAGAAAGGCTGCCTCCCTCTACTTAGCGAGAAAACTTCTCACGCCTGCTAGTATCCTATATCTCTACAAAACCACCATTCACCCATGCATGAAGTATTGTTATCACATCGGGGCTAGTGCACCAACCACTCGCCTCTCCCTCTTAGACACAATCCAAAAAAGAGCTTCTAATCTATTAGGTCCCACACTGTCTACCAAGCTTCATCCACTGCCCCATCACCACAGTGTTGCATCCTTGTGCTTGTTTTACAAGTACTTCCATGGAACGTGCCTGATGAACTTGCTGCACTTGTACCCCCTCAACATAAATACTCCCGACAATAAGCAAAACTCCACCACTTCACTGTAGAGGTCCCCAAATGCCTGAAGGCTTTCTGCTCTAATAGGTTCTTTCCCCGAACTGCTAGGCTTCGAAATTCTCTCCATTCTCCGTTTCCCTGACTGTACCAACATGCAGAAATTTAAATGTAATGTGAACAAATATCGCTTGTGGATCCATCTCCACATACTCTATTGATATTGGCAAAAGTTTCGGAGGCGTTGTGCTCAAGTTTGAACTCGTGCAACATAAGAAGGTGAAGGTCATGCTTTGGCGTGTTCATCATTGAGGGTCTTCTATGCTTCAAAAATACTTTCTATCTGAAAAGAAAGTTACAAATTATTATTGAGGACACATTAATTATTATACATGTTAAAATTTACCAGAAATAAACTACAAATTCTGTGTTAAAAATGACTTTTTTAAAAGCCAGCATTTCAGGCGGCCATTATTTTTGTAGTGACCTAATAACAAAAGATTTGCCATTATTTAGACTTACTTTTGGAATGGCTCTGTCCTACGATGAGGTCCTGGGTATGACCTTAAAAAACATCCAATGGTGACGCCTCCATTTGGGAGGTGTGGGGAATGTGAAATTGCCCCTTAGTTGCCATTGCTCCCAGGTCCACTCTGGCCCGGAGTGGTAGTACCTGTAAGGGCCCCATCTATGGGTCAAATAGAACCTACTACCTACCAAATCAGGCTGTCTGAAGTTATTGACTTCCTGACTCAAAATACATCAAACATTGATGTTTGTTTTTTATTTTTCTTTGCAAAAGTCAATAATGTTCTGCAAAATCCCAAACAAAAAAAACAACAATTTCTCTTCCTTCCCATTCTCCTCTCCCCATCCCTCCCCATCCTTTCACTTAACAAATATTTGAACATGTAAATAACTTGAAGCATAAAAACTTTCACTAAAAAGAACAAATTCAGCATTAAATAATCTGAAAAGGGTTGATATGCCGTAAAACAACCAAACCAAACACTATGAATGAATATTTGAACATATAAAGAATTTGAAGCATAAAAACTTTTACCAAAATGACCGGATTTGGCATTAAATAACCCGAAAAGGGTTGATATGCCATAAAACAAAACAACCAAACCAAACACTATGAATGAATATTTGAACATATAAAGAATTTGAAGCATAAAAACTTTTACCAAAATGACCGGATTTGGCATTAAATAACCCGAAAAGGGTCGATATGCCATAAAACAAAACAACCAAACCAAACACTATGAATGAATATTTGAACATATAAAGAATTTGAAGCATAAAAACTTTTACCAAAATGACCGGATTTGGCATTAAATAACCCGAAAAGGGTCGATATGCCATAAAACAAAACAACCAAACCAAACACTATGAATGAATATTTGAACATATAAAGAATTTGAAGCATAAAAACTTTTACCAAAATGACCGGATTTGGCATTAAATAACCCGAAAAGGGTTGATATGCCATAAAACAAAACAACCAAACCAAACACTATGAATGAATATTTGAACATATAAAGAATTTGAAGCATAAAAACTTTTACCAAAATGACCGGATTTGGCATTAAATAACCCGAAAAGGGTCGATATGCCATAAAACAAAACAACCAAACCAAACACTATGAATGAATATTTGAACATATAAAGAATTTGAAGCATAAAAACTTTTACCAAAATGACCGGATTTGGCATTAAATAACCCGAAAAGGGTCGATATGCCATAAAACAAAACAACCAAACCAAACACTATGAATGAATATTTGAACATATAAAGAATTTGAAGCATAAAAACTTTTACCAAAATGACCGGATTTGGCATTAAATAACCCGAAAAGGGTCGATATGCCATAAAACAAAACAACCAAACCAAACACTATGAATGAATATTTGAACATATAAAGAATTTGAAGCATAAAAACTTTTACCAAAATGACCGGATTTGGCATTAAATAACCCGAAAAGGGTTGATATGCCATAAAACAAAACAACCAAACCAAACACTATGAATGAATATTTGAACATATAAAGAATTTGAAGCATAAAAACTTTTACCAAAATGACCGGATTTGGCATTAAATAACCCGAAAAGGGTCGATATGCCATAAAACAAAACAACCAAACCAAACACTATGAATGAATATTTGAACATATAAAGAATTTGAAGCATAAAAACTTTTACCAAAATGACCGGATTTGGTATTAAATAACCCGAAAAGGGTTGATATGCCATAAAACAAAACAACCAAACCAAACACTATGAATGAATATTTGAACATATAAAGAATTTGAAGCATAAAAACTTTTACCAAAATGACCGGATTTGGTATTAAATAACCCGAAAAGGGTTGATATGCCATAAAACAAAACAACCAAACCAAACACTATGAATGAATATTTGAACATATAAAGAATTTGAAGCATAAAAACTTTTACCAAAATGACCGGATTTGGTATTAAATAACCCGAAAAGGGTCGATATGCCATAAAACAAAACAACCAAACCAAACACTATGAATGAATATTTGAACATATAAAGAATTTGAAGCATAAAAACTTTTACCAAAATGACCGGATTTGGCATTAAATAACCCGAAAAGGGTCGATATGCCATAAAACAAAACAACCAAACCAAACACTATGAATGAATATTTGAACATATAAAGAATTTGAAGCATAAAAACTTTTACCAAACTGACCGGATTTGGCATTAAATAACCCGAAAAGGGTTGATATGCCATAAAACAAAACAACCAAACCAAACCTTCTATGAATGAATATTTGAACATATAAAGAATTTGAAGCATAAAAACTTTTACCAAAATGACCGGATTTGGCATTAAATAACCCGAAAAGGGTTGATATGCCATAAAACAAAACAACCAAACCAAACACTATGAATGAATATTTGAACATATAAAGAATTTGAAGCATAAAAACTTTTACCAAAATGACCGGATTTGGCATTAAATAACCCGAAAAGGGTCGATATGCCATAAAACAAAACAACCAAACCAAACACTATGAATGAATATTTGAACATATAAAGAATTTGAAGCATAAAAACTTTTACCAAAATGACCGGATTTGGTATTAAATAACCCGAAAAGGGTTGATATGCCATAAAACAAAACAACCAAACCAAACACTATGAATGAATATTTGAACATATAAAGAATTTGAAGCATAAAAACTTTTACCAAAATGACCGGATTTGGTATTAAATAACCCGAAAAGGGTTGATATGCCATAAAACAAAACAACCAAACCAAACACTATGAATGAATATTTGAACATATAAAGAATTTGAAGCATAAAAACTTTTACCAAAATGACCGGATTTGGTATTAAATAACCCGAAAAGGGTCGATATGCCATAAAACAAAACAACCAAACCAAACACTATGAATGAATATTTGAACATATAAAGAATTTGAAGCATAAAAACTTTTACCAAAATGACCGGATTTGGTATTAAATAACCCGAAAAGGGTTGATATGCCATAAAACAAAACAACCAAACCAAACACTATGAATGAATATTTGAACATATAAAGAATTTGAAGCATAAAAACTTTTACCAAAATGACCGGATTTGGTATTAAATAACCCGAAAAGGGTTGATATGCCATAAAACAAAACAACCAAACCAAACACTATGAATGAATATTTGAACATATAAAGAATTTGAAGCATAAAAACTTTTACCAAAATGACCGGATTTGGTATTAAATAACCCGAAAAGGGTTGATATGCCATAAAACAAAACAACCAAACCAAACACTATGAATGAATATTTGAACATATAAAGAATTTGAAGCATAAAAACTTTTACCAAAATGACCGGATTTGGCATTAAATAACCCGAAAAGGGTCGATATGCCATAAAACAAAACAACCAAACCAAACACTATGAATGAATATTTGAACATATAAAGAATTTGAAGCATAAAAACTTTTACCAAACTGACCGGATTTGGCATTAAATAACCCGAAAAGGGTTGATATGCCATAAAACAAAACAACCAAACCAAACCTTCTATGAATGAATATTTGAACATATAAAGAATTTGAAGCATAAAAACTTTTACCAAAATGACCGGATTTGGCATTAAATAACCCGAAAAGGGTCGATATGCCATAAAACAAAACAACCAAACCAAACACTATGAATGAATATTTGAACATATAAAGAATTTGAAGCATAAAAACTTTTACCAAAATGACCGGATTTGGTATTAAATAACCCGAAAAGGGTTGATATGCCATAAAACAAAACAACCAAACCAAACACTATGAATGAATATTTGAACATATAAAGAATTTGAAGCATAAAAACTTTTACCAAAATGACCGGATTTGGTATTAAATAACCCGAAAAGGGTTGATATGCCATAAAACAAAACAACCAAACCAAACACTATGAATGAATATTTGAACATATAAAGAATTTGAAGCATAAAAACTTTTACCAAAATGACCGGATTTGGTATTAAATAACCCGAAAAGGGTCGATATGCCATAAAACAAAACAACCAAACCAAACACTATGAATGAATATTTGAACATATAAAGAATTTGAAGCATAAAAACTTTTACCAAAATGACCGGATTTGGTATTAAATAACCCGAAAAGGGTTGATATGCCATAAAACAAAACAACCAAACCAAACACTATGAATGAATATTTGAACATATAAAGAATTTGAAGCATAAAAACTTTTACCAAAATGACCGGATTTGGTATTAAATAACCCGAAAAGGGTTGATATGCCATAAAACAAAACAACCAAACCAAACACTATGAATGAATATTTGAACATATAAAGAATTTGAAGCATAAAAACTTTTACCAAAATGACCGGATTTGGTATTAAATAACCCGAAAAGGGTTGATATGCCATAAAACAAAACAACCAAACCAAACACTATGAATGAATATTTGAACATATAAAGAATTTGAAGCATAAAAACTTTTACCAAAATGACCGGATTTGGCATTAAATAACCCGAAAAGGGTCGATATGCCATAAAACAAAACAACCAAACCAAACACTATGAATGAATATTTGAACATATAAAGAATTTGAAGCATAAAAACTTTTACCAAACTGACCGGATTTGGCATTAAATAACCCGAAAAGGGTTGATATGCCATAAAACAAAACAACCAAACCAAACCTTCTATGAATGAATATTTGAACATATAAAGAATTTGAAGCATAAAAACTTTTACCAAAATGACCGGATTTGGCATTAAATAACCCGAAAAGGGTTGATATGCCATAAAACAACCAAACCAAACCTTCTATGATGATCGACGAGCCTCACATTTTCTAATCTTGAACGACGGACTTCAACTTAATTCTTTTTCCGCTAAATACGATTTGCCACGTACGCAATTAGATTTGTCGAGTCTCAGATGATTTGATGCCGTTGTTGCTGTCGCACCTGTGCTGCCATTTTGTCTTGCATGTAAATTAGATGTAACACAAGGGCAGATAACTCATCAAGTATTACCGTTTTGAGTCGTGTGGATTTGACTTATATTTTATTCATGGCATTCGGTGGAAAAGCTACAGAAAAAAGATTAATGAACTGCAACAAATTATACGGAGATGTAACTTCTATACAAATGTTTATATGAATAAAATTGTTATTCGTATGTGTTGGGGTCGCTTTTTCCTAATGTGTGGAGTTCCAGTGTTTGAAGAGTATTTGTAAGAGTACTTGTTTGTGTAGGAGAATATTACCTCCTACTTCCCATTTATATAAATACAAATTATTTATTAAAACCTATATGTTACATGTTCCAGAGTCGTACCATGGTCTCATTGACATGGATAGACAGTTACAGTTTATAAAAGGCTGTTACAATCCATCTCAAATCATCAGCAACTCACGAAAAATGGAATTCAACGATCATCTGTTTCATCGTCTGCTGAACTCGTTGAATTCCATTTTTTGAAGTGTCTTCATTTAGTGAGTCGCCAAGGATTTGAGATGGATTGTAACAGACTTTTCTAAACAGTAAAGGTCTATCCATGTTAATGAAACCATGGTTCATCTCTGGAATATATATAATGTATAGTTTTTAAATAAATAAATAATTTGTATTTTAGCTCTCACATTCTTACGATCGAGCAGTTTATTGATTTCTTTTTCTTTTCCGACACACTATTTAGATATAAAGAAATGGAATTTCAACCCAGATAAGATGTTTTCAATAAAATTAATTCAAAGTACATTTTTTTTAATCTAAAAACGTAGTCAGATATAAATCAGGTGCTAATTTACTTGATCGTCAATGAACGCGTCTATAATGCATTTTCAGATCTGGAAAAAAGTTCATATTTATTTATTTATATATATATATATATATACACACTAGTTGGTTGCATTCCAATGGCCAAAAGAAATAAAGAAATCAGTCCACAATCATATTTTTAAAATTTTTTATTACTTTATATATATATATATATATATATATATATATATATATATATATATATACTGGTTGGTTTCATTCCAATGGCCAAAATAAATAAAGAAATCAGTCCACAATCATTTTTTAAATTTTTTTTTATTACTTTATATATATTTAATGAAAAAAGGAACACCCAAAAAATTATTAATGTATTAATAAATGTTTTGTCTTTATTTCAAGAATTCCTCGGGATGATTAATTTGGAGAAATAAATAACACACAAGTACAAATATTTCAAAAAGTTTGGTCCGTTTGTGAAAGACGAAACGTTGATGAATACATAAATAATGTTTTTGATTTTCCTTTTATCATTTTGCATTACGTTGGAATATTATTTCAATATTTTATCATATATATATATATATATATAAATAAATAATTGAAAAAATAAAGATGAATATTAAATCTTTATATTATATCTTATCGTGATAAGCCAATGCTCGATATACAAGATAGAGCAGTAGTATATATTTTATCCAATTTTTATTGTCATCATTCATGATGACAATAAAAATTGGATAAAATACAATATTTATTAAATCATCATTTTTCGGGAGATATATACTCGTATATTTTTTTATCAATTGACTTTTATCTTGAATTTGAATCCTTTAATTTTTCACGCTTGGAACTTTTAATGTGCGGATTCTTCACCTATATCGGCTTCATCGGATATTTTTTATTTATTTATTTTTCTTCTTATTTCGGCGAATGTCTATAGTTTTTCCTCTATTTAAAAAAAATTTTTTTTAGCTCCTTACATCAAATGGCTTCATGCCTTGTCTGAAGCGATTTCCATTAAAAAAAAAAAAAAAAAAGCAACCCGTATATATGCTCTGAAGCAGGAAATTTCATGGAGCTTGTTTTTTGTAACAATTTGACTCGTGTTATAAAGGATATGTACCTTTAAAAAAATATAATTTTTTTTTATATAAACTCAAATATATTTATATATATATATATATATATATTTTTAATTTGTAGCTCTGATCATCGTCGAAAGAAAACTCCCGGTACTAGCATGGAGAAAAATGAACGGCAGAAGCTCTTGTACAAAGTGAAAAAGGAAACGAAAGGTGCAATCCGAGAAATTAAGAAAGATGCTCACTTTTTGGCAAGGCATCAAAGGCAGGAGCAGCTGGACAAGTAAATTGAAATTTTATCTTTTTCTTTTTATTTCTCAGCAGCAAATGTAGCTACTAATAATTAATACTACAACTAATTATAATACATTTTATTTATTACTGGCGGAACCCGTCGCCCGGCGTTGCACGGGAGAAAGTCGAATTAAAAAAGAAACAGCCTTTTTTTTCTCCCCCCACCGTGTGCGAATGTTATAAATTTCAAAAAAAAAAAGAAAAAAAGTGGCAGAGTATTATGGGATCGAACGCTGAAACAGGCGATCATGAAACCTGCATTCCTAACCAGTGAGCCACGGTTTCGAGTTAAAGATACATGTGAAAATAGGTGAATTAAGCTAAGCTTGATTATCGGAGTGAACGGGAGCGGTCATTAAGTCTTTGCGTATTGCTTTATATTATGTAGTAAATTAATACCAGGCAAATAATAAATAATAACGGACTGTTTTGTGAAAAGTAAACTGTGTATTAGTTCCCGGTGTCGATGAGTAGAGTGACAGTACAGAATTGTTAGGGAGAAAAGTTTTTGCTACCACCTATATGGAGTTGGTTTTTCAGAGAGACGTTGATTGTGGGCCAAATGTAATATTTAATGTTAGGTAGAAACAAATAATAACAAATTTACTAAAACATGCTCGAGTGAATAAGTGTAATATAATGGTGAGTTTAGTAGCCTGTGATGCATGTGGTTATTTTCCTATACTCCGAGAAGGTACAGGAGAAAAAACGTCTGTACTTTATATATTAGATTAATAACTAATAAATATACTATTATTATTTTTATTATTTGCTGTAGAAACAGATGTTTATGGCTGTAAATTGTTTTAAAAACATATTTAAACAAAAACTTAATTTGTCTTTTGCACACCCTAACCATTTTTTTATAAATCTAACCCTAACCATTTTTTTATAGATCTAACCCTAACCATTTTTTTTTTGTAGATCTAACCCTAACCATTTTTTTTTTTTTTTTAGATCTAACCCTAACCATTTTTTTTTTTTTTTTAGATCTAACCCTAACCTTGTTTTTTTTTTTCGATCTAACCCTAACCATTTTTTTTTTTTTTTTCGATCTAACCCTAACCATTTTTTTTTTTTTTTTAGATCTAACCCTAACCTTGTTTTTTTTTTTTCGATCTAACCCTAACCTTGTTTTTTTTTCCGATCTAACACTAACCATTTTTTTTCGATCTAACCCTAACCATTTTTTTTCGATCTAACCCTAACCATTTTTTTATAGATCTAACCCTAACCATTTTTTTATAGATCTAACCCTAACCATTTTTTTATAGATCTAACCCTAACCATTTTTTTATAGATCTAACCCTAACCATTTTTTTATAGATCTAACCCTAACCATTTTTTATTAGATCTAACCCTAACCATTTTTTTTTTTATTAGATCTAACCCTAACCATTTTTTTATAGATCTAACCCTAACCATTTTTTTATAGATCTAACCCTAACCATTTTTTATTAGATCTAACCCTAACCATTTTTTTTTTTTATTAGATCTAACCCTAACCATTTTTTTATAGATCTAACCCTAACCTTTTTTTTTTTCGATCTAACCCTAACCATTTTTTTTTTCGATCTAACCCTAACCATTTTTTTTTTCGATCTAACCCTAACCATTTTTTTTTTCGATCTAACCCTAACCATTTTTTTTTTCGATCTAACCCTAACCATTTTTTTTTTCGATCTAACCCTAACCATTTTTTTTTCGATCTAACCCTAACCATTTTTTTTTTCGATCTAACCCTAACCTTTTTTTTTTTTCGATCTAACCTTAACCCCTGTCTATAAGTGAGCCTCCCCACTCCCATTTCGGTTGTTACTTTAATATCTTTTTTGATCGCCATCTCCCTTCCACACAAACTTTGATATCCGTTTCTTCTGTCTTTTTGTAATTGTTACTCCCACTCTTTATCTCCCCTTCTCATCAGTTTGTCTCTTTCTCTCTCTAATTTACGCACTGTTTTTCTTGCGTATCTTTCTTACTCACTCTATTCTCTTAGACCTTTTCTTTCTCCTCACCCTCTCTCTCTCCAGCTATATAAAGATATATTAAAGAGAATATGAGAGTTGGTGAGGAAGCTGTCTCCTATCCCCTTTTCATTCTCATCTTTCCATCTTCCCATCTTCATCCCTTTCCTCTTTCCATCTCCCTTGCTCTCCTCTTTCCATCTCCTTCTCTCTCCCCCCTTCCACATCCCCCTCTCTCTTCCCCCCCTCCATATCCCCCTCTCTCTTCCCCCTTTTACATCCTGCCTCTCTTCCCCCTTTTACATCCCCCTCTCTCTCCCCCATTCCACATATCCCTCTCTCTCCTCTTCCCCATCCCCCCTCTCTCTCCTCTTCCCCATCCCCCCTCTTTCTTTCCTTTTCCCCATCTCCCTCTCTATCTACTCTTTCCATCTCCCTCTCTATCTCCTCTTCCCCGTACCCCTCTCTATCTTCTCTTTCTATCTCTTTTTCTCTCTCCTCTTCCCTCCCTTTATCTCATCTACCCCATCTCTCCCTCTATCTCTTTTCATTCCTCTCTCTATTACACTTTTTCTCACCTCTACCCATACCCCTCTCTCTCTCCTCTTCCCCATCTCCCTCTTTATCTTCTCTTTCCATCTTTTTCTCTCTCCTCTTCCCCATCCCTTTATCTTCTCTTTCCATCTCCCTCTATCTCATCTACTCCATCCCTCCCTCTTATCTTCTCCTTCCATCCCTCTCTCTATTACACTTTTTCTCTCCTCTACCCATACCCCCTTCTTCTACCAACAAATCCATAATCTCTCTCTTTTACTCTTTTGCCCACAGAGATGCTCATCGCAAGAGAAAGGTGAAGGAAATTTATTCCCAAATGGAAGAACAAGAAGCCGATTTTAAAGAAATCAAACGGAAAAAAGACAAAGAATCACAGAAAATGCAAAAAGAAAAATAATTGAGGAAATTTTAATAAATTTTTATCAAATTAATTTTTTTTTTTTAATTCTTTTTTTTGTGTTTTTATTTTCTTACTTTTTTATTTTCTTACATTTTGTGTTTTCCCCATCGACGGCAAGTCGCATAGTCTTTATATATCGTATTATATCATGGCAGATATAACGGACCGATTAATTGAGAATGTGGAAAAATGGCCATGGATGCCAAAGGACTAAGAGTGACTCTGTCGAAGTGATGGTCAGTGGCCAAAACTACAACAGCTCCCCCTTAAAGTCTAACCGTTCCTCACCTTGGTAGGGGGAGTGGCAACGTGCTAGTATCAATACTACCTGGCTAATAGGGCTCTGGTGAAAATCCAAGAACTGTTGACATAAGGACCATCGTTCTCTGGTCATTTTTGCATATGGCAAGCAAATATGTGTCTGGCGCCGAACTGCAAATCAATGGAGTGAAAGTGACAATGTTGGTTCTGTGCCATTCCTTCGCGTGGTTTGGGTCAAACCTTCCCTGACTTCGCATGCAACCACTGAGCATTGCTGTCCTCAGTGTTAGATATAAAATGCTGCAATCTTGCAGTTTAACGAACAGCTGCGACCAACGAGGACTTCATGCAGACCAGACAATCCTGAGGCGCGATCTTTGTGAGCTCTATGCAGAAGTTCGACTCGCTTAACAACAATAATAACAACTACAACAACTGAAAGATTTCAGGAGAGGAGTGGGATCTAATGGCATACGATGCAGTCTAGGTGCACCAAACGTATATTGTGGTTTGTTTGGAAAACTCACACCAATCGCCAACTATACATCTTAGGTGTCTGAGGCAGGCACACCCACTTAACTGCAAAGCTTGCACTGAGGTGGACTTCTTTTGTTATCTTGGGGATATGGTGAGAAGACAAAGCCTGGGAGGGTGGACCTCCTAGAACTGCACAGGACAATACCCTCAAACCGGTCGAATCAAAACCCGAAGGCCAAGACGGTACCGGTCTACAGATACTACACTTTGATTTCAGCTAAACGGTCGAATCATGCAAAATAAATGCTAAAATGTTCTTTAGTTCTGGGATTGAGTTATGTTTGAAAAAAAAAATCCTTTCTAATTGTTCTAATTAGCTGTAAATTGTAATTAACTGAACAAGTCACCCATCTTACCTGTCTATGTATTCCTCTTATATGTTATTCAACCACTCTCTAATAGTTTTTTTTAATGTATCTGTGACCATTTAGAGAACAAGTGGCTCCCTCTTTTCATTTAATTTACATGGTGCGTCTGTACACACCGTAACCACGTAATAATAGTTGTCTTTACTTCTATATTAGCCATGCATTATTTGTTTTGTGCAAGAATTTCTTAACAGATATATCAGTTTATGAATTTTTGAATGAAATCAAATTGGAATAAATAATGGCAGTGGTTGTGACCCAACGGGTCACAGGTAGTCTACTCATTGAAATTAGATTAAAATTTTTCCGTTGGACTCCCCACTTCAATTTCTTTAAGTTTTGCTTGCCAAGGAAGCTATATAGTTGGCAATGACTTTATATATTGATTTCCTAAGAATTCTTTGGATGTTTTTTTTGTGGGCTACTCGCTTTTTAATCAACTGATTTTTTGTTTTGGACTTCATTCCAATGTATCCTCCCATACCTTGGATTTCAGACTTTGCTATCTGGACTCTATCGGATGATAATTCAATCCTCAAATTATGTCTGATTCATCCCCAGGATAATTACATGGACACTTTTATCTTCTACCCAGTTTTCATTGAAGATGTCTTTTGTTTAAAACTTTTATATTTTCAAATATATGCTACCAGTAATAACATTATTTGACTGATTTTTCTCCTCTGATGAAAAGAGCTTATCTTTGAAAATCCATGGATTAAGGAAAAATGTTGTTTTTTTTAATATTCCTTGCTTGAATATTTGTTGAATTAATAAATATTATAATTTATCCAATTATTATTTGTATTTGCGATAGAAATAATCTGTAAAAAAAATGTTATAAAGTTTAATGTACCTAATTTTAAGTATAGTTACCACAAAATTTGCAACAATTTTTAGATAAGTAAAAAAAATGTTCCACTTTCTAACAGATGGATCTGAAGGGGGTGGAACAATTTTTAGATAAGAAAAAAAAAAGTTCCACTTCCTAACAGATGGATCTGAAGGGGATGGAACAATTTTTAGATAAGTAAAAAAAATGTTCCACTTCCTAACAGATGGATCTGAAGGGGGTGGAACAATTTTTAGATAAGTAAAAAAAAATGTTCCACTTCCTAACAGATGGATCTGAAGGGGGTGGAACAATTTTTAGATAAGTAAAAAAATGTTCCACTTCCTAACAGATGGATCTGAAGGGTGTGGAACAATTTTTAGATAAGTAAAAAAAATGTTCCACTTCCTAACAGATGGATCTGAAGGGGGTGGAACAATTTTTAGATAAGTAAAAAAAAATGTTCCACTTCCTAACAGATGGATCTGAAGGGGGTGGAACAATTTTTAGATAAGTAAAAAAAAATGTTCCACTTCCTAACAGATTGATCTGAAGGGGGTGGAACAATTTTTAGATAAGTAAAAAAAAATGTTCCACTTCCTAACAGATGGATCTGAAGGGGGTGGAACAATTTTTAGATAAGTAAAAAAAATGTTCCACTTCCTAACAGATGGATCTGAAGGGGATGGAACAATTTTTAGATAAGTAAAAAAAAATGTTCCACTTCCTAACAGATGGATCTGAAGGGGGTAGAACAATTTTTAGATAAGTAAAAGAAATGTTCCACTTCCTAACAGATGGATCTGAAGGGGTGGAACAATTTTTAGATAAGTAAAAAAAAATGTTCCACTTCCTAACAGATGGATCTGAAGGGGGTGGAACAATTTTTAGATAAGTAAAAAAAAATGTTCCAGATGGATCTGAAGGGGGTGGAACTTTTTATTGGGCTCTGCTTTTGCTAGATTTGACCCCATTAGATTTTTTATAGGGACATATGAAAACAATTTTTATAGGGACATATGAAAACATTTTTTATAGGGACATATGAAAACAATTTTTATAGGGACATATGAAAACAATTTTTATAGGGACATATGAAAACAATTTTTATAGGGACATATGAAAACAATTTTTATAGGGACATATGAAAACAATTTTTATAGGGACATATGAAAACAATTGTGTATGTAACGAAACCTAGTTCATTAGAAGATTTGAAAGTTAAAATAACTAATGTGATTTCAGGCAGACTTGATTCTGACATACAACATCATCAACAGTAATTTAAATTTACCTTTCGAGTAGTTTTTCACCCCAGCGCCATGATCTCCGCGGACACCGGCAAAAAAATGTACCACCATCTCGTCAGACTTAATAGAAGCGTTCTCTGTCTATATTTGTGCTCCGTTGAATAACCTGTCAGAGGAGGTTATGACGATGACTACCATATCCATGTTTCAAGTGGCCTTGGACAAACATACGGACTGTATGTGGATGTAAATAGCTTCCATCTGTCTCTTTACATGGCTTGTTGCACTTTGCTATTTTTTTTGGCAAATAAATTCGATTTGATTTTTTTTTTTTTTAATTGCCTGCTGTATTATCGATCAGATAATTTTCTAGAAGGTATTCAACAAAATAACATGGTGCCTCAGAATGAAATATTTATTTTGTAGGAAGGAACGTGTCAATGACAATAATCGAGAATCCAACTGACTTTACTTTATTATGTTGACATATTTCGTTAAGGAGACAGAGAAATGACGGCTACATGAAAATAAATTATTTTCTTGAAAGAATGAACTCAACTATATTCTATTATTCATAGCAACATGGATCAAAATGGTTATTCAGAATTAAATATCGATTTGTAGTCCCTACTTATAATTCACCAGTACTTTACAAATCCCTCTCTCCATAGATAAAAAAAAAATTTGACACCTGTTTTTTGACGGGGGATAGGGGTCTTTTCCTTTTAGAAGAGACGTTGCTAGTCTTTCTCTGCTCTATCGTTATTTTCATGGCAGGTGCTCGACTGAGCTCTAATCTATGGTTCCACCCTGTAAAAAAACAAAAACTCGTTTAGCTACAACCACTGTCAATAATTTCACTTTCTACCTCTGTGTACCTAAGACTAAACGGAACTTCTATGAGCAAAGTTTCTTTCTTAGAACTCCCCGTCCGTGGAACACATTACCAAAGGGTTGCTTCCTAGCTGACTGCAGCATGGTCGTTTTCAAGGTTTTTGTCTCACCACCCACCTAACAAACTCATTAACCCTTATCCTCGAGTGGCCTTTGGACCTTGATAAACGGTGACTTGTTAGTATATGAAAAATATTTATTTTTATTTTTTCTTTCTTTTTTCTTTTTTTTCTTTCTTTTTGTAACGGACTCACATGGCAACAGGTGTTCAAAATCAAAATGAAAATTTAAAGCCGTATTTTTATTTTTTGTATTTTTTTTTTTTTATAATGCAAAAAAAAGGTAAAAATAAATTAATAAAAAAAAAAAGAAAAAAGTTTCATGTTACATCTTTTTTTTTATTCCCCCCCCCCCCCCCCCAAAAAAAAACTTTGATATTTAAATCTAAAACGTGTAACTTTAGCTGTTTGATAGGAAACCTCCTTTTAAAATAAACAAGCAAACCTATTCTATGAGAGTGTTGGATGGGTGGGATATATAGATA
>OY744553.1:38753395-38764068 GCA_963556195.1 Sepiola atlantica | reverse complement strand
GATTTTGAGCACTTTTTGATTACTATATATGACTTAGAGCAAATGTAATACTGTAATCTTACATTTATTGTGCGCTTTTAAAGTGCTACTAAAACCACCTATATAAAATTATGGATGCCTCCAGAGCACTAATAAAACCACCCTTTTTTAGTTTCTTGCAACCCATCCTCTCCCTAGTCCGAAGAGAAGCTTAAGAAACGTTAAATAATTTTGAACGAAAATGCTGAGCGGAAGGAATACATTGAAATTACAGTGTTTTTTTCTTCCTAAATAATGATTGCCCCCCCCCCTCCCAAACACACACACCGACGAAATCTGATTCATAACCCCCTTAGGCATGCACTTAGAGATTCGAGAAAACTTCCATTATATTCTCTGGTTAATTTTACATAAGAATACATTTTTAGGTTTTATGTAGATTCTCTAACCTTTTTTCTATGTACACACAGACACTGAGTTTATATATATAGATAATGCGAATTTTGTTTTTTTTACATGTATCCATCAAAACGGCTCACTGTTAATCAATAATACAATAGTCTTTTGAAATACTGTATATATAGAAGAGAGCAAAGACCGAAAGCAAAGTATTTTCTAGAAGAAAATAACTTTAGTTACATTTTATGTTTCTTAACAACATGGACCAACGTTAAACAAAATAAAATGGTTATTCAGAATGAAATATTGATTTTGTAGTATTTACTTATAACTCACCAGTACTTTACATCCCCTCCACCAAATGTGACCACTGTTGTGGGTTTTTTTTCAGGGGGGGGGTATGTCTTTTCTTTTTAGATAAATTCATTTTTTTTTCTTTTTAACGGACACACCGGGCAACAGATGACGAAAATAAAAATAAAATATTTAAAGGCGCATTTTTATTTATAAAAAATAAAATAAAAATAAAGAAAATAAACAAAGTTTCATGTGACCCCCTTTTTTTTTTTCTTTTTTTTTTAAATTTCAAACGAAAAAAACTTTGATATGCAAATCTAAAATGTGTAACTTTAGCTGTTTGGTACAAACACTCCTTTTAAAATAAAAGTTGGTGGAGGTATCGTTTGGTGGGTGTATTTAATATGTGTATTTGAACTTCATTAAATAAGGTATCGTTGGGTGGGTGTATTTAATATGTGTATTTGAACTTCATTAAATAAGGTATCGTTGGGTGGGTGTATTTAATATGTGTATTTGAACTTCATTAAATAAGGTATCGTTGGGTGGGTGTATTTAATATGTGTATTTGAACTTCATTAAATAAGGTATCGTTGGGTGGGTGTATTTAATATGTGTATTTGAACTTCATTAAATAAGGTATCGTTGGGTGGGTGTATTTAATATGTGTATTTGAACTTCATTAAATAAGGTATCGTTGGGTGGGTGTATTTAATATGTGTATTTGAACTTCATTAAATAAGGTATCGTTGGGTGGGTGTATTTAATATGTGTATTTGAACTTCATTAAATAAGGTATCGTTGGGTGGGTGTATTTAATATGTGTATTTGAACTTCATTAAATAAGGTATCGTTGGGTGGGTGTATTTAATATGTGTATTTGAACTTCATTAAATAAGGTATCGTTGGGTGGGTGTATTTAATATGTGTATTTGAACTTCATTAAATAAGGTATCGTTGGGTGGGTGTATTTAATATGTGTATTTGAACTTCATTAAATAAGGTATCGTTGGGTGGGTGTATTTAATATGTGTATTTGAACTTCATTAAATAAGGTATCGTTGGGTGGGTGTATTTAATATGTGTATTTGAACTTCATTAAAAAAAGATTTCGTTGGGTGGGTGTATTGAAAATGTGTATTTGAACTTCATTAAATTAGGTATCGTTGGGTGGGTGTATTGAATATGTGTATTTGAACTTCATTAAATAAGGTATCGTTGGGTGGGTGTATTTAATATGTGTATTTGAACTTCATTAAATAAGGTATCGTTGGGTGGGTGTATTTAATATGTGTATTTGAACTTCATTAAATAAGGTATCGTTGGGTGGGTGTATTTAATATGTGTATTTGAACTTCATTAAATAAGGTATCGTTGGGTGGGTGTATTTAATATGTGTATTTGAACTTCATTAAATAAGGTATCGTTGGGTGGGTGTATTTAATATGTGTATTTGAACTTCATTAAATAAGGTATCGTTGGGTGGGTGTATTTAATATGTGTATTTGAACTTCATTAAATAAGTTATCGTTGGGTGGGTGTATTTAATATGTGTATTTGAACTTCATTAAATAAGGTATCGTTGGGTGGGTGTATTTAATATGTGTATTTGAACTTCATTAAATAAGGTATCGTTGGGTGGGTGTATTTAATATGTGTATTTGAACTTCATTAAATAAGGTATCGTTGGGTGGGTGTATTTAATATGTGTATTTGAACTTCATTAAATAAGTTATCGTTGGGTGGGTGTATTTAATATGTGTATTTGAACTTCATTAAATAAGGTATCGTTGGGTGGGTGTATTTAATATGTGTATTTGAACTTCATTAAATAAGGTATCGTTGGGTGGGTGTATTTAATATGTGTATTTGAACTTCATTAAATAAGGTATCGTTGGGTGGGTGTATTTAATATGTGTATTTGAACTTCATTAAATAAGGTATCGTTGGGTGGGTGTATTTAATATGTGTATTTGAACTTCATTAAATAAGGTATCGTTGGGTGGGTGTATTTAATATGTGTATTTGAACTTCATTAAATAAGGTATCGTTGGGTGGGTGTATTTAATATGTGTATTTGAACTTCATTAAATAAGGTATCGTTGGGTGGGTGTATTTAATATGTGTATTTGAACTTCATTAAATAAGGTATCGTTGGGTGGGTGTATTTAATATGTGTATTTGAACTTCATTAAATAAGTTATCGTTGGGTGGGTGTATTTAATATGTGTATTTGAACTTCATTAAATAAGTTATCGTTGGGTGGGTGTATTTAATATGTGTATTTGAACTTCATTAAATAAGTTATCGTTGGGTGGGTGTATTTAATATGTGTATTTGAACTTCATTAAATAAGGTATCGTTGGGTGGGTGTATTTAATATGTGTATTTGAACTTCATTAAATAAGGTATCGTTGGGTGGGTGTATTTAATATGTGTATTTGAACTTCATTAAATAAGGTATCGTTGGGTGGGTGTATTTAATATGTGTATTTGAACTTCATTAAATAAGGTATCCTTGGGTGGGTGTATTTAATATGTGTATTTGAACTTCATTAAATAAGGTATCGTTGGGTGGGTGTATTTAATATGTGTATTTGAACTTCATTAAATAAGGTATCGTTGGGTGGGTGTATTTAATATGTGTATTTGAACTTCATTAAATAAGGTATCGTTGGGTGGGTGTATTTAATATGTGTATTTGAACTTCATTAAATAAGGTATCGTTGGGTGGGTGTAGTTAATATGTGTATTTGAACTTCATTAAATAAGGTATCGTTGGGTGGGTGTATTTAATATGTGTATTTGAACTTCATTAAATAAGGTATCGTTGGGTGGGTGTAGTTAATATGTGTATTTGAACTTCATTAAATAAGGTATCGTTGGGTGGGTGTATTTAATATGTGTATTTGAACTTCATTAAATAAGGTATCGTTAGGTAGGTGTATTTAATATGTGTATTTGAACTTCATTAAATAAGGTATCGTTGGGTGGGTGTATTGAATATGTGTATTTGAACTTCATTAAATAAGGTATCGTTGGGTGGGTGTATTGAATATGTGTATTTGAACTTCATTAAATAAGGTATCGTTGGGTGGGTGTATTTAATATGTGTATTTGAACTTCATTAAAAAAGGTATCGTTGGGTGGGTGTATTTAATATGTGTATTTGAACTTCATTAAATAAGGTATCGTTGGGTGGGTGTATTTAATATGTGTATTTGAACTTCATTAAATAAGATATCGTTGGGTGGGTGTATTTAATATGTGTATTTGAACTTCATTAAATAAGGTATCGTTGGGTGGGTGTATTTAATATGTGTATTTGAACTTCATTAAATAAGGTATCGTTGGGTGGGTGTATTTAATATGTGTATTTGAACTTCATTAAATAAGATATCGTTGGGTGGGTGTATTTAATATGTGTATTTGAACTTCATTAAATTAGGTATCGTTGGGTGGGTGTATTTAATATGTGTATTTGAACTTCATTAAATAAGATATCGTTGGGTGGGTGTATTTAATATGTGTATTTGAACTTCATTAAATAAGATATCGTTGGGTGGGTGTATTTAATATGTGTATTTGAATTTCAATGTTATTGTGTCTGGCTTATTAACTTCTTCGATTTGCACGGACGACATTTTGAGCATCTGCGAGTGTATTATAATATTAGTCTTTGAAAACTTAATAAAAGTTATTCTTTGTAAAAATAAATTACCGTTTGACAAATTTCCCGCTTTTCTAGCAACCAACCTGTATAATATCATAAAATGTCAAACAAGGAAAATGGATAAAAACATGCATATTATAGAAAATGGAAGAATGATTACGAATTAAAGGGTATTGGAATGTATTTATGTCAAACTTATTGATTAAGTGTCTCCCTTGTCTCTTTAGGGTCCTAACGATTGGCCAACAAGTAACCCAATCCCTGTCCTCCTCACGTGAGTCAGTCTATAAAAACCCACGCATCCTGAGTTCCGATCTCTTTTCATTTTTCTCGCAACCCCAGCAGGACAACGGTTGACCCCTCAGTGATAGACACCTTCGAAAGCAGTTGCTGAAAGCCAACTCACCCCTATTTCACCTTTCTCGTTGCCCACCAGGGCTGACTACATCTCGAGAAAGCTCTCTGACGGCAGTTTGGATTTAGCCATTGCTCTTTCCCGGATCCCAACTAAGCAAGCAGTTACTCGAACATCCTTAAGCAGATAAGTTCTTGCAGAGCTCGTATTCGCAAATATGACTTTACAATCTCTACAATCACCATTTTCTGTTGTATATACATATATATACATGTGGTACAATCGCTTGCCAGGGGAGTGTAACTTGATGGTCCACGTCGTGAGGACTTTTCTAGAAGGACTGTTAACGTCCTGGCACGGTACTCAGCTCCCCAAATGGAAAACGATAGGCACATTAGTTTTCAATGAAGGTTATACCCAAGAGGGTATTTGCTGGGAATTACGGCAGCGTCATTATGTGTCATTAATTCTCAGGAGAGAATTAATCATCTTTTGGCTATGCTGCAATTGAACACTGTATAATAGAAGGGAACGAACAACACATTTTATATGCAAAAATCTGAATATTTTTTTATTTTTTTAAATCTCCCTACTATGATAAAGTGAGAGGGAGAGAGAGACGGAGAGAGAGAGACGGAGAAAGGTGTCAAGAGACACAAAAAATATAATCGTCACTATTGGGTGACAGTTGATCTTATCCTTGATCCAATTTCATGCACTTGTCACTGGATTGCTTCGACACAGACCTTTATTTTCCCAAACAAGGGCGCTCGGTTGCGCTGACATTTTGAAGTGCAGCAATGTCGGCTCTGCATGTCTCCCCTAGAGGGTAATCCAAGCCAGGTAAAAGGGCTTTTAAATGTTTATCTACAGGATTGTTACCACATTCTGACATGCGCAGATTGAAATTTCTCTCAAGGTTAGATTAATCGCAATACATTGTGTGTGTGTGTGTGTGTATGTGTGTGTGTGTGGGGGGGGTTACTAATATCAGATGTTTGCTCTGTTTTGTCAGTAAAAAGAGAAAAAATATTAGATCGGTACTAAAATAATGTCCGCCTGAAGCGCTATATTTAAAAAAGTCATTTTAACACAGAATTTTTAGTTTATTTCTAGTAAATTTTAACATATATAATAATTAATGTGTTCTCAATGATAATTTGTAACTTTTTTTCAGATAGAAAGTATTTTTGGAGCATAGAAGACCCTCAATGATGAACAGAACATGCCAAAACATGACCTTCGCCTTCTTATGTTGCATAAGTTCAAACTTCGGCACAATGCCTCCAGAACTTCTACAAATATCAATAGAGTATGGGGAGATGAATCCACAAGCGATCGGACAGTATGAAGGTGGTTCCAGAAATTCCGTAGTGGAGATAAAAGCCTTGAAAATGAAGAAGGTAGAGGACGGCCATGTAATCTTGACAATGAACAATTACAAGTGTTATATTATGGATGGGGCCCTATAATTTTGGAAACGATTAAGTTAGCTAGTATGAATTATGGCTGGGGTCAGTTGAGACAATAAGTGCGGGTTAAGCTGACATGCACTGGAGGGGATTGTTGTGAGTTAATCATTTTGTCAAACCATAACAAAGTGACAAATTCGGGAATTTCGGATCGGAGAAGGTCAGATATGGAACGATTGTTGAATGTCGTATCTGATTGGTCGACGTGAGGCAAGTGTCTGTTGCGTCATTTGTTTTTCTCAAAAACTGGAGTTTTTGAAAAGAGAACGCTTTGGGAGCTGAGAGCGTTAAGACCAATGATGTAGCCGCTCGTCCTGAAAGCAAGCGGACCCATGAAAATATGGGCTAAAAAGTTATGGTCTGGATCTCGAATGAGATCCGACATATATCCGCATGCATTCGTCGCACCCCACAACAAAAGGTATGAATGGGAGAAGAATGGAATTGAACGAATGGATGGAAATCCCTCCACAGCACAAGACAGATGAATAAAAGAATTGAATCGCTCTCTAAGAAAAATCTGTCTCCGAGTTTTGTCTCCTGCATGAAAACAAAGTTTGTCCATAGAACAAAGGCTACCAGAACCGATTACAGCCAGAGACGTAATGAAACCCACGGCACAGGTAACGACGACGACGACGACGACCAGTAGGCGAAGAAAAAACTATAAGGTAACTTTTTGTGTACAATTGAACATTTTCGGGTCCTAATTTGATAAAGTGAAAAGAAAATCTGTGACAGTTAAAAAAGAAAGTAAAAGTGTACCATGAATGTTAAAAAGAAAAAAATGTTTTAAAAGAACAGTGTTTAATATAAGTTGCTTAACGAGAAAAGTGTTTCAAATAAAATGTTTAAAGAGAACAGTGTTTAATATAGTAATTTAAAATAAGTTGTTTAAAACGAAAAGTGTTTGATGTAATTTAAAGAATGAACAGAGAAAAGGTTAAAGGTTAAAGGTTATATACATTTATATAATTACGAGAAAAAAAGTTAAGAACGATTATGAAAGTGTAAAATGTTGAGATGTTGTTAGAAACTGTTTATTATTCATGCATCTGTGAAAGATATTAAGGACATTGAGAAGGACTTTTGTATTATTTCGGCTTTCGTATTTATAATGTTGCGGGAAGCGTTGGCCTCGATGTTTCGTCAGTCGGTAATTGGTAAGTGTAACTTGTATAACTATTGATAGAAAGAAATAGTAAGTAGAATGTAACACAAGCACTTGTTGAGCAAAATCCATGTCAACGTGTCAAAGAAATGTCCCAGACACTTGCTGTCAGCACTGCAACCGTTTCACGTCGTTTACAGAATTTTAGAAAGGTGAACATTTTTCCATGTTTCTGAAATCGGCCATTATTTTTGTAACGCCCTAATATAATGAATTACTTGTTAGGCTCTTTATTAGTCAAGGTGATTTTTACTAATACCTGATACTGTTTTTTATACCAATGATTCACCACTTACGAAGGCCTAACCCTAACTTTTGCGTTCGTTCACATCGCCAGTCGTTCCACACTTTGTTTAAACTGCGTTTCCTTAAAAATAATTTATGTCGCTAATAGTAATGATGATGATTATTATTATTATTATTATTATTATTATTATTATTATTATTATAATAATAATAATAATAATAATAATAATAATAATAATAATAATACAGAGTTATTTGCGAAATCAGTTGAGGCATCTCTTCGTTAGCAACATCTGGCAAAAAGTACTGATATGATTTATGCTAATCTGACTCCTGATTTATGACGCTGATGATATAAGCAGAAACGCAATGTTAATTCAGACGTGGGAGGAGCATAACTGATATATTTTTCGTTGCCCTGTTCGCTGCAAATAAAAAAAGAAGAAAGATGCAAGAAGCAAACTGTAGCAGTGATTAACTGTGCTTTATCCACTTATAATATAACGAAGAGCTTATCTGTCTGTCATTCTGTCTGTCTGTATGTATGTCTGTCCGTCGGCGAAGATTTTTGTAAACATAAGGGAGGGGGGCTTATCCCGCCCCCCTCCCCATTTGTTGGGGGCGGAGGTGATCCCCCCCCCCATTTTTTTTTTCCTTTTTAAACAAAAAATATTGGGAGACAATTTTTTTTTTTTTTTTAACGAAAAATATTTTTGGTCCGAAACAAAGAAAATCACCACCCAAGAACGCGGCAGCCTAGCAAAAATAGACGACCGTTAGGGGGTCTATTTTCACTAGTCTATTATATAAAGGGCAGTTATTTCTCTTTTTTTATCATTTTAATTTAGTTTATCTAAAGATATCAAGGGGCCCCCTCTTGAGGCTAACACTTGATTTCCCTATCAGTAAAATTTATATCTGAGGGCTCTCTTAAGGATAGATGTCGTTCCTTTTATGGCTGCTATCTGTACTTCCCTACAATTTGGTCTTCTGGGGATTGTTTCTTAGATTTATTTTCACTAGACCAGTTGCCCCCACTACAACCGGTATTATGTTTATTTCACCGAGGGACCATGTTATTTTTAAATCATTTTTGAGGTCTTGGTATTTGGTTATTTTTTCTGTTCTGCTTTATTGAGGCCATAGTCGTTTGGGACGGTTACACCAATGATGAGAGCAGTTTTTCTGGTTTGTTCCAGATGACAATGTCTGGTTTGATGGCCTTGTCTTTTATGTATCTGTGTGTGTGTGTGTGTGTGTGTGTGTGTGTGTGTGTGTGTGTGTGTGTGTGTGTTCAGCTAAAACTCCAAAACTACAGTACAAACACCCACCAAGTTGGTGTATTCTTGATCAGCGTTGCCCGGAATGAATAATAATAAAGCTTACAAAAAAATTATTTATTCTTTGACCCTAAACTGACACAGATTTTGTCAGGGGAGGGGAGGGGAGGGCGGTTTTCCAGGCATTTTCATGTACTTATAAACCGTTTAAATTAACTCTAAGATAAATTTAATTTCACAAATTTCTATACTAAGTAGTAAGTTTCTATTTGAATACGAAACTAAAAGCAGAGTTAATCCCTCTTCAAATGCAACAGTTTGGGTGTCAGCCAGAAAAAAACCGAACCACCAAAAAATGCAATTATAAATTTGTAAAGTAACTCTGATTTTTTTAGCAAGGAGTTACTTCCCTTATTATTCAAGGAATCGAAATAAAGGAGAGTTGTCTGTGTGTACATGTGCCCAGGTAGAGGAATGGGCTGGACGGAGGAGAGAGAGGGGCGTGGGAAGAGGGGTAAAGAGATATGTTTTTATAGAAATATGTTACACTTCTGCCCCGGACAACGCCGGGTAGCCCTGCTCGTTATATATAAAGGCCTACTGTGGTAGGAACCAGATTTATATGGGTCAAACCTGGATGGGGAGTTGTGCCGCAAGATGTTTGTTCATCTTACATTTAAATTTCTGCATTTTGGTACGGTCAGGGAAACAGGGAACAGGAAGAGAATTCCAAAGGCAAGCTGTCTGAGGAAAGAAGCTATTATAAATGTTTTATTTTAATTTTCCCATCGGCTCGCTAACTCTAGCAGAAATCATTTTCATTGGCCGAAAATACTGAGTTTGGCACCTGTATGTGAAATTCTTGTTTTCTTGGACGGTAAAAGGGAAATAATAAGCTAAATGAAAGGAGAAAGACAGAGAGTAGCTTATGCAAGCTAGTAACATTTTACGTTCGTTCGCATCACTGGTTACAGAAATTACGACACACTCTTTTTAAAAACGACATTTCCAGTCAGTTGATAACCCCAGTTAGTTAAGTGTTTTTAAGGGGGTTCTGTCCCCATGGGTCACTTAGAGGGGGGGGGGGGGTACGTAGATATTCGACACATAGAGAGTGACATAGTTTTTTAAAATGACACTTCTGATTACTCTGAAGTAGAAAATCTTCAGGTACCTAGGGGTCTTTACGGTGAAGGGGTGTGATTTTGCTGCTAGTCGGGAGTATTTTCGTTGGGTACAAGTGCAGTAAATTAATTGGAGCACATTCCATGGGAGTACTTATAAAACAAGCACAGGTTATGCGGCAGGGGCTGGAGCTTGACAGACAGTGTAGGACTTATTAGGCTACTTCCCTTTCGTACATAAAATGCATGAATTTTTTAAATGTGTGTGAAAGGTGATAACGTACGTACGAACATGAAATGCCTTAGTGTATTATTATATAAGAACATGTAAATAGCTTGAATGATCATTTGATAAATATGCAAGGACAAAGATATATGTATGTATATATATAAAAGAATTAAAGTAATTAAACAGTATTATATATATAACTAGCGGAACCCGTCGCCCGGCGTTGCACGGGAGAAAGTACTACCTATTGCATGACGTCAAATAAAAAAAAGGAAATTACTTATTTTTCTCCCCCCCGTCTATTGTGTTGGCGAATGTTTTAAATTTAAAAAAAAAAAAAAAGTGGTAGAGTAGAATGGTATCGAACGCTAAAACAGGTGATTATGAATCCTGCTTTCTTACCGACTGCACCACACATTCGGGTTAAAATAGATGTGAAAATAGGTGA
>OY744553.1:38630895-38748395 GCA_963556195.1 Sepiola atlantica | reverse complement strand
CAGCTATTAATTCCTGCGATTGCAGAATATCAATAGTCTTCGCCGGCTTCATGCACAAATATACCAAATCCTTCAAATTTAATGCGTTCACGTCCATTCTCAGAGAAATTCTTCAAAAGTACTAATTAGGTCACACGTGCCTACCTAGGGGACCCAATTTCGCGACACTTATCTGCCCTTAGTTAGCTAACCGGCCACTCCGAAAATGGAAAAATCGTTCTAATTAAAGTTCTGCTTGATATTTTTAAATTCTTTTTCGTGCCGTGAGAGATAAAATATGACTGAGTACGTACAAAATAATGCTTTTACATGAAAATAATTAACTGCATCGCCCTTTAACTAAAATTGCACCCATTCGACTTTTAGTTTTTAATTTACCATTCTGACGTTTCCTCTCAGAGGGTCAGACGATAAGGCCTTAAGGTAATTTTAACAAATTTCCATTTTTTTTTTCCACTCGTCTGTTTCATTGATTAAAATAATGCTTCCTCTAAAATTGATCCTACGATTCTGTTGTAGACGAAATTTACTTATATATATATATATATATATATATATAGTATAAATTCTTTTATTTATACAAACATTATTGGCTACATATGTGCATACATGTTTGAGTTGCCATTTCTTTTGAAATAGAGCTTCCTCAGGCCACGTAAACATTTACATTTTTACGTGGCCTGAAATGGCAACTGAAACATGTATGCACATATGTAGCCAATAATGTTTGTATAAATAAGAGAATTTATACTATAATACAGCTGTATGTTTTATTGAGCACTATTATGTAATAAACACTGGAGTTTCATTGGATTAACATCTAGGAAACATCAATACAATCACACACACACACATATATATATATATATATATATATATATATAAAGGAGTAGACACATTATATATATATATATATAACATTTTATATGCACATAAAAGTAATCCATGGACACGTGTTTCTGGCTCACAGCCATCATCAGCATGGCTAACTTAGACAAGGATCGAACCTTCGATATTGATGTCTATAGTTCAGCTTTTTACCATCGAACCAAGATACCCTTTCTAGAAATATGTACGTACACACATATATATATATACACACACACACACACACATATATATATATATACACACACAGTCTCTCAAACTCCAAACAATTCTTGATGACCACACAAAATCCCCAAAAAATTAACAAAAATCCTACTAAAACATTAAAGACACAAGTTAACAGATTTATCACTGCCAATAATGCACAAATAAATAATTACCAACTTCCCAAAATAATTTGTGATTACAAACCTAGTTATCTATACTGAACAGCTAAGATATATAAACCTAGTTATCTATACTGAACAGCTAAGATACATAAACCTAGTTATCTATACTGAACAGCTAAGATACATAAACCTAGTTATCTATACTGAACAGCTAAGATACATAAACCTAGTTATCTATACTGAACAGCTAAGATACATAAACCTAGTTATCTATACTGAACAGCTAAGATACATAAACCTAGTTATCTATACTGAACAGCTAAGATATATAAACCTAGTTATCTATACTGAACAGCTAAGATACATAAACCTAGTTATCTATACTGAACAGCTAAGATACATAAACCTAGTTATCTATACTGAACAGCTAAGATATATAAACCTAGTTATCTATACTGAACAGCTAAGATACATAAACCTAGTTATCTATACTGAACAGCTAAGATACATAAACCTAGTTATCTATACTGAACAGCTAAGATACATAAACCTAGTTATCTATACTGAACAGCTAAGATACATAAACCTAGTTATCTATACTGAACAGCTAAGATACATAAACCTAGTTATCTATACTGAACAGCTAAGATAGATAAACCTAGTTATCTATACTGAACAGCTAAGATAGATAAACCTAGTTATCTATACTGAACAGCTAAGATATATAAACCTAGTTATCTATACTTAACAGCTAAGATACATAAACCTAGTTATCTATACTGAACAGCTAAGATACATAAACCTAGTTATCTATACTGAACAGCTAAGATACATAAACCTAGTTATCTATACTGAACAGCTAAGATACATAAACCTAGTTATCTATACTGAACAGCTAAGATACATAAACCTAGTTATCTATACTGAACAGCTAAGATACATAAACCTAGTTATCTATACTGAACAGCTAAGATACATAAACCTAGTTATCTATACTGCACAGCTAAGATACATAAACCTAGTTATCTATACTGAACAGCTAAGATACATAAACCTAGTTATCTATACTGAACCAGCTAAGGATACATAAACTAGTTATCTATACTGAACAGCTAAGATATATAAACCTAGTTATCTATACTGAACAGCTAAGATACATAAACCTAGTTATCTATACTGAACAGCTAAGATACATAAACCTAGTTATCTATACTGAACAGCTAAGATACATAAACCTAGTTATCTATACTGAACAGCTAAGATACATAAACCTAGTTATCTATACTGAACAGCTAAGATACATAAACCTAGTTATCTATACTGAACAGCTAAGATACATAAACCTAGTTATCTATACTGAACAGCTAAGATATCATAAACCTAGTTATCTATACTGAACAGCTAAGATACATAAACCTAGTTATCTATACTGAACAGCTAAGATACATAAACCTAGTTATCTATACTGAACAGCTAAGATATATAAACCTAGTTATCTATACTGAACAGCTAAGATACATAAACCTAGTTATCTATACTGAACAGCTAAGATACATAAACCTAGTTATCTATACTGAACAGCTAAGATACATAAACCTAGTTATCTATACTGAACAGCTAAGATACATAAACCTAGTTATCTATACTGAACAGCTAAGATATATAAACTTAGTTATCTATACTGAACAGCTAAGATATATAAACCTAGTTATCTATACTGAACAGCTAAGATATATAAACCTAGTTATCTATACTGAACAGCTAAGATATATAAACCTAGTTATCTATACTGAACAGCTAAGATACATAAACCTAGTTATCTATACTGAACAGCTAAGATATAAACCTAGTTATCTATACTGAACAGCTAAGATATATAAACCTAGTTATCTATACTGAACAGCTAAGATATATAAACCTAGTTATCTATACTGAACAGCTAAGATAATAAACCTAGTTATCTATACTGAACAGCTAAGATATATAAACCTAGTTATCTATACTGAACAGCTAAGATACATAAACCTAGTTATCTATACTGAACAGCTAAGATACATAAACCTAGTTATCTATACTGAACAGCTAAGATACATAAACCTAGTTATCTATACTGAACAGCTAAGATACATAAACCTAGTTATCTATACTGAACAGCTAAGATACTATAAACCTAGTTATCTATACTGAACAGCTAAGATACATAAACCTAGTTATCTATACTGAACAGCTAAGATACATAAACCTAGTTATCTATACTGAACAGCTAAGATACATAAACCTAGTTATCTATACTGAACAGCTAAGATATATAAACCTAGTTATCTATACTGAACAGCTAAGATACATAAACCTAGTTATCTATACTGAACAGCTAAGATACATAAACCTAGTTATCTATACTGAACAGCTAAGATACATAAACCTAGTTATCTATACTGAACAGCTAAGATACATAAACCTAGTTATCTATACTGAACAGCTAAGATATATAAACCTAGTTATCTATACTGAACAGCTAAGATATATAAACCTAGTTATCTATACTGAACAGCTAAGATATATAAACCTAGTTATCTATACTGAACAGCTAAGATACATAAACCTAGTTATCTATACTGAACAGCTAAGATATATAAACCTAGTTATCTATACTGAACAGCTAAGATATATAAACCTAGTTATCTATACTGAACAGCTAAGATATATAAACCTAGTTATCTGAACTGAACAGCTAAGATACATAAACCTAGTTATCTATACTGAACAGCTAAGATATATAAACCTAGTTATCTATACTGAACAGCTAAGATATATAAACCTAGTTATCTATACTGAACAGCTAAGATATATAAACTTAGTTATCTATACTGAACAGCTAAGATATATAAACCTAGTTATCTATACTGAACAGCTAAGATATATAAACCTAGTTATCTATACTGAACAGCTAAGATATATAAACCTAGTTATCTATACTGAACAGCTAAGATATATAAACTTAGTTATCTATACTGAACAGCTAAGATATATAAACTTAGTTATCTATACTGAACAGCTAAGATATATAAACTTAGTTATCTATACTGAACAGCTAAGATATATAAACCTAGTTCCCCTCTCTGCCATATCATATCCCAAATTACTACTCCCATATATTCCTTAATAAAAGCTCGGAATGAACTTATCGGCCTGTATCTACCCAGTAAATATAGCGTTAAGTCCACACAAGAACTATTACAAATTCTACAAACAAAACAACCGGACAATAAAAAAGGACGACGACGACAATAATAACAAAAAAAAAAACAAGCCGCGCGTGCGTGGTCCCCCTCTATATGTGACTAGATGTGGCAAGTGTAAAATGCAATAAATTTGGGCAATTTAGGGCATTTTTGACCCCCCCTTTGACCCCCTGGGGGCGCGAACCAGAATTTTTCTGAGGTCAAGGATGCTCATTTTATATCCAGAACAATTGCCTCTACATTTTGGCCAAGTTTCAGAAAAATTGAATGGATGGATCAAACGTTATGGGAGAAAAGGGTCATTTTTTGCCATTTTGGGGGCTTTTGACCGCCTGGGGACGCGAACCAGATTTTTTCCAAGGTCAGCGATACTTATTTTCTATTAGGAATAATTGCCTCCACATTTTGGCCAAGTTTCAGAGAAATTGAATGGATGGATGAAAAGTTATGGGGCAAAAAATGTCATTTTTTGCCATTTCAGGACCATTTGACCCCCTGGGGGGCTAACCAGATTTTCTTTCAAAAATCGAAGAATGTCACTTTCTCACCTGACCAAAGTTACAACTTTATGCAAAATTTCAGAGAAATTTAATGGATGATTGCGGATAAAAATCCGGACGGACGGACGGACGGACATGCCTCAAAACATAAGTCGGGGGACCAATAAAAGCTACATTGACTTTACAACCACTACCCTATCCCGCCGCCACACCATACACCTGTAAACTCTAACTCAATTTAACAGCATTTACAAAAACATAACTGCGCCTCTGATTTTAGACAAATTTTAGTTAATAATACGAAAATAATACATTCTGAAACCAATTTTTTTAAATCAAAAATAGTCAACGCTATCTTTATTAAAACCCAGCAACCTACAATTAATAACATAAACTATGAAACTAGTAACAGCATTTTAAAATGCTTAACGTAAGACAATTAATCCTGTGATGCTAATTCTGGCATCCTGCGATTTTAAATTGTTAACGTCTCTCCTGGATCTGCACTGGTTTGTTCTTTTGAGGTCCAAACAACTTTACTTGCATGTTATTGGCTGCTTTATCTTCACCAAGAATCATCAGTGTGGCTATATATATATATATATATATATATATATAAATTGTGTGTATTTAGGCAGCATTCTCTCATTTATGCAAACATTGTTAAACATAACAAAATTCTTGTTTGATTAGGCTTTTTTTATTTTTACAATTTTTCTAATGATGTTTTTTGTGTCAAAATAAAAAATAATAACATATATTCCCTATGTATCCCAAACGTTTTCGATTCTTCGTCGAATCATCTTCAGGTGACAAGAACAAAAATAGCTGGAGAGAAGAAAAGAATTTAAAAAAAGCAGACCCAGAAGAAATAGTCAAGGAGGTTGCAGTTGGGTTCGGAGGGCGACCATAAGTCCGGCGACCAGTAATGAAGAACATTGTTGAACAACTACGTCTGGGTCGTCTTGGTCTCGTGTGCAGGAGCAGAGTCCTGTTGGAAGACGTAGGGGCGGCTGGCGTCAGTCTCGTCCATCCAGGGCTTCACCACGCTCCTCAGCACCTTCTAGTAGATCTCAGCGGTGACTCAAGTGTCGGATTTGAGTGACTCAAGTGACGGATTTGAGTGACGCAAGTGTCGGATTTGAGTGACGCAAGTGTCGGATTTGAGTGACTCAAGTGTCGGATTTGAGTGACTCAAGTGACGGATTTGAGTGACTCAAGTGACGGATTTGAGTGACTCAAGTGACGGATTTGAGTGACTCAAGCGTCGGATTTGCGTGACTCAAGCGACGGATTTGAGTGACTCAAGCGACGGATTTGAGTGACTCAAGCGACGGATTTGAGTGACTCAAGCGACGGATTTGAGTGACTCAAGCGACAGATTTGAGTGACTCAAGCGACAAATTTGAGTGACTCAAGCGACAAATTTGAGTGACTCAAGCGTCGGATTTGAGTGACTCAAGCGTCGGATTTGAGTGACTCAAGCGTCGGATTTGAGTGACTCAAGCGACGGATTTGAGTGACTCAAGCGACGGATTTGAGTGACTCAAGCGACGGATTTGAGTGACTCAAGCGACGGATTTGAGTGACTCAAGCGACAAATTTGAGTGACTCAAGCGACAAATTTGAGTGACTCAAGCGTCGGATTTGAGTGACTCGAGCGTCGGATTTGAGTGACTCGAGCGTCGGATTTGAGTGACTCGAGCGTCGGATTTGAGTGACTCAAGCGTCGGATTTGAGTGACTCAAGCGACGGATTTGAGTGACTCAAGCGACGGATTTGAGTGACTCAAGCGTCGGATTCGAGTGACTCAAGCGACGGACTTGAGTGACTCAAGCGACGGATTTGAGTGACTCAAGTGACGGATTTGAGTGACTCAAGCGACGGATTTGAGTGACTCAAGCGACAGATTTGAGTGACTCAAGCGTCGGATTTGAGTGACTCAAGCGTCGGATTTGAGTGACTCAAGTGTCGGATTTGAGTGACTTAAGTGTCGGATTTGAGTGACTCAAGCGACGGATTTGAGTGACTCAAGCGACGGATTTGAGTGACTCAAGTGACGGATTTGAGTGACTCAAGCGACGGATTTGAGTGACTCAAGTGACGGATTTGAGTGACTCAAGTGTCGGATTTGAGTGACTCAAGTGTCGGATTTGAGTGACTCAAGTGACGGATTTGAGTGACTCAAGTGTCGGATTTGCGTGACTCAAGTGACGGATTTGAGTGACTCAAGTGACGGATTTGAGTGACTCAAGCGACGGATTTGAGTGACTCAAGCGACGGATTTGAGTGACTGAAGCGACGGATTTGAGTGACTCAAGTGACGGATTTGAGTGACTCAAGCGACGGATTTGAGTGACTCAAGCGACGGATTTGAGTGACTCAAGCGTCGGATTTGAGTGACTCAAGCGTCGGATTTGAGTGACTCAAGCGTCGGATTTGAGTGACTCAAGCGTCGGATTTGAGTGACTCAAGCGTCGGATTTGAGTGACTCAAGCGTCGGATTTGAGTGACTCAAGTGACGGATTTGAGTGACTCAAGTGACGGATTTGAGTGACTCAAGTGACGGATTTGAGTGACTCAAGTGACGGATTTGAGTGACTCAAGCGACGGATTTGAGTGACTCAAGTGACGGATTTGAGTGACTCAAGTGACGGATTTGAGTGACTCAAGCGACAGATTTGAGTGACTCAAGCGACGGATTTGAGTGACTCAAGCGACGGATTTGAGTGACTCAAGCGACGGATTTGAGTGACTCAAGCGTCGGATTTGAGTGACTCAATCGACGGATAGAGTGACTCAAGTGTCGGATTTGAGTGACTCAAGTGTCATATTTGGTTGCAACACCCTGTCGTATCACAACCGTTCCTGGGTTTAATGGGGACTAAAATTAAAATAATACAAATATAAAAACAAATCGAATGCAATCTGTTCTATTCTCTACAACCCATTTTACAAAGAGACGTTGCTAGTCTTTCTCTACTCTATCGTTATTTTCATAAAGGGTGCTCGACTGAGCTCCAATCCTTGGTTGTTTCTTGTAAGACATTCACTGCAAGAACTCGTCTTCCTACCGGTACTGCAAAAAAAAATTTTCCTTTCTTCCTCCGTGTGCCTAGCATCAAACGGAACTTCCACACACAGAGTTTATTTCCCCAAAACTTTTTCTCAGTGGAACACGTTACCACGGGACTGCTTCTCTGCAGACTATAACATGGCCGCTTTCAAGACCAATGTCAACAAATACTTTCACAGTCGTCCTCTTAAGTAAACAAATTTTTTGCTTTCCGCCTGTCATTTTCAACCCTCTCATAGTATTGTTCAGCATCCAGCATACAATCTCATTAACCTGTAACAGTTATATTAGCAGATGTACATCAGCAGATTCGACCCATTTTATATTACTGTTTTCGGCAGATGGGAAGGATATGGAGGACTGCTGGCTTCCGGTGAAAAAAGCTTGAAGAAAATGTGTACAGATGCCTGAAAGTGATACAACAATTTTTTTATTCATATAAATTTCAGACTTTTCTTTTTGTCATATTAATTTCAGACTTTTCTTTTTGTCATATAAATTTCAGACTTTTCTTTTTGTCATATTAATTTCAGACTTTTCTTTTTGTCATATTAATTTCAGACTTTTCTTTTTGTCATATAAATTTCAGACTTTTCTTTTTGTCATATAAATTTCAGACTTTTCTTTTTGTCATATTAATTTCAGACTTTTCTTTCTTTCATATTAATTGCAGACTTTTCTTTTTGTCATATTAATTTCAGACTTTTCTTTTTGTCATATAAATTTCAGACTTTTCTTTTTGTCATATTAATTTCAGACTTTTCTTTTTGTCATATAAATTTCAGACTTTTCTTTTTGTCATATAAATTTCAGACTTTTCTTTTTGTCATATTAATTTCAGACTTTTCTTTTTGTCATATAAATTTCAGACTTTTCTTTTTGTCATATTAATTTCAGACTTTTCTTTTTGTCATATAAATTTCAGACTTTTCTTTTTGTCATATTAATTTCAGACTTTTCTTTTTGTCATATAAATTTCAGACTTTTCTTTTTGTCATATTAATTTCAGACTTTTCTTTTTGTCATATAAATTTCAGACTTTTCTTTTTGTCATATAAATTTCAGACTTTTCTTTTTGTCATATTAATTTCAGACTTTTCTTTTTGTCATATAAATTTCAGACTTTTCTTTTTGTCATATTAATTTCAGACTTTTCTTTCTTTCATATTAATTGCAGACTTTTCTTTTTGTCATATTAATTGCAGACTTTTCTTTTTGTCATATAAATTTCAGACTTTTCTTTTTGTCATATTAATTTCAGACTTTTCTTTTTGTCATATAAATTTCAGACTTTTCTTTTTGTCATATTAATTTCAGACTTTTCTTTTTGTCATATAAATTTCAGACTTTTCTTTTTGTCATATAAATTTCAGACTTTTCTTTTTGTCATATTAATTTCAGACTTTTCTTTTTGTCATATTAATTTCAGACTTTTCTTTCTTTCATATTAATTGCAGACTTTTCTTTTTGTCATATAAATTTCAGACTTTTCTTTTTGTCATATTAATTTCAGACTTTTCTTTTTGTCATATAAATTTCAGACTTTTCTTTTTGTCATATTAATTTCAGACTTTTCTTTTTGTCATATAAATTTCAGACTTTTCTTTTTGTCATATAAATTTCAGACTTTTCTTTTTGTCATATTAATTTCAGACTTTTCTTTTTGTCATATAAATTTCAGACTTTTCTTTTTGTCATATTAATTTCAGACTTTTCTTTCTTTCATATTAATTTCAGACTTTTCTTTTTGTCATATTAATTGCAGACTTTTCTTTTTGTCATATTAATTTCAGACTTTTCTTTTTGTCATATTAATTTCAGACTTTTCTTTTTGTCATATTAATTTCAGACTTTTCTTTTTGTCATATAAATTTCAGACTTTTCTTTCTTTCATATTAATTTCAGACTTTTCTTTTTGTCATATAAATTTCAGACTTTTCTTTTTGTCATATAAATTTCAGACTTTTCTTTCTTTCATATTAATTTCAGACTTTTCTTTTTGTCATATTAATTGCAGACTTTTCTTTTTGTCATATTAATTTCAGACTTTTCTTTTTGTCATATTAATTTCAGACTTTTCTTTTTGTCATATTAATTTCAGACTTTTCTTTTTGTCATATAAATTTCAGACTTTTCTTTTTGTCATATACATTTCAGACTTTTCTTTTTGTCATATTAATTTCAGACTTTTCTTTTTGTCATATTAATTTCAGACTTTTCTTTTTGTCATATTAATTTCAGACTTTTCTTTCTTTCATATTAATTGCAGACTTTTCTTTTTGTCATATTAATTGCAGACTTTTCTTTTTGTCATATTAATTTCAGACTTTTCTTTTTGTCATATTAATTTCAGACTTTTCTTTTTGTCATATAAATTTCAGACTTTTCTTTTTGTCATATTAATTTCAGACTTTTCTTTCTTTCATATTAATTGCAGACTTTTCTTTTTGTCATATTAATTTCAGACTTTTCTTTCTTTCATATTAATTGCAGACTTTTCTTTTTGTCATATTAATTTCAGACTTTTCTTTTTGTCATATAAATTTCAGACTTTTCTTTTTGTCATATTAATTTCAGACTTTTCTTTTTGTCATATAAATTTCAGACTTTTCTTTTTGTCATATTAATTTCAGACTTTTCTTTTTGTCATATAAATTTCAGACTTTTCTTTTTGTCATATAAATTTCAGACTTTTCTTTTTGTCATATTAATTTCAGACTTTTCTTTTTGTCATATTAATTTCAGACTTTTCTTTCTTTCATATTAATTGCAGACTTTTCTTTTTGTCATATAAATTTCAGACTTTTCTTTTTGTCATATTAATTTCAGACTTTTCTTTTTGTCATATAAATTTCAGACTTTTCTTTTTGTCATATTAATTTCAGACTTTTCTTTTTGTCATATAAATTTCAGACTTTTCTTTTTGTCATATAAATTTCAGACTTTTCTTTTTGTCATATTAATTTCAGACTTTTCTTTTTGTCATATAAATTTCAGACTTTTCTTTTTGTCATATTAATTTCAGACTTTTCTTTCTTTCATATTAATTTCAGACTTTTCTTTTTGTCATATTAATTTCAGACTTTTCTTTTTGTCATATTAATTGCAGACTTTTCTTTTTGTCATATTAATTGCAGACTTTTCTTTTTGTCATATTAATTTCAGACTTTTCTTTTTGTCATATTAATTTCAGACTTTTCTTTTTGTCATATAAATTTCAGACTTTTCTTTTTGTCATATAAATTTCAGACTTTTCTTTTTGTCATATAAATTTCAGACTTTTCTTTCTTTCATATTAATTGCAGACTTTTCTTTTTGTCATATTAATTGCAGACTTTTCTTTTTGTCATATTAATTTCAGACTTTTCTTTTTGTCATATTAATTTCAGACTTTTCTTTTTGTCATATAAATTTCAGACTTTTCTTTTTGTCATATTAATTTCAGACTTTTCTTTCTTTCATATTAATTGCAGACTTTTCTTTTTGTCATATTAATTTCAGACTTTTCTTTCTTTCATATTAATTGCAGACTTTTCTTTTTGTCATATAAATTTCAGACTTTTCTTTTTGTCATATAAATTTCAGACTTTTCTTTCTTTCATATTAATTTCAGACTTTTCTTTTTGTCATATTAATTTCAGACTTTTCTTTCTTTCATATTAATTTCAGACTTTTCTTTTTGTCATATTAATTTCAGACTTTTCTTTTTGTCATATAAATTTCAGACTTTTCTTTTTGTCATATTAATTGCAGACTTTTCTTTTTGTCATATTAATTTCAGACTTTTCTTTTTGTCATATTAATTGCAGACTTTTCTTTTTGTCATATAAATTTCAGACTTTTCTTTTTGTCATATTAATTGCAGACTTTTCTTTTTGTCATATAAATTTCAGACTTTTCTTTTTGTCATATTAATTTCAGACTTTTCTTTTTGTCATATTAATTTCAGACTTTTCTTTTTGTCATATTAATTTCAGACTTTTCTTTCTTTCATATTAATTGCAGACTTTTCTTTTTGTCATATTAATTGCAGACTTTTCTTTTTGTCATATTAATTTCAGACTTTTCTTTTTGTCATATTAATTTCAGACTTTTCTTTTTGTCATATAAATTTCAGACTTTTCTTTTTGTCATATTAATTTCAGACTTTTCTTTCTTTCATATTAATTGCAGACTTTTCTTTTTGTCATATAAATTTCAGACTTTTCTTTTTGTCATATTAATTTCAGACTTTTCTTTTTGTCATATAAATTTCAGACTTTTCTTTTTGTCATATTAATTTCAGACTTTTCTTTTTGTCATATAAATTTCAGACTTTTCTTTTTGTCATATAAATTTCAGACTTTTCTTTTTGTCATATTAATTTCAGACTTTTCTTTTTGTCATATAAATTTCAGACTTTTCTTTTTGTCATATTAATTTCAGACTTTTCTTTTTGTCATATAAATTTCAGACTTTTCTTTTTGTCATATTAATTTCAGACTTTTCTTTTTGTCATATAAATTTCAGACTTTTCTTTTTGTCATATTAATTTCAGACTTTTCTTTTTGTCATATAAATTTCAGACTTTTCTTTTTGTCATATTAATTTCAGACTTTTCTTTTTGTCATATAAATTTCAGACTTTTCTTTTTGTCATATTAATTTCAGACTTTTCTTTTTGTCATATAAATTTCAGACTTTTCTTTTTGTCATATAAATTTCAGACTTTTCTTTTTGTCATATAAATTTCAGACTTTTCTTTTTGTCATATTAATTTCAGACTTTTCTTTCTTTCATATTAATTGCAGACTTTTCTTTTTGTCATATAAATTTCAGACTTTTCTTTTTGTCATATTAATTTCAGACTTTTCTTTTTGTCATATAAATTTCAGACTTTTCTTTTTGTCATATTAATTTCAGACTTTTCTTTTTGTCATATAAATTTCAGACTTTTCTTTTTGTCATATAAATTTCAGACTTTTCTTTTTGTCATATTAATTTCAGACTTTTCTTTTTGTCATATAAATTTCAGACTTTTCTTTTTGTCATATTAATTTCAGACTTTTCTTTTTGTCATATAAATTTCAGACTTTTCTTTTTGTCATATTAATTTCAGACTTTTCTTTTTGTCATATAAATTTCAGACTTTTCTTTTTGTCATATAAATTTCAGACTTTTCTTTTTGTCATATAAATTTCAGACTTTTCTTTTTGTCATATTAATTTCAGACTTTTCTTTCTTTCATATTAATTGCAGACTTTTCTTTTTGTCATATTAATTTCAGACTTTTCTTTTTGTCATATTAATTTCAGACTTTTCTTTTTGTCATATTAATTTCAGACTTTTCTTTTTGTCATATAAATTTCAGACTTTTCTTTTTGTCATATAAATTTCAGACTTTTCTTTTTGTCATATAAATTTCAGACTTTTCTTTTTGTCATATTAATTTCAGACTTTTCTTTTTGTCATATAAATTTCAGACTTTTCTTTTTGTCATATAAATTTCAGACTTTTCTTTTTGTCATATTAATTTCAGACTTTTCTTTTTGTCATATTAATTTCAGACTTTTCTTTTTGTCATATTAATTTCAGACTTTTCTTTTTGTCATATTAATTTCAGACTTTTCTTTCTTTCATATTAATTGCAGACTTTTCTTTTTGTCATATAAATTTCAGACTTTTCTTTTTGTCATATAAATTTCAGACTTTTCTTTTTGTCATATTAATTTCAGACTTTTCTTTCTTTCATATTAATTGCAGACTTTTCTTTTTGTCATATAAATTTCAGACTTTTCTTTTTGTCATATTAATTTCAGACTTTTCTTTTTGTCATATTAATTTCAGACTTTTCTTTTTGTCATATAAATTTCAGACTTTTCTTTTTGTCATATTAATTTCAGACTTTTCTTTTTGTCATATTAATTTCAGACTTTTCTTTTTGTCATATTAATTTCAGACTTTTCTTTTTGTCATATAAATTTCAGACTTTTCTTTTTGTCATATAAATTTCAGACTTTTCTTTTTGTCATATTAATTTCAGACTTTTCTTTTTGTCATATTAATTTCAGACTTTTCTTTTTGTCATATAAATTTCAGACTTTTCTTTTTGTCATATAAATTTCAGACTTTTCTTTTTGTCATATAAATTTCAGACTTTTCTTTTTGTCATATAAATTTCAGACTTTTCTTTTTGTCATATTAATTTCAGACTTTTCTTTTTGTCATATTAATTTCAGACTTTTCTTTTTGTCATATAAATTTCAGACTTTTCTTTTTGTCATATAAATTTCAGACTTTTCTTTTTGTCATATTAATTTCAGACTTTTCTTTTTGTCATATAAATTTCAGACTTTTCTTTTTGTCATATTAATTTCAGACTTTTCTTTTTGTCATATTAATTTCAGACTTTTCTTTTTGTCATATTAATTTCAGACTTTTCTTTCTTTCATATTAATTGCAGACTTTTCTTTTTGTCATATTAATTTCAGACTTTTCTTTTTGTCATATTAATTTCAGACTTTTCTTTCTTTCATATTAATTGCAGACTTTTCTTTTTGTCATATTAATTTCAGACTTTTCTTTTTGTCATATTAATTTCAGACTTTTCTTTCTTTCATATTAATTGCAGACTTTTCTTTTTGTCATATTAATTTCAGACTTTTCTTTTTGTCATATTAATTTCAGACTTTTCTTTCTTTCATATTAATTGCAGACTTTTCTTTTTGTCATATTAATTTCAGACTTTTCTTTTTGTCATATTAATTTCAGACTTTTCTTTCTTTCATATTAATTGCAGACTTTTCTTTTTGTCATATTAATTTCAGACTTTTCTTTTTGTCATATTAATTTCAGACTTTTCTTTTTGTCATATAAATTTCAGACTTTTCTTTTTGTCATATAAATTTCAGACTTTTCTTTTTGTCATATTAATTTCAGACTTTTCTTTTTGTCATATAAATTTCAGACTTTTCTTTTTGTCATATAAATTTCAGACTTTTCTTTTTGTCATATTAATTTCAGACTTTTCTTTTTGTCATATTAATTTCAGACTTTTCTTTTTGTCATATTAATTTCAGACTTTTCTTTTTGTCATATTAATTTCAGACTTTTCTTTCTTTCATATTAATTGCAGACTTTTCTTTTTGTCATATAAATTTCAGACTTTTCTTTTTGTCATATAAATTTCAGACTTTTCTTTTTGTCATATTAATTTCAGACTTTTCTTTCTTTCATATTAATTGCAGACTTTTCTTTTTGTCATATAAATTTCAGACTTTTCTTTTTGTCATATTAATTTCAGACTTTTCTTTTTGTCATATTAATTTCAGACTTTTCTTTTTGTCATATAAATTTCAGACTTTTCTTTTTGTCATATTAATTTCAGACTTTTCTTTTTGTCATATTAATTTCAGACTTTTCTTTTTGTCATATTAATTTCAGACTTTTCTTTTTGTCATATAAATTTCAGACTTTTCTTTTTGTCATATAAATTTCAGACTTTTCTTTTTGTCATATTAATTTCAGACTTTTCTTTTTGTCATATTAATTTCAGACTTTTCTTTTTGTCATATAAATTTCAGACTTTTCTTTTTGTCATATAAATTTCAGACTTTTCTTTTTGTCATATAAATTTCAGACTTTTCTTTTTGTCATATAAATTTCAGACTTTTCTTTTTGTCATATTAATTTCAGACTTTTCTTTTTGTCATATTAATTTCAGACTTTTCTTTTTGTCATATAAATTTCAGACTTTTCTTTTTGTCATATAAATTTCAGACTTTTCTTTTTGTCATATTAATTTCAGACTTTTCTTTTTGTCATATAAATTTCAGACTTTTCTTTTTGTCATATTAATTTCAGACTTTTCTTTTTGTCATATTAATTTCAGACTTTTCTTTTTGTCATATTAATTTCAGACTTTTCTTTCTTTCATATTAATTGCAGACTTTTCTTTTTGTCATATTAATTTCAGACTTTTCTTTTTGTCATATTAATTTCAGACTTTTCTTTCTTTCATATTAATTGCAGACTTTTCTTTTTGTCATATTAATTTCAGACTTTTCTTTTTGTCATATTAATTTCAGACTTTTCTTTCTTTCATATTAATTGCAGACTTTTCTTTTTGTCATATTAATTTCAGACTTTTCTTTTTGTCATATTAATTTCAGACTTTTCTTTCTTTCATATTAATTGCAGACTTTTCTTTTTGTCATATTAATTTCAGACTTTTCTTTTTGTCATATTAATTTCAGACTTTTCTTTCTTTCATATTAATTGCAGACTTTTCTTTTTGTCATATTAATTTCAGACTTTTCTTTTTGTCATATTAATTTCAGACTTTCCTTTTTGTCATATTAATTGCAGACTTTTCTTTTTGTCATATTAATTTCAGACTTTTCTTTTTGTCATATTAATTTCAGACTTTTCTTTTTGTCATATTAATTTCAGACTTTTCTTTTTGTCATATTAATTTCAGACTTTTCTTTTTGTCATATTAATTTCAGACTTTTCTTTTTGTCATATTAATTTCAGACTTTTCTTTTTGTCATATTAATTTCAGACTTTTCTTTTTGTCATATTAATTTCAGACTTTTCTTTTTGTCATATTAATTTCAGACTTTTCTTTTTGTCATATTAATTTCAGACTTTTCTTTTTGTCATATTAATTTCAGACTTTTCTTTTTGTCATATTAATTTCAGACTTTTCTTTTTGTCATATTAATTTCAGACTTTTCTTTTTGTCATATTAATTTCAGACTTTTCTTTTTGTCATATTAATTTCAGACTTTTCTTTTTGTCATATTAATTTCAGACTTTTCTTTTTGTCATATTAATTTCAGACTTTTCTTTTTGTCATATTAATTTCAGACTTTTCTTTTTGTCATATTAATTTCAGACTTTTCTTTTTGTCATATTAATTTCAGACTTTCCTTTTTGTCATATTAATTTCAGACTTTCCTTTTTGTCATATTAATTGCAGACTTTTCTTTTTGTCATATTAATTTCAGACTTTTCTTTTTGTCATATTAATTTCAGACTTTTCTTTTTGTCATATTAATTTCAGACTTTTCTTTTTGTCATATTAATTTCAGACTTTTCTTTTTGTCATATTAATTTCAGACTTTTCTTTCTTTCATATTAATTGCAGACTTTTCTTTTTGTCATATTAATTTCAGACTTTTCTTTTTGTCATATTAATTTCAGACTTTTCTTTTTGTCATATTAATTTCAGACTTTTCTTTCTTTCATATTAATTGCAGACTTTTCTTTTTGTCATATTAATTTCAGACTTTTCTTTTTGTCATATTAATTTCAGACTTTTCTTTCTTTCATATTAATTGCAGACTTTTCTTTTTGTCATATTAATTTCAGACTTTTCTTTTTGTCATATTAATTTCAGACTTTTCTTTCTTTCATATTAATTGCAGACTTTTCTTTTTGTCATATTAATTTCAGACTTTTCTTTTTGTCATATTAATTTCAGACTTTTCTTTCTTTCATATTAATTGCAGACTTTTCTTTTTGTCATATTAATTTCAGACTTTTCTTTTTGTCATATTAATTTCAGACTTTCCTTTTTGTCATATTAATTGCAGACTTTTCTTTTTGTCATATTAATTTCAGACTTTTCTTTTTGTCATATTAATTTCAGACTTTTCTTTTTGTCATATTAATTTCAGACTTTTCTTTTTGTCATATTAATTTCAGACTTTTCTTTTTGTCATATTAATTTCAGACTTTTCTTTTTGTCATATTAATTTCAGACTTTTCTTTTTGTCATATTAATTTCAGACTTTTCTTTTTGTCATATTAATTTCAGACTTTTCTTTTTGTCATATTAATTTCAGACTTTTCTTTTTGTCATATTAATTTCAGACTTTTCTTTTTGTCATATTAATTTCAGACTTTCCTTTTTGTCATATTAATTGCAGACTTTTCTTTTTGTCATATTAATTTCAGACTTTTCTTTTTGTCATATTAATTTCAGACTTTTCTTTTTGTCATATTAATTTCAGACTTTTCTTTTTGTCATATTAATTTCAGACTTTTCTTTTTGTCATATTAATTTCAGACTTTTCTTTTTGTCATATTAATTTCAGACTTTTCTTTTTGTCATATTAATTTCAGACTTTTCTTTTTGTCATATTAATTTCAGACTTTCCTTTTTGTCATATTAATTTCAGACTTTCCTTTTTGTCATATTAATTGCAGACTTTTCTTTTTGTCATAATCTAATAATTAACATAATACCGACTATTTGAAAAATAATTTGTTTTTATTTGATTGTTTTCAAAACATTTTTTTAAATAATAGTGAAGACCTTTTTTCTTGGAAATGGAATAACTTCCGGAATCAAACTTTTTTCTTAGAAATGGAAATGCCCTAACTCTAAACCCTAACCCTTAACCCTAACCCTCCCAAAAAACATTAAATTAAAAAAAAAACACATTCCGGTGCTCAAAAACATTATTTCTTGAAAAAAAAAGAAGATTATTCTATTTTGTTTATTTTCTTCAATGAAAATTTTTTTAAAGTTTTGAAAACAATCAAATAAATTATTTTTCAAATAGTCTGTATTATGTTAATTATTTGAATATGATGAAAGAAAAGTCTGAAATTAATATGAAAAAAAGAAAAGTCTGAAATTAATATGAAAAAAAGAAAAGTCTGAAATTAATATGAAAAAAAGAAAAGTCTGAAATTAATATGAATAAAAATTTTTTAAAAAATTGTATCACTTTCAGGCATCCGTACACACTTTCTTCAAGCTTTTTCCACCGGAAGCCAGCGGTCCTCCATGTCCTTCCCATCTGCCCTGTTTTCATAACTCTTTCCGTACAATGTTTTGTGTCGATAAAACTGTTTCAATAAAATCGATTTAAATTGTAGAGGAGAAGTTTACCCTATTAGTCAGAACTTTGTGACCCTTTTCTTCATATATAAAACAAGGCCAGTAGGATGGATACTGATGCAGCAACCCCGCTACAAAATGGCGATTTCAACACTCTTCTCTCACCAACTCTACAACCGCTTATCCTCGAATATCTTTTGGCCTTGATAAGTGGTGACCTATTAGTATAAAAAATAGAAAAAGAAAACAAAATAAAATTTTAAAAAAACAAAAACACTTTCTCCATATTGAAAACCATTTATTTATCCGTATATGATTATCAAGCACTTGTAGAATGTGTTTGACTCACAGGGTTAGGGTTTTGTTTTTCTTTTTTGGGGTGTTAGGTCCTTAGAATTGTAGGGGGTAAAAAAAAAAAGAAAATCCAGAATGGCTTAACATATGGATGTTAAAGTACTCCTTGTGTGAGAAAGTCCAAAAGGAGAAGTTTACTAATCAAAAGGAAAGGAAAAGGGGAAACAAAGGAAACAAAGGAAACTGAAACAAAGATAGAAGGCAAGAACGAGGATCTGTTCTTCAGATGTGTCCATTCGATCTGCGTGTTTTAACGATTAAAATGCTATTTCAAACGTAAGCGTGACCAGTCAACCATAAAGAGCTTTATAGGGAGAAGTATCCGTAACATGTAGCCCTTTAATCTGCTCATGTTAGCAACGGAAGTGCTATTTCACACGTAAGCGTGACCAGTCAACCATAAAGAGCTTTATAGGGAGAAGTATCTGTAACATGTAGCCATTTAATCTGCTCATGTTAGCAACGGAAGTGCTATTTCGCACGTAAGAGGGATTGACCAAGCTATCGACTAAGAGTGTTACGTGGATGGAGATGACACGTAAAATAAGATTTGTACATTTTGCCGATTAAAATAACAGTTAAAGCTTAAGCGTGACCGGCTGACAGAAAAGAGCCATTTTTATGTCTGTATTTTAGAAACGGAAATGCTATTCCACCTGTAAGCGAGACAGACCAAAAAGATTGCCTTATATGGAGATACTATTACAACCTGCGTATTTTAACGATTAATTACTATTTCAAATGTGAGCGTGACCAGCCAACCGTAAAGAGGCCCTTACAGAGATTTATCCGTAAGACGTAGCCGTTTAGTTTTAGCAGCGGAAGTGCTATTTCATATGTAAGCTAGACAGACCGAGCGATCGACGAAGATCCTTATGTGGAGATACTACGGCACGTCTAAAATAAGATGCATCTTTTCGATCTGAGCGTTTTAGCAATTGAATGCTATTTCAAACGTAAGCATGACCAGTCAACCATAAAGCATCCGTAAGACGTAGCCATTTAATGTTATTTCACACGTAAACGAGACAGACCAAGAAATCGACTAAGAACCTGATATGGAGATACTACGATACATCTAACATAAGATAGAACAAAACTTTCATGAGCAGAGTTTCTTTCCTCATAGAACTGCCTGTCTTTGGAACACAGTACTTTGGGGCTGCTTCCCAGTTGACTACAGCATGGTCGTTTTCAAGTCAAATATTAACAAATTCTTGCTGAGCTGTCCTCTTAACTAATCAAATTCTGCCCAGATCCGATCCATCGTCTGCAATCCCTGTGATGTCACCATCCACCTGACAAAACCCATCAACCCTTGTCCTCGAGTGGCCCATGGGCCTTGATGAGCGGTGACTCGTTAGTATAAAAAAAAAGATGTGTTGATTCAATCTGTGCGTTTTAGTGATTAAAATACCATTTGAAATTCAAGCGTGACAGACAGACAGAGCCTCTCAGTGAGATGCTTGGACGCATCTGAAATTATACGCGTTCATTCAATCCTTGCACCTAGCAATAAAAATGCTGTTTAACAAGTAAGTGTGACAGACCAACGACTACATGTTTAATACTTTCAAGTTAAAGCGTGACAAAACAACGGCTCAACCAAGGATGGACAGTTTCTTATATAGATGCCTGGATACATCTACAGGGTGACCCCCCAAACTATTCTGATACTTCAAGTTAGTTGCTGCTGATGTTTACTACAGGGTGACCCTCCAAAAATGCCACTCATAGAATCGTTAATAAATTTCTTAATCTTTTCTGTGATCCAACTATATTTGGTATGAATAAACTTCAGTCTAGGCCTGACTTGTCCACAAAGTTGCAGTCATGAATCTCAAACAGTCTTTGTTTTATTGTCTTTCAATGATATACAGGGACACTTTGGTGATCGTCTCATCAGTAAGAGGTGTGATCCTGAATGGGCTTCACATTCACCGGACTTTAACCCCTCAGAATTTTATCTCAAAGATAATGTCTTTCAAAACAATCTTCAAACTACTTCTGAACTGAAGACGGCCATCGCAGTCAAAGTTAGGACAGTGCCGAGAGAGGAGCTTGTCAAATGACAATTTTGCATGTTGTATTCAAGTGTACTTATCATTGAACAGTGATAAAACAAAGACTGTTGGACATTCATGATTGAAACTTGGTGGACAAGTCATAAATAGATAGAATTTTATTTGCACCACAATCTTTCCCGCAATCCAACTATACAAATAAACTTCAACCTATGCTTAGCTCCCAAGTTTCAGTGCAGTACTTGCAACGCAGAGGTGCATATTTAGAGCGTATTAGTAAACAGCAATAAAACAAAGACTGTTGGACATTCATGAGTGAAACTCGGTGGACAAGTCAGAGATAGACTGAAGTTTATTTCTACCAAATATGGTTGGATTGCAGAAAGGATTGTGAAGTTTCAGTCACGAATGTCCAACAGTCTTTGTTTCATCGTCGTCCATCGATGCGCTTCAAATGTGCACCTCTGCGTTGCAAGCACATCTGGATACGACTGATTTGGACTGCAATGGTTTACTTCATTATTTTGATAGACGTTATTTTTAAGATAGCCCCCACAGATACAAAAATGTGAGAGTTATGGAGTGGTGGTGGTGGGGGTGGTGGGGGTTACGGTCCGGAGAGTGAGAAGACCATTCAGGATCACACCTACTGATGAGACGATCACCAAAGTGTCCCCACATATTATTGAACGGCGCTAAAACAGCGACTGTTCATGACTGAAACTTGGTGAACAAAGAGTGAAGTTTTTGACATTTTTTTCTTGTCGGATCCAGGTGTGCTTATCATCGAACGGTGATAAAACTGTTGGGCATTTATGATTGAAACTTGGTGGACAAGTCAGACATAGACTGAAGTTTATTTGTACCAAATATGGTTGGATTTTTTGAAAGGATTTTGAATTTTATTAACAATTCAATGGGTGGCATTTTTGAAGGGTCACTCTATATTATGAAAATTACTACTGATGAGACGGTCACCAAAGTGGCCTCCATATCAGTGAACGGTGATAAAACAAAGACTGTTGGACATTCATTACTGACACTTGGTGGACAAGTCAGGCATAGACTGAAGTTTATTTGTACCAAATATGGTTGGATTATAGAAAGGAATGTGAATTTTATTAACGAGTCCATGAGTAGCATTTTTGGGGGGTTATACGATAAAATGAGATTAGTCCATGGCCATCCCTATAACAGGCCTGGCTATCATGCAACTGGGGTGTTTTACTGGAGGCGATATGAATTTTCTAAGATAATTGATATAGCAGTTAAAAACAGAGTAAGAAGTTCCCTTTTGAGATTGGCTTGATGTTTTTATGTGTTTTACATATCAAATAATAATTAAATTAAGATTTCAGACAAGTTTGACGAAACACGCTTTTTTTTTTTTTTTAACTAAAAAAGAGAAAAATGGTATTTTTTAAAAATAAACAAGGCTGCCAATATGAAAAATACCTCAGAAAAGATTCTGACATAGAATTTTTACAAAATGTCTAAAACTAATTAGCAAATTTGGCTTAAGAAATTATAACAGTATTAACTACTGTTTTAATTTTTTTAATTGATAATAGCAAAAAAAAAAAAGAAATCGTTCTAAATAAAATTTAATTTTGACTTTCTGCAGCATACTCACGAAATTATATTCCAAATGTCATTTATGAGATAACACCGAATCTCAGCTGAAATAAATTTGATCGGTTAGAATCCTTTTTAAGGATGACATTTTTTTTTTTTTCAGAATAATCGGTGTAAAGTGTTAGCAGCTAAAAAGATTTCTGCTGGCTGACTGGAAATCATGCCTCTAATCAAAGGGTCCAACTGTTAGATCTCTCGGCCTTGTTATAGGGATGGCCTTAGAAAAGGCCCATTTAAAATGCTATTTCAAACTGAACCATAACAGACTGAAGGTTATTTTAAAACCAAGTGTGACAGACAAACCAACAGACAGTGCCTCTTATAAAGATGTTTGGACGCATCTAAGGCAAGATGCGTCCAAGCAATATGATCTTTTTTATGATGAAAATGCTATTTGTAACTGAAGTGTGACGGACATACTGACCGAATAATAAAGCCTCTAATAGTGTTATATATGTAAAAAAAATTAAAACACGTTTTTTTTTAATTCTCTGTTATTATATAATAAAGCTTTATTAATCAACGTTTGTTTCTTTAGGGATTTTTCCTATATATTTTAATCACAGAAAATACATGCTAAAATATTCCTCAGTTTTGGGATTGAGTTATGTTTTAATAAAAAAACATATTTTAATTCTTCTAATTAGTTGTAATTTGCAATTAACTAATCTAGTGGAATTGAAGAAAAAAAAAATACTAAATCTGAGTTAATCAACGTATGTTTCCCTACATTTTTTAATCACACAAAATACATGCTAAAATATTCCTCGGTTTTGGGATTGAGTTATTTTCTAAAAAAAAAAAACTACTTCCATTTTAATTGTTCCAATTAGTCGTAATTTGCAATTAGCTCACCAAGTGACCCATCTTTTACTAACTGTTTGTCTATCACTTTCACCCTCTCTCACTTATCCTGTTTGACCATCCACTCTTATTCTATATGTTGCCTATCACTCTCACTTCCATAACTCTCTCTCTCTCTCTCTTATTAGCTTTGACTATTTATTAATAGTATATTATATATTTTAATCGCATAAAATACACGTTAAAATATTCCTTAGTTTTGGGGATTGAATTAATTTAAAAAAAACAAACTTCTATTTCAATTGTTCTAATTAGTCGTAATTTGCAATTAGCTCACCAAGCGATCCATCTCTTACTAACTTTCTATCTATCACTTTCACCATCTATCACTGTATGTTGTTTAACCCCTCGCTCTTATACTATACGCTATCTATCACTCTCACTTTCGTAACTCTCTCTTGCTGGCTCTCTCAGTTTATAAATCCTAGCTTACTAAGTGATACATCTCTTACAAATTTTCTATGTATCACTTTCACCCTTTCGCGGTTATGTTGCTTGACCATCACTTGCTCTTATATGTCGTCTATCCCTCTCACTTCTGTAACTCTCTGTTTATTTACAGTCGAAGTTAATAAACAAAGGAAAGAATAAAAAGACTGGGATTGTCCAAATAGTACAAACAGGAATATCTCAAAGAAGGAGAAGGTAAAGCCTGAGAGGATAAACCTCCTTTTTTTTAAATTTATTTATTTATAACTGGCTTTGCAAACTCACTTTTTCCTGATTCAAGCAATTTAATCTGAACTCAATGGCTGACTCAATGGGTCACTTTTTTTTCTAGTATATATATAAATGGCTTCGTTGGTCAGTCTCTTATGCTTACGTTTGAAATTAGATTGTCATCGCTAAACGTGTAGATTGACTGGACGTATCTTATTTTAAATCCGTCCAAGCATACCTATAAGAGGCTCTGTCAGTCAGTTTGTCACACTTAAGCTAGAACCAGCATTTTTAGCGCTAAACGCGTAAATTGAATGGACGTATCTAATTTTAGATGCGTCCAAGCATCTCAAAAAGAGGTGCTGTCTGTCATCTGTTGGTCTGTCACGTTTACTTTGAAATAACATTCTGAATGGACACATTGAAGATAAGACGTGTCGTAGCTCCATCTGTCAAGTTTGAAATAGCATTTTCGTTGGTCTGTCACGCTTACATTTGAAATAGCATTTCCATTTGTTTGTCACGCTCAATTTTGAAATAGCATTTTCGTTGGTCTGTCACTTTTACATTTGAAATAGCATTTCCGTTAGTCTGTCACGCTTACATTTGAAATAGAATTTCCTTCGGTCTGTCACTTTTACATTTGAAATAGCATTTCCGTTAGTCTGTCACGCTTACATTTGAAATAGCATTTCCGTTGGTCTGTCACTTTTACATTTGAAATAGCATTTTCGTTGGTCTGTCACTTTTACATTTGAAATAGCATTTCCTTTGGTCTGTCACTTTTACATTTGAAATAGCATTTCCGTTGGTCTGTCACTTTTACATTTGAAATAGCATTTCCGTTGGTCTGTCACGCTTACATTTGAAATAGCATTTCCGTTGGTCTGTCACTTTTACATTTGAAATAGCATTTCCGTTGGTCTGTCACGCTTACATTTGAAATAGCATTTCCGTTGGTCTGTCACTTTTACATTTGAAATAGCATTTCCGTTGGTCTGTCACTTTTACATTTGAAATAGCATTTCCGTTGGTCTGTCACGCTTACATTTGAAATAGCATTTCCGTTGGTCTGTCACTTTTGCATTTGAAATAGCATTTCCGTTGGTCTGTCACTTTTACATTTGAAATAGCATTTCCGTTGGTCTGTCACGCTTACATTTGAAATAGCATTTCCGTTGGTCTGTCACGCTTACATTTGAAATAGAATTTCCTTTGGTCTGTCACTTTTGCATTTGACATAGCATTTTCGTTGGTCTGTCACTTTTACATTTGAAATAGCATTTTCATTTGTCTGTCACGCTAACATTCGAAATAGCATTTTCGTTAAAAAAACACAGTTTCCATAGATGCTTCCACGCATCTTCACGAAGGCACTGTCTGTTTGTCCGTCACGTTATAATTTGAAACAGCATTTTCATTGCTAAACGCATAGATTTAATGGATGTTAGATGCGTCCAAGCATAAGAGGCTCGGTCTGTCGGTCACATTTTAGTTTGAAATAGCATTTTCGTTGGTCTGTCACGCTTACATTTGAAATAGCATTTCCGATGGTCTGTCACACTTAAGTTTAGCAATTTCATCATTTAACACAGATTGGATGGATGCATCTTAAGAAAATCCAATTCGGCTTTGATTATCGATTTTTACTTTTTATATATTTTAGAAATTTAAGTTCTACTTTTTAGTGTACCAGTTCTATTTTTATTTCAATTTTATGTTTCTTATACCAGTTTAATTTGTTATTTTTATACCAATTCTATCTTATCTCAATTCTATTAATCTAATACCTTCTTTATTTTTTTTTATTATACCAATTTTTTTTTATCTTTGTTCTATTTTTATCTCAATTCTATTTTTCTTATACCTGTTCTATTTTATCTGTTTTATTTTTTATTATACTAATTCTATTTTTTTATTATAATAGTTCTATTTGTTATTATACCAATTCTATTTTTTTTTATTATAATAGTTCTATTTGTTATTATACCAATTCTATTTGTTATTATACCAATTCTATTTTTTTTATTATAATAGTTCTATTTGTTATTATACCAATTCTATTTTGTTTTATTATAATAGTTCTATTTGTTATTATACCAATTCTATTTTTTATTATACCAATTCTATTTTTTTTTATTATAATAGTTCTATTTGTTATTATACCAATTCTATTTTTTTATTATAATAGTTCTATTTGTTATTATACCAATTCTATTTTTTATTATACCAATTCTATTTTTTTTTATTATTATAATAGTTCTATTTGTTATTATACCAATTCTATTTTTTTATTATAATAGTTCTATTTGTTATTATACCAATTCTATTTTTTATTATACCAATTCTATTTTTTTTATTATAATAGTTCTATTTGTTATTATACCAATTCTATTTTTTTTATTATAATAGTTCTATTTGTTATTATACCAATTCTATTTTTTATTATACCAATTCTATTTTTTTTATTATAATAGTTCTATTTGTTATTATACCAATTCTATTTTTTTATTATAATAGTTCTATTTGTTATTATACCAATTCTATTTTTTATTATACCAATTCTATTTTTTTTATTATAATAGTTCTATTTGTTATTATACCAATTCTATTTTTTTATTATAATAGTTCTATTTGTTATTATACCAATTCTATTTTTTATTATACCAATTCTATTTTTTTTTTATTATAATAGTTCTATTTGTTATTATACCAATTCTATTTTTTATTATACCAGTTTTATTTGTATTTCAATTCCATTTTCATAATACCACTTCTATTTTTATCTCAATTCTATTTTTTTTATACCTGTTATATTTTTTATACAATTTCTATTTGTTATTATACCAATTTAAAAAAATCTCAATTCTATTTTTTATTATAATAGTTCTATTTGTATTATACCAATTCTATTTTTTATTATACCAGTTTTAGTTTTATCTCAATTCTATTTTTATCTGTTTTATTTTTATTATACCAATTCTATTTCCTATTATAATAGTTCTATTTGTTATTATACCAATGCTATTTTTTTATCATACCATTTTTCATCTCAATTCTATTTTTATTATACCTGTTCTATTTTTATATTATTTCATCATTTTTTTTGATTCATGCATTTAAAGAAAAAAATATGAAAACAAAGGAAAAGATTAAAAAAATAAAACATGTTCAGTTTTTGGATTTTTGAAAAATAAAGGAAAGTTTGTTGGCCAGAAGGAATCCAAGCTGGACAAAGAACGGCCAGCGACACTGACCACCAAAGTCCATTGGTGTCAACATTAGCATTATCATCCTATCGACCAAAGGTGAGAGAAGGAGGAGGATAGAGGAGGAGGAGGAGGAGGTAATTTTGGGTTAATTGTAAACAAGGAAAGGGTAGAAGGAAGAACAAACTGGGTATAAAAAGTCTGAGAGCAGACATTGACATGATGCCGGAACAGGAAGAAGAGTTCAAAGAAAATGGTCGTTCCTCCGTTTCCGAACTGCGGAACGGAAGATTTGCGCCTTTTTTCCTCTTCTTTCTTCCTTTTCATGTTTGTTGTTGTTATTGTTTGTTGTTGTTGTTGTTGTTGTCGTTGTTACAGTTTTACATCACGAAAACTTTTTCTGCTTCTTCCAAACTGAAGATCTGCTTGGTCCGGGGGCACACAACCTTGCCGTCATTGTCAGAAGCCATCGATGACAGAGACTAAAAAAGAAATTTTTAAAAACAAATTTAAAAGATAAATCACTTGGAAAATTGAATAAGGAAATAACGTTAACTGGTTTTTTGTTTTTTTTTAATAAAAAATGCAAAGGTTTTATATATATATATATATATATATATATATATATATATATATATAGCATTATATAAAGTGAAATAATAAAATAAGGTGGAAATCAAATTTTATTAAAATTCAATGTTCAGGCAAAGTACCTTAATATATATATATATATATATATATATATATATATATATATAAAGTTAATCCAACAAAAGATATAAGAGGCAACTAATATCTTTTAATTAGTGAAACATCCGGATAAAACTGAAGCTCAATATACTGGATAGAGCATTAATAGCATTATATAAAGTGAAAGAATAAAATAAGGTGCAAATCAAATTTTATTACAATTCAATGTTCAGGCAAAGTACCTTAAAGTCCTTAACTCATGAGTTTTCAAAGAAAATTCTTCTCCTCAGAGGACCATTACCGCAATGACATTACTATATTTATTACCTGCAGTAATGTCATTGCGGTAATGGTCCTCTGAGGAGAAGAATTTTCTTTGAAAACTCATGAGTTAAGGACTTTAAGGTACTTTGCCTGAACATTGAATTGTAATAAAATTTGATTTGCACCTTATTTTATTCTTTCACTTTATATAATGCTATTAATGCTCTATCCAGTATATTGAGCTTCAGTTTTATCCGGATGTTTCACTAATTAAAAGATATTAGTTGCCTCTTATATCTTTTGTTGGATTAACTTATATATATATATATATATATATATATACATATATTCTAGAGATGAAAGATGAGAATAAAAAATTGTAAAGATACAATATTTATTAGAACATCAAAGTTCAGGGCAAGGAGCTTCATCTTTGAAAATCCATGGATTAAGGATATGAAGCTCCTTGCTCTGAACTTTTGATGTTCTAATAAATATCGTATTTTTACAATTTTTTATTCTCATCTTTCATCTCTAGAATTGATTGCTCTATTCAATATATTGAGATTCATATTATCACGATAGATTATTATTAAACGATAATTCAATTATCTTTAATTTAATTCAACATTTAAAATATATATATATATATATGAGAAAGGAAGGATGCACATCCATTGTATTATTCTCATGTCATTTCTCTCCATGCAACGCATGTCCTCAACCCTCACTGGCCAAATTTCAGTTCCATACATCATTACACTGTGTACACATGTCTGATAGACTCTACCCTTGGTTGACAGTGGTAACGCTCTGCTGGTTAGTAATGACAGAAGTTCCCAGAACTTATTCATCCACTCCTAACTCTTGCAATCACACTAGCACCTGCTCCTCCCTGTGCTCCAATGAAATCACCAAGGTAACAAAACTTCTTAACTAACTCAATAGCTTCGCCATTGAGATATATTTTCTCCACATCTGAGTTCTAATACATCTCCATTGTTTTACACTTCTTTATAATATATATATATATATATATATATATATATATATATATATATATATATAATTTAAATAAACATATAAAAACAAAAAGAAATAGTATTCATATCTGAAATAGAAATTAGTTTAATTAATAGATCAAGTTAAGAGTTCGTTAAGTTCATTATTCCGGGAAATTTCTGAATAATAAAATTATTTTCTACTTATATTCAATATGAACAACTAAAAAACAAACACGTTTGTTAGTCCGATGAGATTGTAGCTTTTATAGTTAATGATCGAAACATCTCCATTGATGTGTCGCTTTTGTGCATGTTTGTATAAATAAAAATATTAATGCAAATGTATATATAAAACGTATTATAAAAGAATATTTTGTTAATAATGGTATTATGAAAAAGTTCCTAATACGATAAAATTATGCTAAATATTAGGAATAAAGCATTATTAGTGGTGTGGTGGTACATGCCGCAGGTGTGTGTGATGTGTAAAGTGGTGTTGCTGCGTGTAGATGTGATTGCATATGCAGCCTCATCCGCCAGCTAGTCCTTGGACGAAAAGGAAGCCGAGTGCGTAAGTCTTTCCTGCTAGTATATAACATCTCCACCGACAAGACTCTGGCCAAACTTTCCCGTGGTACACTGTGGATATTGGGCTCTTTGCGACCCCAGGCTAATTGGCTAGGGATCTCAGAGTAGATTGGAGCCCTAGAGGTGCAGTGTGCAGGGCCCACTGGTATGTGGACACATTCCTACACTCACCAATCCAATCCAATCCCCAGCCACACGCATGTGGCAAATGCTATCTTTGGATGGCCTGTCACAACTTGGGTTGCAGTCGTGCATATCCACTAAAATACCCCACTCACGTGACTAGCTGCTAAATTTGTAGAGGTCTCTAAATGCCGGAATATTTTCTACTCTGATAGCTTCTTTCCTGAGTCCGCTTGCTGTTTTGGGAATTTCCTTCCTGCTCCCTGTTTTTCTGACAGTACCAACATGCAGAAATTTAAACCAGGTATGTGAGTGGACAATAGCAAAAAAAACTCTGAAATCGAAATAGAATTTCCCAACATGGGAGCCATGGCCACCCGCACCCTGTGTATGTGTGTATGTAGAGATAGGGCAGCACAAAAAACAACAAAGTTTTTCCTAAACAACGGCAATCAGTTTTAATAAAAATCTTTTTCTTACTTTAATAAAAAAAATAAATAAATAAAAAAAATAAAAAAAGCGGATTTCAGTCAAAAAGCTGAGAACCCATCTATGAGAGGTTCTAACGATTTAAGCGTAAATCCTCTTTTTGGGGATTTAAAAAAGCTGAGAACCCATCTATGAGAGGTTCTAACGATTTAAGCGTAAATCCTCTTTTTGGGGATTTAAAAAAGCTGAGAACCCATCTATGAGAGGTTCTAACGATTTAAGCGTAAATCCTCTTTTTGGGGATTTAAAAAAGCTGAGAACCCATCTATGAGAGGTTCTAACGATTTAAGCGTAAATCCTCTTTTTGGGGATTTAAAAAAGCTGAGAACCCATCTATGAGAGGTTCTAACGATTTAAGCGTAAATCCTCTTTTTGGGGATTTAAAAAAGCTGAGAACCCATCTATGAGAGGTTCTAACGATTTAAGCGTAAATCCTCTTTTTGGGGATTTAAAAAAGCTGAGAACCCATCTATGAGAGGTTCTAACGATTTAAGCGTAAATCCTCTTTTTGGGGATTTAAAAAAGCTGAGAACCCATCTATGAGAGGTTCTAACGATTTAAGCGTAAATCCTCTTTTTGGGGATTTAAAAAAGCTGAGAACCCATCTATGAGAGGTTCTAACGATTTAAGCGTAAATCCTCTTTTTGGGGATTTAAAAAAGCTGAGAACCCATCTATGAGAGGTTCTAACGATTTAAGCGTAAATCCTCTTTTTGGGGATTTAAAAAAGCTGAGAACCCATCTATGAGAGGTTCTAACGATTTAAGCGTAAATCCTCTTTTTGGGGATTTAAAAAAGCTGAGAACCCATCTATGAGAGGTTCTAACGATTTAAGCGTAAATCCTCTTTTTGGGGATTTAAAAAAGCTGAGAACCCATCTATGAGAGGTTCTAACGATTTAAGCGTAAATCCTCTTTTTGGGGATTTAAAAAAGCTGAGAACCCATCTATGAGAGGTTCTAACGATTTAAGCGTAAATCCTCTTTTTGGGGATTTAAAAAAGCTGAGAACCCATCTATGAGAGGTTCTAACGATTTAAGCGTAAATCCTCTTTTTGGGGATTTAAAAAAGCTGAGAACCCATCTATGAGAGGTTCTAACGATTTAAGCGTAAATCCTCTTTTTGGGGATTTAAAAAAGCTGAGAACCCATCTATGAGAGGTTCTAACGATTTAAGCGTAAATCCTCTTTTTGGGGATTTAAAAAAGCGGAGAACCCATCTATGAGAGGTTCTAACGATTTAAGCGTAAATCCTCTTTTTGGGGATTTAAAAAAGCGGAGAACTCACATCCCTGTTAAATGTAATTTGAAAAAAACATCTTGCTGCCCAACTCCCCATCCAGATTGCTTCTATAAATTTGTCCCCTATCACTGTAGCCCCTGACGCTTCACTAGAAATATGCCTTGTTGCGGGGATTAAGAGCGAAAATACATCAATAATGTGCAGTCTATTTTCAACACTTCGGTCCGACCATATTTTTGTCGCAACATTTCATTTTCATCATTTAGACGGCGCTCTTAAAATACTATAAATAAGAATTGTTCGCGTCGGATTCAATTCCGAAACAGATTCTTTGGGCGAAAATTTTTTGGTTTCGTCTTTTCCGCAAATAGATTTTATTCGGAAAAGTGACGCGTCGGGCTGAAGTTCTGTACGCTAACTCGACAGCATAATCATTAGAGAAGAAGAAAGACGGAAGAAAAAAAAAAAAAAGAAAGAAAGAAAAAGTATTTTTACGGACTTCGTTCGTTCGTTCGTCACGTATTTTACAGGTATCTTAAAATACACAAAAGAAAAATGGCTTCCCTGAACGTACAAATTATCGCAAGTTATTTTAAAGCTAAGATTATCGGTTTGGAAATCAGAAATTAAAACCGACTTTATTTATATATCAACTAGCTGTACCGACCCGGCGTTGCCCAGGATGAATTACGTTTAAATTTGTTTCGTAAATATTTCTATGTTTTATAATCACACCTTTTTTGCTGGGTTGAGTATCTAAACGAAAAAAAGTAAATAAGGAACGCTAACTCTTACTAAAATATAATATGAGTTATTTCCCTTAGGTGATTTTTCTTTTTAGGTGTTTTTTTAGGTGTTTATTTAAGTTAGTCAGTGCCACTTTGGCTTGATATCTACAAGGAAAAATATGTACACCATATGACTCTCATTTTTTCCAATAATACAAATCCTCACATCAAGCCATGATCTTTCTATTCCTTGTGTGTGTGTGTGTGTGTATACTTCGGTGTTGGGATTGACGAAATTTTTCTGAGGATTTACGAAAATCGAGTTGGTTTAAATTAGCGTAAGCTCTCCACTCGTCGGAATAGATAACTGAGCCTTCAGCGACTTCTTGTTGAATAATTGGCCAAAGTTTTACACGGTTTCTTCTTTGAACGTTAATGGGTCATTTTATGCGGAAAAGGTGTTTTTTTATAAGATTGAATTTTATTGTTTGAATAATAAAAATTACTATTCTCATCTTGGTTGTTATTTTCACGTTTCGACCGATGAAAGCTCCGACCTTCTTCAGGTGCATCTTTTCGAACTTGGGAATCTTATCAAACCTCATCTCCAAATTTCAGAAACAAAAGATTGTTTTTTTTATATTAATTACTTTGTAGGTGTATTGTTGTCGCTTTGTCTTGTTAGGTAAAAATATCTATACCGTACACCCCATTTTTTTTTTAATATACGAATCTTCACGTCCAGGCCATAATCTTTCAATTCCTTGTGTATGTCGTCCGGTGTTGGGATCGACGAAAATTTTGCTGATGATTTACAGAAAAATGACGAAAATTATGTTGGTTGGTTTAAATTAGTGTAAGCTTTTCAATCGTCGGAATAAATAACTGAGCCTTCAGCGACTTCTTGTTGAATAATTGGCTGAAGTTTTACACGGTTTCTTCTTTGAACGTTGGGGTTAGGGGTTAGGGATCCAGGTTCGGTAACCACACATTCTTTCGAAACCAATTAGGAGAAGTGTTTTCCTTGCTCATGTACCGTGGTGATTGAAATATGAGGTATAAATCGCATAACATGTAGATATCATACCAAAGTAGATTCATGACACACGGTACAAAATGGCACCAGAAGGTATCCATATTAACAAACTACCGAATCTGATTGAATATTTTTTAAATAAATTGTAACAAAGTATGTAAGTTTATTGCCAATAAGGTACTGATATCGATCCTGACCCAGTTTTCGTGAGGTTCAACTCGGAAGCGTTCGGCTATCCTACGCAAATGCCCGAGTGTTGACGAGCCGAATGGTACAAGACGACAATTTTGATACGGTGCTGCGTCCTGTGATTGTAAGTTATATTTTCAAGAAATTTTCTAAAAGAAACAAAATAAACAAAACAAGCACAACATAGCGAAGTTACTGTTATCAAATAAATTTTTATTTTTATTTTGATACGTTGCTGCGTCCTATAATTTTTAGTTATAGTTGCAAGAAATTTTTTAAACAACAAAACAAATAAAACAAGCAAAACAGAGCGAAATTACTGTTATCAAATAAATATTTTTAACCCTAAACTCTAACCCTAACAAAAAAAACAAAAAAAACAAGCAAAACATCATTATCATAGGACGCAGCACCGTATCAAAATTATCGTCTGGTACAAATCGGCTCATCAACTCTCGGGCGTTTGCGTAGGACAGCCGAACGCTTCCGAGTCGAACCTCACGAAAACTGGGTCAGGATCGATATCAGTACCGCCAATAACATCATACAACAATAACAAATCAAAATTGGCTAGTCAAAATCAAATTTGTATTCGTCAGCTAAAATGCTATTATTAACTTTTTTTAAAATAAATATTTCTTGGTTCTATAACGACGTCTTTATTGTTAGATTCAGTATCTAAGTTAGACAGTATTATTTACTCCTCTCCAGGAGTTAGGCACAAGGCCAGTTTTATCCTACTCCCACAAGTAAGATGTGACCCAAGGTCGGGTCGGAAAGTGGGGGTTGAAAAGCCAGCGCTCGAGAGGTGAGCACTCTGACCATCAAAAATTGCCTGGGCAGCCCCGTCGGCATTCCCCGGTAGGGGCGCCTCAGGCAGTAAGCAATAAACTTACTCCTCCCCAAAGAGGGGAGGCGAAGCCTGGGAGGGTGGACCTCCTAGAACTGCACAGGACAGACCCATAGACAGGCGTAAATCAAGCCCCGAAGGCCAAGACAATACAAGTCTATGGGGTGCAGTATCCATCGGAACAGATACTACACTTTGATCTTGGCCAAAAGGCCAAGTTTCTGTTTTTAATGTAAGGAAAATCCAACTCTTTAAAAAAAAGGGCATTTTGGATTGGGAAAAAATAAAATTGTCTCAGTCTTGAAAGATTTCTCATTGTCTCACAAAGGACAGAACGCATACTACACTTTGATCTTAGCCGGTAGTTATCTACGAACAGACTGCTTCGCTGTATCACAGTTCTTCAATGTGGCTAGACAAGCAAACTCTTTTAAACGTTGGACTATCTCCAGCAGACCACAAGTCAGTGAATTCTCAATGTTTATATAAACACTATTAGCAACGAAAAGTGCTCAATTCATTTTTATGGAGAGCTTTGCATTATCGCTAATTGTAGCTAGTGTTAACAAATAATATTTTTACACTATATTTATATTTGTAGACGACTACATTTTATATATATGTATATATATATATATATATATATATATTTAGATTTTTCACTTATAAAATAGATCATTCAGTGAAGACCGGGGTTGTTCCAATAAAAAACAAGCTCGATGATACTCGATTACAGAGTACAGAGCATTTATATGTGATTTTATGAAGGCTTACCAAAGCATTCCTTTCAGGACACCAATGATCACCATTAAAGATATTTTTTCTTACAAATACTATTTATTCAAAGTAGTAGTAGTGAAACACGTGTAGGAAAAAACATTTAATTTGAATAAATAGTATTTGTAAGAAAAAATATCTTTAATGGTGATCATTGGTGTCCTGAAAGGAATGCTTTGGTAAGCCTTCATAAAATCACACATATATATATATATATATATATATATATATATACATACCCACTAGTTGTACTGACACGGCGTTACCCGGGATCCATTACGTCCAAATTTGTTTTGTAAATATTTTTATGGTCTATAACCACTTAAGTCTGACTTGTCCACCAAGTTATCTCCCCTGAATTATACTAACCGTCAAGGTGACGCTCAAACTGTTCCGCTCAAACACAACCCTCGTTATGTAACATGTTGGCTTAGAATATTCAGGAGTTATCTCCCCTGAACCATATTCAAGTTATCTCCCCTGAATTATACTAACTGTTAAGGTGACACACAAACTTTTCCATTCTACTTAGAACCCATATCTTACAATATGCCGTGGGAAGTTGGGCAATACAAATATTATGTACAATTATAGAATGAAAATATTTACATTGAAGATAAAAAAAAAACAGGTGTTGATATTTATTTATTCCATACACAGAGATAATCATAAATACTTACATTCATACCGTACACGTGTCCATTGGGTAGCATCATGGGAGGGTTGTTCTCGTTCAATGGGAGCCCTGAAATATTGCAGATAAGCCTGGAATTGGCACAGTGAGCAAATGGTAAAGGCCTAGCAAGCTCGTTCAGATGCTTGCTACACACGGGACAGTCGGGATTCTTCGTCACTTCTTCTTCTGGTTTATAGCAAAGTCTGTTTTTAAAAAAAGGGTCATTAAGGACAAACAACAAAGAAAGGCAAAGTTAATAAATTGCGAAATGATATCAATTTTGGAATTTAAAAAAAAAATTTTTTTTTTTTTTTTATGTTAATCGCTCCAGAGGCTCGACTTGATGTAAGGAGCTAAAAAAGAAAAGAAAATACCACTTCAAGGTCAATAAATAGCCAACGATAAATGTTAGAGAGATAGAGTCCGAGCCAGAATCTTTTCTAGTAAGTATCGATTAAATTTAGGATCTGTCTGTCTGAAACTATACATTTACTTTTACTAATAAAGTAGATCTTGTATCTGTCTGTCTGAAACCGAAACTATACTATAAGTTACTAAATTGCAAAATTATATGAAATTTTTGAATTTGATAGTAAGTAAAATAATGATAATAATGATAATGATATATTAATAATAATAATAATAATAATAATAATAATGATGATGATAATAATAATATACAAGAACAGACATGACTGTGTGGGGAAAGCAGTACACCGGGAACTGTGCAAACAATTGAATTTCGAATACGCACACAAATGGTACAAACATAAGCCAGAAACAGTACTGGAAAACGAAAAACACAACATCATCTGGGATATGGATATACAAACAGACAAACTCATACAAGCAAGGAGACCGGATGTTATAATAATCAACAAGAAAGAAAAATCTTGCAAAATCGTAGACTACGCCGTTCCAGCAGACCACAAAGTGAAAATCAAAGAAACGGAAAAACGAAGCAAATACACGGAACTAGCCTGAGAACTGAGGAATATGGAGCATGAAGAAAGTCAGTACAATACTAATAATCGTAGAAGCACTAGGAACAATCCCAAAAAACCTGGAAAAAAAACTGGGAGAAATTGGAATCAAAGGGATCATTGGAACTATACAAAGGACGGCAATGATCAAAACAGCTACAAGCATAAGAAAAATCATTGAATGCGGAAACCAACCTGCATAAGCTATGAAGGGTCACATGGAATCTACTACAGGAAGAAAACAAAACCACAGAAAGAACACATCACAAACAAAGGAACAGAAAATGCAAGAAATATCACTTCATAAGCCCCCCCCCCTCCCAATAAATAACACCGGCCTAAACTGACAGGACACAAAAATGAACCAATGAACAGAAATAGCAAGAAACACCATCAGCCCCCCCCCCCCCCAAATGTTACCAACCTAGGCTGACACCACACGAAATATTTGCATAGGGTCAAGGAGGATGAGAAGACCGAGGAGGGACAGCACAAAGCAGACCTCCACTGGAAGTGCAGAGACTACTGGGACCTTGGGGAGGCTTATTGTCACCCAAATCCTAGAGAAGACCACTGGTCCTTACCAGCGAGAAATCAATGGTAAACGGCTGTTGTGATACTGCAAGTTTATTTGCGGTGGCTATCGAAAAGAGGTGGAGAATACTGGAAATTTGGGGAGGCTTGTTGTTACTCAGACTCCAGGGAATACCACCGGTTGTCGGTGAGCAATCACTGATGACCTGTGTGAGAAATCCTAGTGAGTACATAATAATAATAATAATAATAATAATAATAATAATAATAATAATAATAATAATAATGATGATGATGATGATGATGATAAATACTGATAAAGGAGTTGCTTAACAATTGGATCTAACTAGTGTTGGGACGATTAATCGGAAACCGGAAAACTTGAGCCTAATTGTGTATTCCAAAAACGATTCTTTTAATTTAAAACTTAATTTTCCATTTTCTGGTACTAATGATAAAATAATAAATATTTATTGATTTTAAAACTACCAGTAAAACTAAAATTTATAGCTCATAGTAACGAATGTAGGTAAAAATGGCACTGGAAAAAAGGGTCCGATAAAAATGGCACGCGTGTATATATATATAGTCTCGGAAGTTTCTCAACCATTAAAACTATATTTAAAAAAAAACAAAAAAAAACAAAAAACTGATAGTCTCAAGTCTTCCAGTGGAAAATCACTCATGTAAGTCAATTTATTTTTTACAGTTATTATATTAGTTTATTTCTAACACTATTTTAAGGGATCATCAGTTGTTTACCATGAAAAACTGTTTCGGGAATTTAAAAACAAGACAGTATTTAATTTCATGGCTTCCCAGCAGAGTTGATCAGACCCCACTTTCCTTAAAAGACAAAACATAAACGTTCCTTATACTAAATCTACGCTGTTCGTCTGTCTAATCAAATTTATCCGTTACTTACAAAAATGTTGCTGCATTTTAAAGTGTTTGGACGAATCCATGACACTATTATTTAAGTGATTAATGTATTATTTTTAGTTTTATATTATAAATATAAAAAACATCAATACATCAAAAAATAAAAAATAAATAAATAAATATGTATATATATACAGTGTAAAGAAGCTTTGAGTTATTTTAAACAAAAAGACAAAGAAAAAAAAAAGGAAAATGCAGTTTAAATTCCCAGAGAAACTAACTAAATCCAAAATAGTGTAGACTTAACATTTGTTGGAAAATTCATTGAATAAATAATATATAATAGTAAGTAAATAAAATAAAAAAGGGGAATTAAGTATCTAACAGTGAAACAAAAGCAGACCTTAACGTAAGCATCTAATATTAACACGGGGATCTTCAGCTGTTTACCATGTAACTGTTTCGGAGATTTAAAAACAGGACAGTTATATGCATGGCTCTCCAATGGTACAGATAAAACTACCATTTCCCCAATAATCAAGTGTCGAAATAATTCAGCTTAAAATGTTACTTATATATACATAAATAAATAATAATAAAACAATAATAATAATAATAATAATATACTACCCTTAAGACTACCGTGTGATATGGTAATTTGCATATCAAATAAAATTCTTTATTACAATAGTAATACTAGTAATAATAATAAAATACTATCTAAACACTACACCTACGAACCATTCTACGATATGGTAGCTAGAAATAAAATTATATAGGAATCAGGGTTGCATTAAAAAAAAAAAAAAAAAAAAAAAAAAATTTGAAAATTTTTTTTTTTTTTTTATATATATATAGGAACAAAATGGCACAAGTGAAAAATATAGATGAAAATCTCACAATGAGTTTATCAAAATCTTGGATAAAATACATAAAAGGGAAACAGTAAAAAGTTTGTCAAATTAAAAAGAACATTATATCTACATTTAAAAGTAGATGAGGATTCAACGCTAAATTACCCCCCCCTCCCTAAAATTCCACCTTTTATTGGCGATTAGGCGATTTTAGAAGAATCGGAATTAGTAATGTTATTGGAAGCAGGAATTTAGAACAGAATCTGTAATTGTATCGGAATTGGGAAAAATATTGGAATCGTCCCATCACTAGTTCTAAGTGACAGTTTTCACAACTTTGATGGTTCAATCCTCGATACAGGCCATGATAATGAATGTTCTGTCTAGTGTAGAATAGATCTAGCATTTATCTCCCTTTGCCGGCCCTTTTTTCTATGGGGATTCCTTCAAACCTGTCACCGCGGCAGTCTTCCAGTACATTGTCCCCGATCTATTTAGCTGCTTTCTTCACAAAACCTCATGGAGAGTTTTTCAATCTCTTTAAATATCCCGACATTTTAAGCATCGCTGGTAAGAATTATTGCTTTTCTTCTCTCTAAAACTAGAATTAAATAGTGCTAGTTTTATTTTCTTTTATCGAAACAAACTTTGTTTATCTTTTCCCCCACGTGTTAGTCTATATATCGTCGCTTATAACTCGCCTATTTCCTAGTGTAATTTGTATTTTTTCTGTTCTAGTATTATATTTTACGCTCAAAATATCTTCTGTTCTGCAATATCATTTAGCTTACAGCTCACTTTAGATTTTAGTAACTCCCCGTCTCTGCCTTGTCTCCATTTTGTATTTACATGTTTCTGAAACAATGTTTTTACTCTTTTTCAGTTTTTCTTTTGTCGATGATCAATAAACCTGTGTCTAAAATATACCATGCCTCAGAGTCTTGATTGTCGATAAGAATTTATACTACTTGTCCGAGGGTTTGCACCCGGTGATGGCCGACGGAACAAGAACAATCTACCATCATCATTATAATCAGTTTTATGTCTATTTTACATACTGGCATGTGTTGGACGGCTTTTAGAAATTCACTTCTAAACTAACCTGGTTAGGTCTTTATTTATCCCTCTTTCTCTCAAGTCCATCTTTATGAATTTCTTCCATGTTTTTCTTTGGCCTTCCCCTGCCAACTGACCCTGCTACCTCAACTGTTCTACATCTACTAACTCAAATACCCTCATCATCATATTCAGTTTAACGTCTGTTTTACATGCTGACATGTGTTGGACGGCTTTAAGAAATTTATTTCCAAACTAACCTATCTCTGGCCAGGTCTTTATTTATCCCTCTTTCTCTCAAGTCCATCCTTATCACTTTCTTCCCATGTTGGTTTTCTCCTGCTAATTGATGCTGTTACCTCAACTGTTCTACATCTAATAACCGAAGAACCCTCATCCATTCTTTCATCATCATCATCATATTCAGTTTAATGTCCGTTTTAGATGATGGCATGTGTTGGACGGCTTTTAGAAATTGACTTCTAAACTAACTTATGTAAATATCAAACCTCTGTATATATCTTTATAAAATGACGGAGAAAAATGCTGCATTTTTCAGACAAATGAACCCAGTTTCAGGAGGAAAAGTGACGCCCTCCCCTACACCTCGATTTAAAAATAGTGCATATTTTAAAGCATAATCAAGTGCCATTTTTGCAGTCTTTGGTATGACTTGACTGAAAATTGAACCCTGGTACCCCGGTCCATTAGCTAACACTTTAACCATTATACCAAATGGCCTGGGAAAGGAATGGTGCTCCCCCGTACATTTTGGTGTAATCGCAGATGAAAAAGGAGCCTTCATGTCGTCCTCGACTATGATCGACCACTTTATTGGCAAATAGTTTGAATGTTCGCTAATAGGTTGAGAGACCGGTGTTCGAAGAATAAGAAGAAGAAAAAGAAGACGAAGAGAAAAAGAAGAAGAAAAAAAGAAAAGGAGAAAAATAAAAATGTGAAAGATAAATCGTGACATTAAATGAATAGAAGAAAAGAAAAAGACGAAGGAGAAGAAGAAGGAGAAGAAGAAGGAAAGAAAAAAGTTAAAAAAAAAGAAAAGGAGAAAAAGAAAAATGTGAAAGATAAATCGTGACATTAAATGAATAAAAGAAAAAAGAAAAAAAAACAAGAAAATAAGAAAAATTAGAAAAATAAGAAAAATAAGAAGAAGTGTGAAAGATAAAGTGATCTGATGAAAACCAGTGTCCACCACCTGTAAAAAAATAAAATAAATAGCTGTCGACCACGTGAAAGGATACGGTGTCTTAAGGGCAGATAACCCAGCCTGGAGTGTGGCCGTAAACACGGCCATGTTGTTTAATTGGTGCAGTTTGAAATTGTCTTCCCTAAATTGTTGGACCAGTCCTTGCCATCTGTTTGGATCCAAAAGTTCCTGGAATTAAAAAAAAAAAGAAAGAAAGAAAATGAAAACAAATTTATAAACTCAATAAAACTTCAAAACTAAAAGTGAGTTATCTCCCTTTGAAGTAAGATTAGAAGCGGATGTGTAGAAATATTGTTTAAAACGGTATTCTTCAACATAAGGCTAGAGTAAGGTAAAAAAAAAAGTGGAAATTTTTATTAGATGTGAAACTTTTATTCATCCCAAAAAAGGCATATTGCCACCGAAGCATAAGGGACCGGGTTTTAGGATCCAAAACTCCCTGGAATCAAAAGAGAAACAGAAAACAAACAATAATTAATGTCGAAAATGACCCCTCCCCCTCCTCTTTAAAATTTAGTAAAGTTATTATAAAACTTTTTTCTCAGTAATCGTGTGTTTTAGTTTCTAAACTGAAGAAATATTATCGTTAACAAGAATTTTAGCGGGTGGATAATTTTTGACAATATACGTAATAGTCACGAGGCTGTTATAACAAGACGTTGTCACGTGGGGAGTCCGGAGACCACGAGTGTCGCATTTGTTCTGACCAGTTTCTCCGGCAATAGCTCTGTGCCCACATTGTAAAAATTAGATCCCCAAAACTGTGATATTGTCACGACTGATCTGAACGGGGTAAGCAGTCTTTTGAAATTACTTCTTCAAAAATAATGAAAAATGGATGAGTCTGCAAGCTGAAAGGATTGACCGAACAAGACATTTGTGTGTTAGAAAAAAACGTAATTTATTCTTAAAATTCCATTTTATCAGCCAAACGCTGGTACATGATTTACTCGCAACCAAGTTGGACTTTTGTAGTCCGTGTCAGACATGCGTCTGTCTCATTTAGTGGCAGCTGCAAAACTGAAAAACTCTCTCTCAAAGAGAAAGAAAATCTGTCATTCAAAAGATACCCCATCTCCTCCAGATACAAATTTATCGAAAGTTCTGCCAGTTGACTTAACTCTTTGCAATCTATAAAGGTATTAATGTAATTCCACTTCATTGTTTCTTAAATCCCTTGTAGAGCTGCTGAAGTTGGGCCCAGAGTTAAAGTTATTCAGTATAGAATAATTTGTGTGAAAGAAAAATGCAAAGTGAAGGAAAAATATAATACACGTGTAGAGGGTAATGGATTTATTGCTAGAACTGAAAACAAGGTAATTTGGCACCTAAATGAGAATTAGGCATTGCTACTGATAATATTCAAACAGTAAACATAAAGCTTACATATACATATGTATATATACACATGAAATAAGCACATACATCAATATTCGCTAATGTATTACGGCTTACATAGCTTCTGTTGCTACTTCAACGTTTTATACCTTACACATATATACATACACATGAAATAAGCATATACACCAATATTCGTTTATGTCTTACGGCTTACATAGCTGCTACTTCAACATTTTATACCTTACACATATACATACACATGAAATAAGCACATGACAATATTCGTTAATGTCATCACTTACACAGCTATTGCTACTTCAATGTCTTATACCTTACACATATACATACACATGAAATAAGCACATGTCAATATTCGTTAATAGCTTATCGCTTACACAGCTGTTGCTACTTTAACGTCTCATACCTTACACATATACATACACATGAAATAAGCACATATCAATATTCGTTAATAGCTTATCGCTTACACAGCTGTTGCTACTTTAACGTCTCATACCTTACACATATACATACACATGAAATAAGCACATATCAATATTCCTTAATAGCTTATCGCTTACACAGATGTTGCTACTTCAACGTCTTATACCTTACACATATACATACACATGAAATAAGCACATGTCAATATTCGTTAATAGCTTATCGCTTACACAGATGTTGCTACTTCAACGTCTTATACCTTACACATATACATACACATGAAATAAGCACATGTCAATATTCGTTAATAGCTTATCGCTTACACAGCTGTTGCTACTTCAACGTCTTACACCTTACACATATACATACACATGAAATAAGCACATATCAATATTCGTTAATAGCTTATCGCTTACACAGATGTTGCTACTTCAACGTCTTATACCTTACACATATACATACACATGAAATAAGCACATGTCAATATTCGTTAATAGCTTATCGCTTACACAGCTGTTGCCACTTCAACGTCTCATACCTTACACATATACATACACATGAAATAAGCACATGTCAATATTCGTTAATAGCTTATCGCTTACACAGCTGTTGCCACTTCAACGTCTTATACCTTACACATATACATACACATGAAATAAGCACATATCAATATTCCTTAATAGCTTATCGCTTACACAGCTGTTACTAATTCAACGTCTTATACCTTACACATATACATACAAATGAAATAAGCACATATCAATATTCCTTAATAGCTTATCGCTTACACAGCTATTGCTACTTCAACGTCTTATACCTTACACATATACATACACATGAAATAAGCACATATAAATATTCGTTAATAACTTATCGCTAACACAGCTGTTGCTACTTTAACGTCTCATACCTTACACATATACATACACATGAAATAAGCACATGTCAATATTCGTTAATAGCTTATCGCTTACACAGCTGTTGCCACTTCAACGTCTTATACCTTACACATATACATACACATGAAATAAACATATATATAAATTTATTATTAATGTCATAAACATAAGTGCTGCTGCTGCTTCTTCTTCCTATGCATCTATGGAACATTAATGTGTATACATTGAATGTATATATTAGCAGAATTCGAAATTGTTGTTCTCATATGAATTCATTATCGTAAATTAACAAGTACTATTTACCACATAGTCGTTTTTAAGTCCAATGTAAACAAATTCTTTTTAAGTCGCCCTCCTAAATAATCAAAGGCTGCCCAATTTCCACCATCGTTATCAATGTCTCACCGTCGACCTGACTCTGATTAACCCTTATCCTCGAGTGGCCTTTGGGCCTTGATAAGATAATTCTTTAGTAAAAAAGAAAAAGGAACAACAAAAAAAAACAACAACAATCAAACAAGAATCTTTAGGGGCGCCGTTAAACCCCTCATTTCTAAGAGACAAGTTTTATCTGAGCTACTTATCTGAAAATGTCAAATATTACCCTAACCTGATACCAATTGCACTCAAGAGGTGCCACCAAACCATACACTAAAAAAGAAAGGAGCATTTTTTTCTTAGGTACTTGAGGTTATCATAAAAAGGTAAAATCTTGCTACATACAAATTGCAATTTAACAGCCATATTGGCTAAACTAAACATTTCTAAGAGCCATTTTTTTCTTAGGTACTTGAGGTTATCATAAAAAGGTAAAATCTCGCCACATACAAATTGCAATTTAACAGCCATATTGGCTAAACTAAATATTACTAAGAGCCATTTTTTTCTCTGAGTACTTTTGGTAGTCATAAAAATGAGAAAAAAAAAAAAAAACTCATTCTTTGTCAGCTATTGTGCAGCGTTTGTTTATTATTAAGACTATTAGGATCGTGTATGGAGTGCTGTTGTCATATTTGGGCTGGTGAATCTCTGTCTCATTTGAGGGTTCTTGATAAGGTGCAGAAACGTATCTGTAATTTCTTCTTCTCTACACCCTCTCTCTTTCACAGACGTGATGTTGCTAGTCTCGGTCTTTTCTATAAATACTATTATGACATGTGTTCTTCGAAATTGTGTGATCTATTTCCTGCTTCCTTTGCTCCAGCTCGTTTGACTCATTGGTCTAGTGGTCTTCATCAATTCGCTGTTTTGATACCTCGTTATAATACAGCTTCGTATTCCAGTAGCTTCTTTCCAAGAACTGCAGGCTTGTGGAATTCTCTTCCTGCTGACTGTTTTCCTCCTACATATAGCCTTGGTATTTTCAAGACTATGGCAAATAGGCATCTCCTGTCTTTGCGATCATCATATTTCGTTTTTGTTAACTCCTTTCATCAAGTGGCTTCATGCCTTGTCTGGAGCGATTTTCATAAAAAAAAAGGATTCCTACTATCTCGCATATCTTTTCTCCGTCGAAGCTGTTCTTGCTTTACAGGACAGACTATCTGAATTGTATCATTACAAAAAATACACTCCTTCCGGTTGCATATTTTTGCTAGTATATAGGGTGGGCAAAAATAAGGGTCCTATTTTTAAAAATTCATAACTTTTTTATTTATTGATTTAAAAAATTTTTTTTTTAGAATAAGTAAAGGACCCCTTCCGAAGCAAGCATGAGCCGTATTAGCCCTAAGGAACGTACCCTCATTTAGAAAACATTATTTTTGCTTAAAAAACTCAAAACAGTGTAAAAAACAATACTTTAGTTTTTGTAAGTTTTAAGAAGTGTTTTTCGGCTAAAATTTGTTTTGTTTATTTCAAAAAATCTCGGAAGGGTCAGTCTACACACACATAAAGTTTGGTGAGTTTAACTTTTATTTTGTGGAAGTTATTCAAATTCAAGTTATTCAAATTTAAAGATAGGACCCTTATTTTGGCCCACCCTGTATAATCTAAGTGTTGAGTTTTCTAATGAGCTGCTGACTGTGATCATTTTTTGTTGACATACGCTACCTCCCGCTACCACAAAGGATCAGAGTTTCCTGCAGTATTAAGGAGGTCGATGGTCACTTTGCTGTATTGTTCATACCAGTTGAGGATACGTCTTCAGCAATCAGTCGGACAGCGTCCGGCCCATTTTTGAGTTAGTGACCTGATGAGCCGAGATATGATTCTGTAATTCTAGGTGCTCCATTTTCCCAGGCTTTACCGTCTCTCTTTGGGAAGGGGTTTAGTTTATTGTTAATCACGTAAGGTGCCCCATACCGGGGAATGCCGACGGGGCTGATCAGGCATTTTTGTGGGCCAGAGTGCACTTTCTCTTTCAATTACAACCTTCCGACCTTGTATCACATCAATTACAACCTTCCGACCTTGTATCACATCAATTACAACCTTCCGACCTTGTATCACATCAATTACAACCTTCCGACCTTGTATCACATCTCTCCACCTTGTGTTTTCACTACATAGACAAATAGATTCACTAGTCGTCTCTCTATTTCCCCCACTCGCAGAAATGAAAAGTTAAATTATTTATTTTTTTAATAAGAATAGAGCACATAACCCTGACATTTTAACATTTTTTTAACCTGGTTATCATACTTGTACCAGACTTCACCATCTCTTTTTGAGAAGAGGTTAGTTTATTGCTAACAGACCTGAGGTGCCCGTACAGAGGAATGCCGACGGGGCTGCTCAGAATTTTTTTTTGTGGGCCAGAGTGCACACACCTCTTGTGCGCTAGCTTTTCTACCCCCCCCCCCTCCACCTTCCGTCACATTTTCCCACGGTGGGAGGGGGTAAATACCAACTCTGGAGGAAACGTCATTTTTTGGTATGCAAGATTTGATAAATGAAAAGATACTTCACGGGATCACTTTTTATTTCCTCCTCCATCCGTGTACACCCACACACACAACAAGGCAAGTGCAAATACGTCATGACAGCAACAATCAGACGGCAAACAACGGCGAGAGATTATTATTATTATTATTATTATTATTATTATTATTATTATTATTTTCTTTATTTTTTGTAGGAAGTTTTTTTAGTTGTGTAATAACAGAAAAGTCTGAGAAGTTATTTTTCATGGAACGCGAAGAAGATGGGAGGAAATGGAAGGACGTAATTTGCACGTAGGGACGAAATGTGTCAGTCTTGCGGGGGGGGGGGTGAAGAAGAAGAAGAAGAAGAAGAAGAAGAAGAAGAAGAAGAAGAAAATGGGAGAAGAAGAAGAAAATGGGAGAAGAAGAAAATGGGAGAAGAAGAAAATGGGAGAATAAATGGGAAGACGAAGAAGAAAATGTGAGAAGAAGAAAAAGAAAATGGGAGGGGGAGAAGAAAAAAGAAGAAGAAGAAGAAAAAGAAAAAGAAAATTGGAGAAGAAAGAGGAAGAAGAAGAAGAAAAAAAGAAGAAAAAAGGGAAGAAAAGAGGAGGAGAAAAACAAGAGAACAAGCAAACAAAGAAGAAGAAAACAAAGAAGAAAATAAGGAAAAGAAAACAAAGGAAGGGGAAAAAGAAAAGAAAACGAAGAAGGAAAATAATGGAAGGAGAACAAGAAAACAAAGAAGAAAACGAAGAAAAAGAAAACAAAGAAAAAAACGAGGAGAAAGAAGAAAACAAGAAATCAAGAAAAGAAAAAGAAAAAAAAAAGAAAACAATGAAGGATGAAAACAAGGAAAGTGGAGGGGGGGGGATAAAAATACAAGAAATCTATTCGGCATGTGTTTCTGGCCTAATTTATGTCTTATCTCCGATTTCGAACAACCACTTTTCATAAATAAAGCGGAAATTAAATTCAATAACTATATATATTTTTTTAAAAAATTTTAATCAATCAACCAGCGGTTAATTCTTTTGTTTACATTTTCAAGACTTTAAAAAAGTAAATTTAAAAAAAAATTTCAGTTAATTAAATTCTAATTAAGTTGGTGTCTGTTAATTATTTGCGCATGTTCAATGTTGCATCGGCCGACCGTTTTCCCCAAAAGCAGCATCTCAATTTCTCAAATGAACAAAGGAAAAAGAAAATGTCAGAAATGATTTTGTCAAATAGAAGAAAAGAAAATATCTCTCCCCTTCCTTTCTGTGGAAATATCGCATATTTGCCAGTCAACGGACCCCCCCCCCCCCGACCCTTACACACCCATAAAATATTTCCAACTTAGTGGGTTTAGGTTGTTCAGTACTAAGTGCTTTTGTCTCCCCAAATCCGGGAGATGGAATTAAGTTCATATCTCGTCGAGAACCGAGAAATCTCGTAAGCGAAATCTCTTCTGTTTGGGAGACGGGGGTACTAAGTTGGGAGCTGTGCACCAAGAGGCCTGTTCACGTCGGTTTTAAATTCTTGCATGTCGGTACAGTCGGGGAAACAGGGAGCAGGGAGGGAATTCCAGAGGTAGGCAGCACGATGGAAAGAAGCTACTGGAGTAGAAAGGCTCTCCGGCATCTGGAGACCTCCACAGTGAATGGATGGGACACAGCTGATTGTCGGGTTGGTCTAGTGCAGGGGCGGGCAACCTCCGGCCCGCGAAGGCTTAGCGCCAGGCCCGCCACCCTGCTAGGCTTCATTATTGCAACCGGCCCGCGGAGCTCCCAATAAAACTCATATCATTTTGAAAATGATGTACACGAAGTCTCACCTTCGCTCCCAACTCTCGGACCGCCACCTCAATGACATTCTTCTGTTGTCTACCTCGACCATCGAGCCAGACATGGAAATACTTTTTCATGGCAAACAGCACCAGCAGTTTCATTGATTTGCAGAGTGTTCAATGCAATTTTTGTACAATTTATTCATGTAAACAAAATATAGTAATTCCGAGATTTCGTTTTTCACTCCGGCCCGCGATCTCCTTCCAAAAGTCTCATCTGGCCCTCACTCTGAAAAGGTTGCCCGCTCCTGATTTAGATCTAACATGTAATGAGCTCCTGGTCTAGTGTATTCACGCCGAGGGGACACCAGAGCAGAAAGTCCATCGGAGCACAATCAATTGAAGTACTTGTACAACAGGCACAAGGATGCAACATTGCTGTGATGGGGCAGGGGCTGGATAGTGATGGACCTATTAAGTTGGCGACTCGTTTTTGGACTTTGTCTAAAAGGGAGAGAGACTAGTGGTTGATGCACCAGCACAAAATTACCCAATTTTCCTGAATTCGTTTCATCATTATTCATCATTAAGGGAACCATAAGTGATAAATTCACTAAATTGTATCCCATAAATAGCTGCTGCATCATGACTGAATACCAGCTTTGTTAAAAAACAATAATACGTATCAATTTTAGGTAAATTATAAAGACTCAGAAATAGTAATATGTGTCAGCCATAACCTTTCCTTCAAATTATTTGATGCATATTGACAGCAAATTATAAAGGTTACTCTTGTTGAACAAAAAAATCATTTATTTTGGTCAAATACCGAACGAATGTACGATGTAATATCTTCTAGATTTACAGCATAGCTATTGATTCAGTTGGACTAATAAAAAGCTTTAGAATCCATACATATCATGGTGATAAACCAGTTTCAGCATTTTAATGGACTCATAACTGAACTCCTGTCCACTGTCACATAGTTGATCGCTTGAAAACCTGGCTAGTCGACATATCAAACCACGAGTAATTAGAAAATCATATGCAATTATCTTTTAGAAAATAGTATGGTTTGGTATGTAGATATTTTTTTGGTCAAATTGTAACAAAACTTTGTCTTCTAAACTTTAAAAACAGTATGAAAATTGAGAAAATAGTGTTAGACGATGTATTTGAGGTTGCGAGCACTAATTCAATAGGCTTAAAACTTATTTTTCAGGTGTTTTTTTTTTTAAAAGAAATTTGGGAATTTTATAAAATTTCCAGATAAATATACAGGGTGGGCAAAAATAAGGGTCCTATTTTTATAAATTCATAACTTTTTTATTTATTGATTTTTTCTTTTCTTTTTAGAATAAGTAAAGGACCCCTTCCGAAGCAAGCATGAGCCGTATTAGCCCTAAGGAACGTACCCTCATTTAGAAAACATTATTTTTGCTTAAAAAACTCAAAACAGTGTAAAAAACAATACTTTAGTTTTTGTAAGTTTTAAGAAGTGTTTTTCGGCTAAAATTTGTATTGTTTATTTCAAAAAATCTCGGAAGGGTCAGTCTACACACACATAAAGTTTGGTGAGTTTATATATATATATATATATATATATATATATATATATATATATATATATATATATATATATATATATATATATATTGTGTATTTTGGATAAGTTTAAAAGATCAGTTCAAATGTCTCTTGAGAACCGGTGTCTCCGACAATATACGTAGGTTTCACTACCACAACCTTGTGGAGACGTCTCACTATGCACCTATCGCGTATATAAATGACACACAATGCTTCAAACAAACTACATCACCCTCTTAGAGAATGTTTTGTGAGGACACAGTAAAAAAAAAGGCGGGAAATCTTGAGGTCCTAAACCAGTGCCAGCGAAAAAGGAAAGATTTGAAGTGACCTTGATGAAAACCAAGAAGAAACGGTACATAAAAAAATAATTATATAAAATAAAATAAATAAATAAAACCGCCGACACTTGTCTTCTTCCTCCCATGCCCGCCTGCTGGCTGGCTTCAGCGCGGCGCGCGGGGTGGCTCAACTCTACAGAAACATCTTGAAAGCTGGCACAGAAGCGATTTGGGTTGAGGAAGAGAGGGAGAAGACGTAAAAATAAAAAAGCGGGGAGTGAGTGCGGGTGGGTTAGGTTTGGTGGGGGTGCGAATGGGAAAATAAATTTGAAAAATCACTTCACCTTCCCTTACTTTTGCCCCCCCCCCCATCGCATTTTTTTTTTTTTTTTTTGTAATTTTTTTCTTCTTTTTTCGCTCTTTCATTTTCTTTGTTGGGGTGGAGTGGGATCTCGTTGCCCAGCCAGTGCGCCTCGACCGGATGTAGTATGTACCTTTTGCGGCGGTTGTTTTTTTTTTCTAACTACTGTTTACACCTTAAATGAACTGGTTGCTGCTGGCTACCTCATTCTATTTAGATAATCGACGTGAATATATATATATATATATATATATATATATATATATATATATATATATATATAAAGTTTTATTTATACAAACATTATTGGTTACATATGTGCATACATGTTTCGGTTGTACTTTTCCCAGAAAGTCAACCTCATCAGACCAAGAATTTTCGAGAAAGTATATATATATATATTCGCCCATCCACCAAAATCACAGCCCCCCCTCCCTCTCTACCCATCCCCATTTTCCCTGCATACACCCCCCCACACACAAACATTCCAACTCACTCTTCCCCTTCAATCTCGACCACAGCCATCTGGTCAAACACCCCCTCCCCCTCTTCCTCCAATCTCTCTCTGCCATCCATTTTACCCCTGCTCATCCCCCACCTCTTTCTCTCATCGCCAGCCACAGTAGTCCTTGCTCCCTCCACTCTTCCCCTTTTTTTCTCCCACTCATTTTCATTCTCTAACAAGTACGGACGTCCAGCAAGACGCTGCCATTATTTTTCATTTTATTTTATTTTTCTTCCCAACATGTCTACCCTACATGTATCTGTGCTTGCATGATATCTTTTCCCTATATCATCATCCTGATGAAGTCTTATAAATAAAGACGAAACGTTGATGTACACATAAAAAACATCCAGTTTTTGGTTTTCCTTTTTCATTTTACCATCACGTCGGATTACCTTCATCCTTCTCTTCCCATATATATATATATATATATATATATATATATATATATATATATATATGGGAAAATGAAAAAGGAAAACTAAAAAATGGATGTTTTTTATGTGTACATCAACGTTTCGTCTTTATTTATAAGACTTCATCAGGATGATAAAATAGAGAAAAAATGTCATGCAAGCACAGATACATGTGGGGTAGACATATTGGGAAAAATAGACTGAAATAGTGGCCAACTGCTGGGTGGACGTCCGTATTTGTTGGAGAAATAGAAATGAAAAATAGGGACGTCCACCCAGCAGTTGGCCACTATTTCAGTCTATTTTTCCCAATATGTCTACCCCACATGTATCTGTGCTTGCATGACATTTTTTCTCTATTTTATCATCCTGATGAAGTCTTATAAATAAAGACGAAACGTTGATGTACACATAAAAAACATCCATTTTTTGGTTTTCCTTTTTCATTTTCCCATCACGTCGGATTACTTTCATCCTTCTCTTCCCATATATATATATATATATATATATATATATATATATACTTCTCTCGTAAGATGGTAGGAAAAATCCCAGCAAAGAAAAATCAAAATTAAGAACGTAATATTTATTTATTATTCGGTACAGAACATCAGTACAACATCAATACCATTGGTTTCAATCTCAGGTGTTATCTTCAACTTTGTTGTTATTTGGTAGAGAAAATCGAGCTCTACTAAGTGACAACAAAGCTGAAGATAGCCAGGAGGTTAACGCCTTCTGAGCTTGAAACCAATGGTACTGATGTTGCAGTACTGATTTTCTGTGCCGAATAATTTATATACTATTATTACGTTAATTCTTAACTAGCGGACCCGTGTAAATTACACGAAATGATGTTTTTAATACTAATTATTTTGTTCCTAACCTATACATGTTTGAATAAAATATGATAAGATTTGAACTTGTATATTTATTTTTTGAAAATGAACAATACATGAAACAATTTACAAAACTTCTTTATATACAATATTTCTAGTGAAGATAATATTTCGACGACTAAACCTTACTTTGTAAATGCTTTAGATTAAATTAAATTTGGCTCCAATTCATGAATATTTATTTACTCCTCTCCAGGAGTTAGGCACAAGGCCATTTTTATCTTATGCCCACAAGTAAGATGTGACCCAAGGTCGGTCGGAAAGTGGGGGTTGAAAAGTCAGCGCTCGAGAAAAAATGAGCACTCTGGCCATTAAAAATTGCCTGGGCATCCCCGTTGGCATTCCCCGGTAGGGGCGCATCAGGCAGTAAGCAATAAACTTACTCCTCCCCAAAGAGGGGAGGCGAAGCCTGGGATGGGTGGACCTCCTAGAACTGCACAGGGCAGACCCATAGACCGGCGTAAATCAAGCCTCGAAGGCCAAGACAATACAAGTCTATGGAGTGCAGTATCCATCGGAACAGATACTACACTTTGATCTTAGCCAAAAAGCCAAGCCAATTCATGAGTAGCATACAAAGATTCGGAAGGTCGTTGCTTTCGATGTAAGTATGACACACAAAATCACACACGCTATTGTATTAATATGTGTCTTCCTGGTCGTCCCCTCCCTACCTCTCTTCCCCTTCCCCTCGAAATGTAGAAAAAAATCTTAGTGGTTGGTTGGGATCGAACTATAAACCAGTCGGGCCGAAGTCAAAAATACTACGTCGCTAACCGTTGCGCCAAATGGAAATACTTGAAATGTTTCGAAAATTAGGCGAGTTGAATGTTTTTCAAAATCTAGGTGCGGCACGCATGCGCAGAGCTTTTGCCGGAAGCGTGACACACGAACACACACGCTCTTGTATTAATATATAGATTGTAAGTTTTCAACTTATTAATATAATATTAACTGTTTCTGTTACCTTTATCCTTTAATTAATCTTTTGATTTTATTTTTAACCACTTCCGGTGCAGTTGTAATGGCTTTTAACTAAGCTTCTTATTTGAACTTTTTTCGCCAGTTTTTCCACCAGCTGATAATAAACTTCACAGTCCTTATAACCTTGTTCTCATTGAAAGATCATATATGTAAGTGAGTTTTTTTCTTTTAATAACTTTTATATTTTGTATAATTTGATAAATGCTTTGCTGTTTCCTACGGTGTGCTAAGATCAAAGTGTAGTATCTGTTCCGATGGATACTTCACCCCATAAACTGGTATTGTCTTGGCCTTCGGGGCTTGATTTACGCCGGTCTATGGGTCTGCCCTATGCAGTTCTAGGAGGTGCACCCTCCCAGTCTTCGCCTCCCCTCTTTGGGGAGGAGTAAGTTTATTGCTTACTGCCTGAGGCGCTCCTACCGGGGAATGCCGACGGGGCTGCCCAGATAATTTTTAATGGCCAGAGTGCTCACCTTCTCGGGCGCTGGCTTTTCAAGTCCCACTTTCCCGACCCTACCTTGGGTCACATCTTACTTGTGGGAGTAAGATAAAAACTGGCCTTGTGCCTAACTCCTGGAGAGGAGTAAATAAATACTCCTTACATATAATATAAACGTTTTTTTTTCCTTTAAATTTGAACCCTTATATACACCCCTAAACTATGTTTCCACCTAATCTGCTAAAATTTGAGGAATACATACATCAACTCGTCTCTCTATTTCTAACTTACTGTGTGAATAAGGGTGTTAGTATGTTGTTCCATTAATGCTGTCTATATGCCTTTAATTTAGTGTCTATACCCTGTGCCGATGATGAGATATAATAGTTACAATAAAAATACATGGTCTCTGAAACGATCGTACACAATTCTGTTGTTTGTTGATTTCTTGGAACACAGATTGATAATGTAAAAGTGTTTACAGAAATTTATGCTATATATATATATATATATATATATATATATATATAATAATATTTTTAATAAATAAATATTAAATATTTAAATACCTAGAGACATCGATGTTTCATGCTAACGCAATCTTCAGTCTAGGAACTAATTCCCGACGGTCGGTAGGCGCGAACCCCGAACACAAATCGCCACTGATTCGTAGTCGGTGATCTTAACCAAAGGGCCATCGTCAATTAGTTAGTAAATATAGAGTAACTTTAACTGTAAATAGCGACACGTGGCCGCTATTCACCAGGCAGCTAGAGTGATCTTACGAAACGGTGTTCGGGTCGCGCATATAGCTATTAGTACTGCTATATATATATATATATATATATATATATATATATATATATAAGAGACATAATATAGGTATCCACAGACACGTGTTTTGTCATATCTATGACTCATCAGTGCAGCTAGATCTAGTAAGATTCGAAACCAGGACTCCAATGACTGTGTCCGCGGCTCTACAAACTGAGCTTCATGAATATCAGTGATATTTTGTATATCATGAAAATATCTTTTTGAAATGGACAGAAACAATTGTGTGTGTGTGTGTTTTTTTTTACTAAGGAGTGACGACTTATCAAGGACTAAAGGCCACTCGAGGATAAGAGTTAGTCATATGAGTTTGTCAGGTGAACGGTGAGACAACACCCTGATGATTGATAACGATGGGGGAAATTCGGCAGAATTAGATTATTTAAAAGGACGGCTGAACAAGAATTTGTTTACATTGGACTTGAAAACGACTACGTTGTATTCAGCTGGGAAGCAGCCCTGCGGTGTGGTGTTCCACAGACAGGTAGTTCCAGGAAAGAAACTCTGCTCACGGAAGCTCCGCTTAGTTTTAGGTACACAGAGGAAGAAAGGAAAATCATTGACCGTGGTTGTAGCTAGACGAGTTTTAGTTGTGACTATTTTACGGGGGGGGGGGGCATAGATTAGAGCTCAGTCGAGCACCTACCATGAAAATAACGATAGAGCAGAGAAAGACTAGCAACATTTCTTCTGTGAGAAAGTGGTCGTAGAGAAGAGAAGAGGACATCCCCACTAGATTTCGAAGTCGGTTTTTGTCTGTAAATAAAAGTGTTTTTTAAAGGAAATAATGCAATGTTTCTCTGAATAACTAAGGTTTACATGATTTGTGTGTGTGTATATATATATATATTTTTGATCTGAAACTTTTCCATAACTGACCATGTATATTCCATGCACGTGACAATTTTAAATCTGAAAGTGTTCCATCTTTCCAACGGGCAATATTTTGAAATTCCTGGCGGTTGTTCTCACTCATTAAGCTATACGACTCCGCTGATGAAGGTCCGATTTTCTCGGATCTGAAACCTTGGTCCGGATGTTGTTGTAACACTTTATTTAATATTAATAAATATCATGCTCTTATTAATTATCTAGTTAATTTTACTTTTACATTAATAATTGAGCACTCTGCTGGGAAAGTCTCCCAATTAAGAAATACGATATATATATATATATATATACACTATAAATATTTTTATATATATTAAAGTGTTTTTTCACCTACAGACGACGTCGTTTCGGGCTTTTACCCTCATCAGTCGCATGGGCTTGAACGCAGTGCGTAGATTCTGGCTAGAATCACGAGACAAACGCTCAGGACCACACGGCCGCGAGAAATCGACACAGACAGTAATTCAAATTAAGACACACTTACCGCGGAGGGAGTGTCTTGTCGTCTACAGTGTTCAACTTTTCCATTTCAAACAGGGCTCTACTTTTAAGACTATTACATATCTAAAGGGCTTTTAACTATGAATATTTTTTTTAAATATTAAAGTATATATATAAACAATAATATTTTTATAAATAAATATTAATTATTTTTAAAATACCTAGAGACATCGATGTTTCATGCTAACGCAATCTTCAGTCTAGGAACTAATTCTCAACGGTCGGTAGGCACGAACCCCGATCACAAATCGCCTTTGATTCGCAGTCGGGGATTTTATCCATCAGGCCATCGCCAATTATATATATATATATATATATATATATATATATATATATATATATATATATATAACTTTTTTTTTTCCTGAAAGAAATTACCAACTAAGAAAGTATATACTATTACATGTATGCATGTTTATATCTTTATATTCATGTGTAACGAATAACTCACGATCATGCTAATATAGATACATAGATATATATAGATCGATAAAAATGAAAAAGAATTATATATCCATTTTTTTCTTTCACGTTGCACAGAATTTAGATTTCCCCCTTCGTTTTAGTTGAAAATTTAAACAAACACTATTAAAAAAAAATCAACTGGTATTTCTGAGAACTGATAACGCTCCGAGCAAAATCGACTCTAATTAGTTCGAAGGAAAAAAAAAAAAAGATAAAAACATTGTTTTTCTTCTTTTCTTTTTTTTCAAAAATAAATACTTCTCCACTCCTATCCACCCAAATTCCACCAAAAATAAACAAACGAAAGGAAATTCTAGAAAACAAAGAGAATTCATCTTGTCAGACCGCCCCCTTCCTCCTGCCAAATAATAATATAACATATAAAGTTATCTTGTCGAATTTTCAAAGTCAGACCCAAATAACATTTGAACTAACAATACAAACTTTGCTTCTTAGTAGCCAATTGGTGCTCTGGTAGAAGCACGGTACCAAACTGAAAGATCAATTTGGGACGCTAAAATCTACACAATATAAAAAATGGTCTCAAATCCACGGTCTAACTTTTCTTTCTTCATCTACATTAATTAGTAATTATAATTAATTTTTTAGCAGACAATTTTTCTTTTTAATTTTCATTTATTTAAAATCTACAAGAGTGGAAAATTTTGTTTTCAGTTATTATTATCTTAACATTAAAAGACTTCAGTTAAACGTGATTATATTATTACAATGAAAAAACATGACCGACTGTTGATTTGAGACCATTACATTAATTAAAATGACATTTTAATTCGACTCGACTAAAGTTATCTTTCTTTTTTTAAAGATCCATGCATCGTAGTAATTAATATCTTTTTATTGATTGACAGACCAACGAAAATACCATTTAAAACTTAAGTGTGACAGACAAACGAAAATACCATTTAAAACTTAAGTGTGACAGACCAACGAAAATACCATTTAAAACTTAAGCGTGACAGACCAACGAAAACACCATTTCAAATGTTAATGTGGCAGACCAACGAAAACACCATTTCAAATTTAAACGTGACAGACCAACGAAAACACCATTTCAAACTAAAGTGTGACAGACCAAGGAAAACACCATTTCAAACTTAAGTGTGACAGACCAAGGAAAACACCATTTCAAATTTAAGCGTGACAGACCAACGAAAACACCTTTTCAAACTTAAGTGTGACAGACCAACGAAAACACCATTTCAAATTTAAGTTTGACAGACAAACGAAAACACCATTTCAAACTTAAGCGTGACAGACCAACGAAAACACCATTTCAAACTTAAGTGTGACAGACCAACGCAAACACCATTTCAAATTTAAGTGTGACAGACAAACGAAAACACCATTTCAAACTCAAGTGTGACAGACCAACGCAAACACCATTTCAAATTTAAGTGTGACAGACCAACGAAAACACCATTTCAAATTTAAGTGTGACAGACCAACGAAAACACCATTTCAAATTTAAGCGTGACAGACCAACGAAAACACCATTTCAAATTTAAGCGTGACAGACAAACGAAAACACCATTTCAAATGTTAATGTGACAGACCAATGAAAAAGAAATTTAAAACTGAATGACAGACTAACGGATAAAGATGTTTGGACGCATCTAAAATACGATACGTTCATTCATTCTGTGTGTTTAGCAAAGAAACTGCAATTTCAAACTCAAGTGTGACAGACCAACGAAAACACCATTTCAAATTTAAGTGTGACAGACAAACGAAAACACCATTTCAAATTTAAGTGTGACAGACCAACGAAAACACCATTTCAAACTAAAGTGTGACAGACCAACGAAAACACCATTTCAAACTAAAGTGTGACAGACCAACATACGGATTAACAGACAGACAAAGCTTCTCATAAACGTGTGAAGACGAATTTAAAAAATATTGGCAAAGAAGGAATTTTGTTGTGATGAAACTCGCAGAATAAAAATTAATCTATTCTGAATTTGAAAATCTATTTCCTGTTCTTTCCTTTTTCCCTCCGTTTATTTTCCATTTGTCTTTACGTGAGAAGCGCCACAAGCACCTGCCACACAGAAAGATTAATCGACTTGAATGACTTTCAGTTTTAATTGCTAAAACAAAATGAGATACATCCTTATCAACGTATGTGTGCCTGTGTGTTCCCTATAGAAAGAAAGGTTAGAGAATCTACATAACATCTAAAAGTGTATTCAAATATAAAATTAACCGGGGAAGACAATGGAAGTGTCCCCGAATCTCTAAGTACACATGAGGACATAAGAATATTTAACAATGGTTGTGAAAAATGTTCAAAGAGTCAAAAACACAACCAGGATGACAATAAAGCCCAATCCGAAGGAAAAAGTCAGAAACGCAAATATCGGTTCCCAATAGCTTCCATACTGATGTTCTAAGACAATGAATAAGCTCTATTTAATGCTAAGTACTGAGCTTGTCTTTTGTTATTGAAATTCTATCCCTTAGGGAATCATTTTAATTTATTGGCCTATAAATTTAATTTATATTGATATATATATATATATATATGTATATGTATATATATGTATATATATATATATATATATGTATATATATATATATATATATATATATGTATATATATATATATATATATATATATATATATATATATATATATGTATATGTATATATATATATATATGTATATATATATATGTATATGTATATATATATATATATATATATATATATATATATATATATGTATATATATATATATATATATATATATATATATATACTTTGAAAAGTCACACAATTTGAAGCGTTGGGTGGGTGGCAATAATAAAGATATTTTTAAAAAAAAATATTTAGAAAACCTTGCACAACGCAGATTATTTGTTTTTAAAATAAATTATTTATTCATCTCAAAAACAAAGTATCCTTCCACGCCAACCACGTGACACACAGCCATATCAACACTTTTTTCACTTCGTCAAAACACCTAGACGGATTTTCAACTTGGCCACGAGAATGTCTCAACCAAGAGAAAAAAAGAAAAAGAAGAAAAAGAAGAAAAAGAAGAAATATTCTTCTGAAGATGGTAGATTTACCGAAAGTACTCAAGTTTATTAAAAAAAAAAATGTTTTTGAGATGAATAAATAATTTATTTTAAAAACAAATAAGCTGCGTTGTGCAAGGTTTTCTAAATATTTTATAACAAAAAACATCTTTATATATATATATATATATATATATATATGAACATTTATAACTAAATGGTAAACTTTTAGAGAGTTGAACCTATTGTGAGGTAAGAAAAGCTCAATATACTGGATAGAGCAAAAATATGATAATTCAATGAAAATAATTAGACCTGCAAAGGAAAGCAAATCATAATCTTTGGTTGTTCAAAACAAGGACGCTTAGTGAATAACAATATTTATTTTGCTTCTCTTTCATTCCTTAAGCCAGGCTTTTCAGAGATTAAATATATATATATATATATATATATTTATATGTGCCAAAAAGGAAAAACAAACACAAGAGATTTACCAGTTCCATTCGTATTAACAGAAGTTTTCAGTTTTCTGAAGACATTCGTTGATCTGAACAAAACTGGTAGATCTCTCGTTTTTATGATTTATATATATATATATATATATATATATATATATATATATATATATGCATATTTACATGATATGTCAATGAAAATAATTAGACCTGCAAATGGAAGCAAATCATAATCTTCGGTTGTTCAAAACAAGGACGCTTAGTGAATGACAATATTTATTTTTCTTCTCTTTCATTCCTTAAGCCATGCTTTTTCAAAGATTAAAATCTTATCATCAGAGGGGGTTAATGATGGATAAGTTGACAGATGTAGACAGTCAATATTCGAAATTTGAAAAAGTTTTAAAGTTCAAACGGGTATTTTTCCAGTGTATAGAAGTGTCACGTACATCTGAACCCCATACTACTTGGATTTCCGTTTTTTGTGCCCTACTTTGAAGGGGATTAGAGTCCTAACTCCGTCTCTGTAGTTGAAATATTTTTTCTAGCTTAAGGTTGGATACTTTTTAGACAGGCCTCGTATATGTCTTTGGATGTTAAAAAATATTTCTTTATTAAAAAATTAATTATTAAGCTCTGTTAAGTTAAGCATGTTGAGAGAGTAAGTTCAACGTTCAAATTTAGTTCTGTTGCAAGGTTCTCTCCCTTTAGTTTATTGGGTTGGTGTTTAATGACCTTTCAACCATTATAAGGTCATCTCAGGTCAATTATCTCCCTGTAAAAGATAGGAACGTTATATGAATCTCATTACTTGTGTTTACATTTTAAAATAAAAGACATATTTATATCATATTTCGAAGCTTGATAGTCACGACGACCTAGCGGTAAAAAGCCAGGGTTCATAATACTTAGATCCGTATGTATGGTAACACAAAAATGTCTATGTATATTAAAAAATATTTATTTATTAAAAAATAATTGTGTGTGTATATATATATATATATATATATATATATATATACACGAGAAAAATACCTGTCCCAGGATGGGTAAAAATCAATTCCTTGAACAGAACAGTTTTGCACCACTTTTATCTATGCTTACGAAGATTAAAATCAGGATATAATGCTACTAAAGCTTATGTCAAGAATCCTTATTCAAATTTCGATCCAAATCCATTACATGATTTTCTAATTATTTTATGAATGAATCCTATACATATAAATATAATAAACATATGCACAGAGTCAAGGGCACCCATGGCCAAATCAAAGGATATTTGTTTTAATCCATTGGTCAGATCTTGTGGAGTTATTTATTTTGACATAGTGGATTTCTATCCATCAATATCCGAAGAACTCTTCAACATCGGCCTAGAGTTTGCCGAGATGTATACTGACATATCCAAGGATGAAATCCACATCATTAAAAAATGTAGGAGATCAGTTTTAATCGATAATAATGACCTAAAAACTGAAAAACTAAAACCTAAAATTGAAATACAAGAAAGCACGTGTTAAAATAAGGTCACCCATTATATTGACACAACAAAGAAACAGGGATAGACCACCTTATAGAAAAAGCCTCTCTGTAGCTGAATTGACATAAATATGTCTCAATCAACGAGGATTAAACGAAAAAAGAGAAAAAAATGCTTATACTTTTGACAAGGGTGTATATCACCGAAAGTACTCAAGTTTTTAAAGTAAATAAATAATTTATTTTAAAAAACGTAAATAAATTGCATTGTCCAGGTTTTCAAAATATTTTCCTCATTATTGCCATTTCATCAACGCTTCCATGTGTGACTTTTCAAACTACCTTATTCACGTAACCGCGTGCTACACACAGCGGCATATCAACATTAATCGTCGATAACATCAAGACGAATTTCAACATGACTGCGATAAATATGTCTCAATCAAATAGGATTAAACGAAAAAAGAAGAGAAAATATGCTTATACTTCTGACAAGGGTGTATTTCACCGAAAGTACTCAAGTTTTTAAAGTAAATAAATAATTTATTATAAAAAACGTTAATAAATTGTGTTGACCAGGTTTTCAAAATATTTTTTTAAAATATACCCCTTATTATATATATATATATATTTATATATATATATATAATGAGGGGTATATTTTTAAATATATACATATATATATATATACAATATTTTAAAATATTTATTATCATTATCTACAGGCACAAGTGTTTCATGCTTATGCAATCCTCAGTGTATGAGATGCTAATCACTGTCGGCCGAAGGATTCGAACCCAGTTACAAAGTCACCTTTGACTTTGCAGCCTGATATTCAACCCCTAGGCCACCAGTAATCAACACGGGAAAGAAGGGAATTCAAACTCTGTATAATGTCAAATCAATATATATATAATTGCATTAATTGTTATATTCACTAGGGAGAGTGCTGAATATCGATGATAGAGTTAATATCAAAATGTTTGGAGACAGAGTAAACGGCACATGGTGACAAATGGTCTAATTTAAAAAAAAAAAAAAAAAAAGGTAAGAAGGGCTGGGAAATATGAATTTCGAGATAGTGAGAACATCTTGCCGACTGCCTGAAGGTTGTTCGAGGCAATTTAGTGTCACGCCCGGAACCTGTTTTGTGATCAACGAGCTCACATGATTGCACGAAACATCGAGCGTCGACGAGATATTTATCTTGCACAACTTCTGATACAATCCGACCTCTGATTCATTGGCCGTATTTGAAGATAACACGGATAAACATTCTCCACAAGGACCTGCTTTCCGTGCATGTCTGGGTCAAGTGAATGGAAGCAGAAGAAATGACCAGAACTATTGATTTTTTGACCTCCTAACGTGGACAGAACTGCGAGCATAATCAAAAAAATCTTGTGGACATTTTTTTAAACACAACTAATCTATTATATAAAGGGTAGTTATTTGACTGTGTGTCCAGCTAAAAGTCAGAAACTACATAAGACACACCCAAAAAGCTGATATATTCTTTTTCAGTGAAAACCCTTTCCTGATAATAGTGAAAAATCTTCCTGATAACAGGGAAACAAACCCCTTTCCTGATAACAGTGAAAACCCTTCTTGATTACAGTGAAAACCCTTCCCTGATAACAGTGAAAACCCTTCCCTAATAACAGTGAAACCCCTTCCCTGATAACAGTGAAAACCCTTTCCCGATAACAGTGAACACCCTTCTTGATAACAGTGACCCCCCCTTCCCAATAACAGTGAAAACCCTTTCCTGATAACAGTGAAAACCCTTTTCTGATAACAGTGAAAACCCTTTTCTGATAACAGTGACCCCCTCCCCAATAACAGTGAAAACCCTTTCCTGATAACAGTAAAAACCCTTTCCTGATAACAGTGAAAACCATTTCCTGATAACAGTAAAAACCCTTTCCTGATAACAGTGAAAACCCTTCTTGATAACAGTAAAAACCCCTCCCCAATAACAGTGAAAACCCTTTCCTGATAACAGTGAAAACCCTCCCCAATAACAGTGAAAACCCTTCCCCAATAACAGTGAAAACTCTTCCCCCCCTCGACAATAACAGTGAAAACCCTTCTTGATAACAGTGACCCCCCTCCCCAATAACAGTGACCCCTCTCCCCAATAACAGTGAAAACCCTTCCCTGATAACAGTGACACCCCTTTCCTGATAACAGTGACCCCCCTCCACAATAACAGTGAAAACCCTTCCTCCCCCACCCCTGATAGCATTTACAACCCTTCCCTGATAAGTGTGAAAACCCTTCCTTTCCTTTTGCAGTGTTAACAAACCCAACAAATCCGGAAACAATTAGTGGATGTTTCCATTGTTTGTCCTTTTCCGCATTTGTTATCCAAATCAAGAAGTTAATTAACAAAACAATCATCTCATCCATTATTGATTCATCTAACGTTGACATTTATAACATCTCATCTCGGCAGATGCGGCATTCAGCCCAACTGATCATAACCTTTTGTTATTGTTATCTTCTTCCTTTCCTTCTTTTTCCTCCTCCTCCTCCTCCTCCTCCTCCTCCTTTTCCTCTTCTTCCTTTTCCTCCTTCTTTCCTTTTTCTTTCTTTCCTCCTCCTAACTGTATTTATATAAAGACCTAACTTTATATAAATATATATGTTATGAGTATATGTTTATGTATTTCTATGTACAGGATAATCTTCTAAACTAATTAACCGATCATTATCAATTTCGGAACACGGCTCGCTGTTAGGTGTAGGTGGTTCAAATGTGGGTTATATTTAGTTTAATTTAGTTTTATGCAAAGAGAGCAAAGAAAGGTCGAAGCCCTTTCGTAAAAATTCAGGTACCTCTGATTTTTGTGAAATTGTAACAATAGGTATTAGACATCAATTAATAAAAAAAATATTCCACAAATTTCAGTTTCTTTGGAGTATTTGTAAGTGCTTTAAGAGGCAACATATGGACACAATCTCCAATTTCAAAATTCAAATATTTCAGATTTGCATTAAATTTGATCCATAGTCATTAGACACCAATTAAGCAAGATTCCCTGAATTTCAATTTTTTCTTAAAACCTTTTACACTTAAGCCTTAAATTTTAGATATTTTTTAGAATCAAAATCCTATAATGGATTTTCATCAAAATTGTAATAAGGATTCTAGACATAAGGTTTAATATCATTATATCTTGATTTTAATCTTCACAAGAGGACATAAAAGTGGTGCAAATTTGTTCGGGGAATTAATTTTACCCGTTCTCGTAAGGCTATTGTTCTAGTTTAACATATATAAAGTTATTTTGTCAGATTTTCAAAGCCAGACCCAAATAGCATTTAAGTTGACATATCAACTTTGATCCTGACTAGCCAATTTTTATTTGTTAGTGTTGTACCATGTTATTGGGAATATAATAACATAATTCGCTACAATTTATTTTTAAATTTACTTAGCTTGCTCCAGATAATTGATAATATAAAACAACTAATTATGGAAAAAGTTAGAATCAACTCACATGTTTAATTGAAGAATATAATAAAAAGTTGTCTCCCTTACAACTAAAATTTTATTTCTTTTTTCTGTATATGTTTAAAAAGTGTGCAAAGAAAAAAAATTTAACAACTAAACTGACTCCACCCCATTTCTTGGCAACACCGGATAGGTATAGCGAGTAGCCCTCTAATGCAAGAGTCTCATGGGCAGCATGTGGTTTGCTGACTATCTTTCTGTGGCCCAAGCAAAACCATTTTTGTAACCAATATTTTTCTTCAACTTTTAATAATTTTAATGTTTGTTGGGTCTTTCCACACTTGAGCAATATTGAGCTTGACCTTCCCACTAAGTGTAAATAGAGCGTCAATCAAAGCTCAGTGGGGTCAGTTCTAGTTCCTCTTCGGGGAAGGGGAGGAAATTCTACCCTGTGAATGTGATGGTAAGTAATTTTCAGGGGGGGGGGTGATGTGCTGCTTCTCCTTCCTCAACTTCTTATAAATTTAATGTATGTTGCTCCTTTCAAACTTCTGCATGAGCAATAATGAGCTTGACCTTTCCACCAAATGCAAAGAGAGAGTCAATCAATTTTAAGCTCATCATTTTACCTAATGAATACAACAAAATGCTACTCCCCATTTGTGAATGTGATTTAAAGTAAGTTTTATCAAGGATGGGTGGGGGGGGCAGGGATGTGTTACTTCTCCTAGTAGGCCCTTTAGGGTTTCATACTGTCCCCCCCCCCTCTTACCAGGAGTTTATCTGTAGTTGCAGACGAGATAGAGAAAGTCTTATTCTAACATTTATATAAACTTTATTGGCCATCTTTGTTAACAGGTAGTTATAGAGAAGGTTTTAGTAATAGAATAAGTCTAGGGGAGAGTCCATAATATGAAGGATAAATGTCCTGGTTGTAGGGAACAGAGAAAAGTTCATAACTAATCCAGGAGTCTGGGTGAAGTTGTTTTGTTTTATGGCATATCAACCCTTTTCGGGTTATTTAACGCTGAATCCGGTTATTTTGGTAAAAGTTTTCATGCTTCAAGTTCTTTATATGTTCAAACATTTATTCGTGTTGTTTGGTTTGGTTGTTTGGAAGAGTAAAAGTGTTTTTAGTGTTTGGCTTTGCAGAACATGATTGAGTTTTGCAAAAAGAAAGGAAAAATCAATAACATCTCTGTTTGGTGCATTTTAAGTCAGGGAGCCGGTATCTTCACACAGCATGATCTGGTAGCACTAGAGTCTGAGCGAAGAAAATGGTTTGAGAGTCTCCATAATATGAAGGATAAACGTCCTGGTTATACGGAACGGAGAAAAGTTCATAACTAGTGTTGGGACAATTAATCATTACCGGAATCGTGAAAATTGAAACTTTTTGGGGTATCGGAATCAGAATTTGTACCTATTTTCTGATGCCAGAAGCGATTCATTTTATTGTTTTTTTTGTTTGTTTAAAACTTCATTTTCCATTGCTGGTACTAATGAAAAAATGATAAATATTTATTGATTTTAAACTACCAGTAAAACTAAAATCTATAGATCCCCCCCCCTCCACTCCACAAGGGGCTTTTTACGTTTGCGAAAATATATGCACATATTACATAGGTTTATTACGGTAATCTGAAAAGAAATTTAAAAAAAAACAAAAAAAAACTCTATAGCTAAATATTTAGAGATTGTAAAAGAATCGGAATTGGGAATTTAGAACAGAATTGTTAATCGTATTGGAATCGGTAATTTAGAACAGAATCCGTAATTGAATCAGAACTGTGAAAAATATCAGAATCGTCCCATCACTATTCATAACAGGAGAATGTTCTAACGAGAAAATCTGTATGTATTAATTAATAGTTCATATAAGTATGCGTGTTTCAATGGTATAAGTCCGCAGGTCGCCATGTCGGATATTGAAGCTTTCTTGTTAGCGATTGGAGATTTGTGGGTGGGGCTCAAGCCTCCTCACTTTTTGACTTGCCCCCCCCCCCCACTTTACGGTCATCAATAATGAAGTTATATATGCATGTGTTTAACCGTGCCCCCACTTTTTAGGAGAGCCCCCCCCCCCCCACTTTTATAATTGTCCCGCCGGTCCTGCTGACAGCAAGTGTCTGAGACATTTCTTTGACACTTTGGCATGGATTTTGCTCAACAAGTTCTTGCAATTGTTCATTGTCAAGATTACACGGCCGTCCTCTACCTTCTTCATCTTCAAGACTCTCATCTCCACTACGGAATTTCTGGAACCACTTTCGTAATGTCCGATTGCTTCTGGATCCATCTTTCCATGCTCTATTGATTATTGGCAGAAGTTTCGGAGACATTGTGCCCAAGTTTGGACTCGTGCAACATAAGACGAAAGTCATGTTTTGGCATATTCATTATTGAGGGTCTTCTATGTTAAAAAATACTTTCTATCGGAAAAAAATTATTATTGAGAACACATTAATTATTATATGTTGTTAAAATTTACCAGAAATAAACTACAAATTCTGTGTTAAAATAACTTTTTTAAACCCTGCGCTTCAGGCGGCCATTATTATTGTAACGATGTAATACCTGTACCTTGACTCCCATGGGACAGCGAACAGAACCTAAAGAAAACCAAAGGTCAATCAGCCTTTAAGTTACTTGGAGGAACAGACCAAGGGCTACAAGTTTTCAATACTGCCTTCAAGTAACCCCTGGTTATCACAATAGCGAGTGATCTTACAACAGTAATCGATTAGAACAGGCGAGTTGCCAAACTAACCGCTTGAATACACACAATGTCTGCTTATATGTTAAGTTATCTCCCCTTGTATTGAGATATAAGAGTTATATTCCTTTGTGATAAGTTTTTAGAGTGATCTCTCTTGCTGGTTGTTGTTGTTGGAAAACAAAGATGGCGGTTTAGACAAACGAACGTGTGTCCATGACTTGATTTACGTAATGAGTAAACTAACACAGAAGAGCAGGCGAGTTGCCAAAGTAACCACCTGAATATGCATAATATGTCTGCTGATATGGAGCCCAAAATGTTTTTGATTGGTCAACAAACCGAAACATTTGCATAATGACACATTTTCAATTTGGTGTGTGGGATGTAAAAGTAACTATCCCCGAATCCTCTTATGTTTTTAAAGCAAATTGGGGATCATCTCAGTAGGATAAACCTATAGAGTGAATGTGGTATTTTAGTGAGAGTGTCTAGCGGAGGGTAAACCCAAAAGTATTTGACAAATTTCATGACTATCGACCTCCCACTCCCACTCTCCCTCCAAAACGATTCGGACTTCATGCCTAAGGCAAAAGATGTACTTTATAACTATTGTTTCCGAAAAAAAAAGAAAAAAATTGTTGTGAATGTATATTTTTTGCTCAAATCAAATAAGTTTTGGCAAAAGGAAAAAAAAGAAGAAATGAGGAATATTGACGGTCATATGACTAGATGTTTCGGTCAACACCAGCGACCCATAAAAAAAAGTCCACTTTTCTTATATACACCATTCAGTTTTCAGACGGCCATCACAGTCGATAGTTGTAGAAAAAAAATTCTGTTTCAGAATTTTTTAAATGAGGATTGATAAATTATATTATTTGGGTTATTCTGACTACTATTCTCATCTTAGATGTTATTCTCACAAACGTTTTGGCCGATGTAACCTCCGACCTTCTTCAGGTGCATCTCGCCAAACTCGGGATTCTTTACGTCGAACTCAGGAATCTGTACAGAATTTTGAACGAAACCCTTTATTTCATCCATGGGGGGGGGGGGGGGGTAAGTAATAATCAGTTCTAATTGATAGTCTTCTGGAGGTTGAAGGTTCAATTCTCAGTGCAGGCGATAGCAAGCATACAATTATGAATTACTTAAGACTTCTACCCGGTCATGGCTGACAGAACGAGGACAAGCTACCCCCGTGGATTAAATAAAGGGTTCGGTTTGAAATTCCATACAGATTTCCAAGTTCGATACAAAGATTCCCGAGTTTGACAAGATAGACCTGAAGAAGGCTGGAGGTTAGATCGGCCGAAAGTTTGTGAGAATAGTAAAAATAATTAACCTACAAATACTGTATGCAATTTCATCTCAAAGATGCTTCATCTGTAAATCGATACTATTATCTTTTTTGTGAGACGTTCAATATGAAAGCGGATATATCAACATAATCATGTCTTTTTGAAACAATGGACATCAACTGAAAATTGATTTCTTCTTCTACTAATAAACCAGTCTAAACTTTGAGGACAGTTTCTGGTGCTACCAGATCAGGCTGTCTGAAGATACTGGCTTCCTGATCAAAAATGCACCAAACATTGATGTTATTGTTTTTCTTTCCTTTCCCTTTGCACAACTCAATGATGTACTGCAAAGCTAAAAACAAAAACAACTTTTTTTTCCTCTACAAAACAACCAAACCCAAAAAAAACATGAATAAATATTTGAAGATATAAAGAACTTCAAACATAAAATCTTTTACCAAAATGACCTGATTCGGCATTAAATAATCCGAAAAGGGTTGATATGCCGTAAAACAAAACAACCAAACCAAAAACCATGAATAAATATTTGAAGATATAAAGAACTTGAAGCATAAAATCTTTTACCAAAATGACCTTATTCGGCATTAAATAACCCGAAAAGGGTTGATATGCCGTAAAACAAAACAACCAAACCAAAAACCATGAATAAATATTTGAAGATATAAAGAACTTGAAGCATAAAAACTTTTACCAAAATGACCTGATTCGGCATTAAATAACCCGAAAAGGGTTGATATGCCGTAAAACAAAACAACCAAACCAAAAGCCATGAATAAATATTTGAAGATATAAAGAACTTGAAGCATAAAACTTTTACCAAAATGACCTGATTCGGCATTAAATAATCCGAAAAGGGTTGATATGCCGTAAAACAAAACAACCAAACAAAACACCATGAATAAATATTTGAAGATATAAAGAACTTGAAGCATAAAATCTTTTACCAAAATGACCTGATTCGGCATTAAATAACCCGAAAAGGGTTGATATGCCGTAAAACAAAACAACCAAACCAAACTTTTGGAACTGATTGACCACAAATACTGTATGCAATTTCATCTTAGAGATGCTTCATCTGTAAATCGATACTATTATCTTTTTGTGAGACGTTCAATACGAAAGCGGATATGTCAACATAATCATGTCTTTTTGAAACAATGGACATCAACTGAAAATTGATTTCTTCTTCAACTAATAAACCAGTCTAAACTTTTAGGACAGTTTTTGAACTGATTACGTCATCGTATCATATTTCGAAGAGCAGAGATGTGGAAGTGCATTATCTATTAACAATGGAGATTTGGTATCTGTCTGCAGTCAAAACTATACTATTTCAGACTATTCTATGTACCATTGTACTATCTTTCAATGCTCAACTCAGTTTCATAGCCTCTGTTCAGTCTTGAGAGACAATGGATATCCCCTGCAAGGGTAGCTGTGTGTGTAATTGTGAAGCAAGGGTTGCACAATCCTTAACCACACTTCTCCTGAATCGACACTGCTTGATTCCAATGGCAAGGAGAAATCCAGGACGGTTGAAAACAATGCCGGGATAAGCGGAGAGCACATATAGCACCTGGTATTCCTAAATGGTCACCCATTTTAGTACTGACCAGGTTCAACGTTGCTTAACTTTGGTGATCGAACGGGAACCGGCGTGCAAACGTGGTTATGCCGTGATAAAGTCAGTTTATCTATACAATAATACGCTAAGCCACTTCATGTTCGTACGTACGTTATCACCTTTCACACCCATTTAAACAAAATCTTATGATTAATCAAATGTCGCTATGGTAAAACATTCCGACTTTACCAATTTTAAAATGAATTGTTCCAAAAAATCCAATTATGTCGTCCCGTCGACTAAAACAGTACAATTTAAAAAAAAAAAATTTCAATAAGTGAAATTCGTTTTATTGATTTGAAGAATATTTAGCTGACAATAATTTTTACGGTGCAAAAACAGAGAATATGCATTGTTTTAAAAAACAAAATTGAATTTTTTTATTTTTAACTCAGTTCACCCCAAACAAGGCAGGCCGCCACTGTAGACGTAAGGGGCTACTGAGAATTAGGGTGAACGTTTCGGGGGGGGGGGGGGGTCATCCTAAATTGGGAGCTGTGCAGCTAGATGTTTGTTGACATTAGTTTTACATTTCTCCGTGTCGGTACAGTCGGGGAAACAGGGAGCAAGGAGGGAGTTCCAAAGATCGGCAGCTCGAGGAAAGAAGATTAATCTTATGTCGCTAAGGTCAGAAATTCTGACTTTACCAATTTTACAATGAATTGTTCCAAAATCAAATTATGTCTAAAACAGCGCAATTTAAAATAAATACATTTACAAAAAGTGACATTCGTCATATTCACTATAAGAATATTTAATTGACAATTATTTCTACGCTAAGAAGAGGGCGGAGTTATTATTATTTTTACGGAAGAAGAAAGAGTAATTAAAAAAAAAAAATAGTATTGACCCTGACAGACATTTATTATTTCAAAAAGAATATTATTATTATTAACAGTCAAATATACAGATTGATGTAAAAAGCACGGTGGAATTTCCGAAGGGTCACACTAGTCTTATCTAATATATAAAGTAAAGTCTGTCGTTTTATCGTTTCTTTGTCACTGATAACTTTCTTCCTACAAAATCAATATTATTATTAACAGTCAATTATACAGATTGATGTAGAAAGCACCGTGGAATTTCCACGTGTTATGACCAAAGTATGTAGTCCTAATATAGAGAGAAATTATGAACAGTCTTTAAGAGTTTTTACTTTTTGTTTTTTACTTTTTGATCTCCATTTATCAAGGCCAAGAGCCACTCGAGGATAAGGGTTAATAGAATGAAAGTCGGAACACTTGTCAGCTGAAGTTAATCAATGCAAGTTTGATAACTTATGGGGCAGTTCACAATTACTTGCTGACATTGGATTTAAAGATGACTATATTGTAGTCTGCAGGGAAGCAGTTCCACAGTAATATGTTCCCCAGACGGGAGGCTCTTGCAAAGAAGCTCCGTCTAGTTCGTGTAATGGATACAATCCATGACTATGGAATCGGTTATACCGAGTTTAAATCCATTGTGTTCAATTGCCCACGAATACTGTTGGGGAAGGTATGAATCCACAATTGACAATTAGAATGTCATTATGAAAATAACTTTTTCTTCTTCCATTATGTAAAGGGCAGTTGCGTGTGTGTGTGTATGTATGTATGTATGTATGTATGTCCACCTAAAAGTTTAAAACTACTAAACAAAGACCTACAAAGTTTATATTTTCTTGATCAGCATTGCCCTGGCTGAATAATATCTAAAATTTAGAAAAAAATATTTATTCTTTGAGGGTAAACAGGGCCAGGTTTCGTCAGGGAGGGGGGTCTGTTTTCCAGACAATTGTTTTACTAACTAAAGGGAAGCAACTCTGATTTTTTTTCAATGAGTTATTTTCCTTATGCCGACTTATTCCTCGAGGAATTTATAAAAGTGTGTGTGTGTGTGTGTGTATGTGTATGTGTGTGTCCAGAGAGGGGAATGGGCTAGGTGGAGTTAAAAGAGCAGGTTGGGATGGGGAAAGAGAGAGATAGAAGTTTTAATAGAAATATGTTATACTTTTGCCCCAGGCAACACCGGGAAGCCTTGCTAGTCTTTATATATATACTAGCTGTTTCTACTCGGCGTTACCCGGTAGTGTTATTTACTTACAATTTGTTTTGCTTTATTTTTTTTTTTAATCATGCAGTGTTTTTTTGTTATCACCAAAAGTCTGAGACACTAACAGCATCCTAAATACCAAAACTGGATGATGAAAAAATATGACTTTTTCAATTATTTTTTCTCTCTCTCTCTCTCTCTCTCTCTCTCTCTCTATATATATATATATATATATATATATATATATATATATATATATATATATATATATATATATATATATATGTGTGTGTGTGTATGTATGTATGTATAGTAGTGAGGGGACAATTCAAATATTTTTCATAATTCCGATACACTTATCAATTCCCTTATAAATTCCTGAATCCGATTCTTTTTAAATCTCTAAATATTTAGCTATAAAGTTGTTGTTTTTTTTTTAATTTTCGGATTACCGTAACAAGTTATGTAATATGTGCATATATTTTCACAAACTTAAAAAATACACTTGTTTAGGGGGGGGGGGGGGGGGGGTTATAGATTTTAGTTTCACTGGTAGTTTAAAATCAATAAATATTTATCATTTTATCATTAGTACCAGTAATGTAAAATGTTCGTTTAAACAAAAAAAAACAAAAAAAAACAAAAAAAAAAACAATGACTATAAATAAAATTTAAAGCAAATCTGAAATATTTGAATTTTGGAAGATAATTACTTTTTTTCTGCGTTTGATCCCATCTCCCTTGACTTTCATAATAATGCCGACAATGGCAGCAATATTCAGCGTACAGACAAAAATTGAATTTATTTTCTAAAAATGATTGTATGAATTTGCATAATTTTTGTGACCGATATTTATTTTCCCTCACAAGTAAGTACAGCATATAGGTTTGTTGCTATTTTTTTCTTAACATTCATATCTAGGTAGAACCATGGAGAAGCACCCAAACATCTGATTTCCAATATATATATATATATATATATATATATATATTTATAAATAAATATTAATTATTTATTACCTACAGACATCGATGTTTCATGCTAACACAATCTTCAGTGCAGGAAGTTAATTCTTAACGGTCGGCGGGCTCGAACTCCGATCACAAATCGCCACTGATTCGTAGTCAAGAGCGTTAACCCCTCGGCCATAGGGAATTAGCTAATAATTTTTTTTTGGGGGGGGGGGGGGGGGGATTGTCAGCTCGGAATTTTTTTTTATTACTTCAGACTTTGGTGAGTTACACGCCAACCAGCGATAATATTGGGTTGGCCAAATAGTTTGTTCATTTTTTAGGAAGGAGGAAGTCAAACATCAAGTTTAGAAACATTACAGAGTTGATGCAATTCATTTTCCACGCTCGATTCGGAAATTTTGAAAATGTCTGCGATTAGTCTGGTTATCAAACGGCAAACTTGCTCGACTACGGCTTTCATTGAATTTATTTTCTGAAAATGACTATGAATTTGCAAAATTTTTGTGACCGGTATTTATTTTCCCCTCACAAGTAAGTACATCATATAGGTTTGTTGCTATTTTTTTTTTCGTACCATTCATATCTAGGGAGAACCATGGAGAAGCACCTAAACATCTGATTTCCAATATATATATATATATATATATATATTGGGTTGACCAAAATGTTTGTTCGTTTTTTTTAAGTGGATATTAATGCAATTCATTTTCCACATTCGATTTGTAAATCTTGAGAATCTCTGTGATTTATATGGTTGTCAAACGGCAATCTTGTTAAACTACGGGTTTCACTTGGTCACTGTCGTTCATCTTTCTCTGGCCAGAGCGAGGAGCATTTCTCACTGAAAAATTTCTTTTTTGGAATCAAGCAAACCATTTCTGGCACACCGGTTCTGTAACAGAATTCTCCCCATACACATGGCATATCTTTATGCAGATTTCTGTAGCTTTTTTTTTCTTTCCTTTTCTGTAATAAAAACCATCAAATGTCGGTAGTGCTCTGCTTGATCTTCCATTTCAAGGCCTGAAATACAAGCATCCAATCCTCTGCTCGGAGGCTTATTACGCAACTGATGTGAGCATACTCGCTACACCAAATACAGGATTTAAAGAATAAGAATATAAAACGGCCGGAGAGATGGTTTGGTTGTTTTGTTTTACGGCATATCAACCCTTTTCGGGTTATTTTATGCTGAATCCGGTCATTTTGGTAAAAGTTTTTATGCTTCAAGTTTTATATATCTTCAATGTTTATTCATGGTATTTGGTTTAGTTATTTTGTTTTACGGCATATCAACCCTTTTCGGTATGCTGAATCCGATCATTTTGGTAAAAGTTTTGGAAAAGAGAGGGAGAGGGGGCGGAGAGTGGAAGGGGGGGGGAGGAAATTGTTGTTTTTTTGTGTTTGGCTTTGCAGAACATGATTGAGTTTTGCCAAGAGAAAAAAAGAATCAATAGAACATCAATGTTTGGTGCATTTTTGGTCCGGAAGCCGATATTTTCAGACAGTCTGATCTGGTGGCACCAGGGCCGAAAAGATGACATTAAAAAAAAAAACGGACAAACTTTTTGGATAAGCGAATATTAAACATGAGAATATTTAACTTATAATTATCTCCAGATTTATCCTAATTTGTAAAATTACTCAACACACAACATTTGGTGCTATTTTACTTATAGGCCGATCAAGTTAATTGTGTTCATGTAAAAGCATTATTTTGTACTTACTCAGTCATATTTTATCTCTCACGCCCCGAAAAAGAATTTTAAAATATCAAGCAGAACTTTAATTAGAACGATTTTTCCATTTCCATAAGGGTTATATGAAATGGCGAGTCTGCGATTTTCGGAGTGGCCGGTTAGCTAACTAAGGGCAGATAAGTGTCGCGAAAAGTTACCATGTAAATATGAAAAAAGAAAAAAACCCAAGAAAATTATATCGTGGAAAGTATCCCGGTGAACAAAGTAAAAATAATTATTTAATTTTCTATTTTTTAATTTAATAAATATATATTTTATTATTATTGCTTATGTGTTTCTTTCTTTTTATAATCCTAACAATAAAAACGGAGTTAATGCCCTTGTCTATTCTACCGACCGCTCACAGCCCAAAATGTCGGCTCGGGCACAAATACAGGTTGAACATCGAAATGGAAAAATCGTTCTAATTAAAGTTCTGCTTGATATTTTAAAATTCTTTTTCGGGGCGTGAGAGATAAAATGTGACTGAGTAAGTACAAAATAATGCTTTTACATGAAAACAATTAACTGCATCGGCCTATAAGTAAAATAGCACCCAACATTTACCCGACAAATTAGTGACCGCCAACATTAATCGTTCAGTCACCCCAAACATCCAATTATCAAAGCGAGAATAACGCAGATGAACATCTTTTTTTATTTTTATTTTATATAATTATTATTTATTCAAGTTCTCTTCGACTCATCTGATATTAAATCATAATTTTCAGAGCTGATGAAAAAAAAAAAAAAAAAAGCGCGGAGAGGGGGGGGGCGTAATTTTTCGGAAAGCGAAAAAAGGGAAAGCTGAGCGATATCTTTCATTCGTTGATTAGGAGCAGGTGGCGTTTGTAGAAAATCCTTTTATTCATTTCCGTTTGCCATTTATATTAGACAAGTCTTGTCAAGTCTGAAAAAAAAAAAATTTTTTTTTTTTTTTTCCTATTACTTCAATTCACCCCAAACAAGGGGGAACACTACCACTGAGATGTAAGAGGTTACTGAGAATTAGGGGCCAGATTTATAGGAGGCACCCTAACTCTCGCATCCCTTCCCTTATTTTGTCCTTTAGTCCTCACATTTCACGAGCAATGTTTCTGACAAAGGGGGAAGAATTGCTGTTTTCTGGGTCGGAATCTATCCATCTAACATTTATCGTTGGCTGGATTTTGACCTTGAAGTGGTGTTTTTTTTATAGCTCCTTACATCAAGTGGTTTCATGCCTTGTCTGGAGCGATTTCCATAAAAAAAAACAAAAAAAAACTGAGGAGTTGTGAAGCGAGATGTTTGTTCAAATTACATCTATATTTATGCATGTTAGTACAGTCAGAGAGCAGGAAGGGAATTCCAAAGGGATGAACCTATTAGGAATCCGAACAGCAAGTTTGTCCGAACACATTCCATCGAACTACTTGTAAAACAAGCACAGGGATGCAACATTGTGGCGATGGGACAGAGGCTGGAGCTTGGTTGACAGTGCGAGACCTATTAGATTAGAGACTCTTTTTTGGGACCTTGTTTAAGAGGAAGAGACTAGTGGTTGGTGCACCAGCTTAGATGTGGCAACAATACTCCATGCATGGGCGGATGGGGGCTTTGTAGAGATATAGGATACTGGCAGGTGTGAAAATATTTCTAGCACGATAGAGGGAGCCCACTTTTTTTTCTCTCGGGCACCTTTTTTCTATTTAATAATCCCATCTACTTATCTGGTACATCATATCATCCTACGTTCGGGACCATTGGTTAGGGTTAGAGGTATGGTTATGCAAATTTGAATTAAAATGCAACATCAGTAAGGCAGAGAAAACAACAATCATTTAGAACGATCGAGGCAAATTTGAATTAAAATGCCACATCAGTAAGGCAGAGAAAACAACAATCATTTAGAACGATCGAGGCAAATTTGAATTAAAATGCAACATCAGTAAGGCAGAGAAAACAACAATCATTTAGAACGATCGAGGCAAATTTGAATTAAAATGCCACATCAGTAAGGCAGAGAAAACAACAATCATTTAGAACGATCGAGGCAAATTTGAATTAAAATGCAACATCAGTAAGGCAGAGAAAACAACAATCATTTAGAACGATCGAGGCAAAGCAAAGAAAAACGTAAAGCAACATGTGACAGAATTATCTCCCTTTATCTTGACGGGAATAAAAAGAGCCCAATGATCGTCTACGTCGCACTATAGTAAAAAAAAAAACATATATATATATATCAGGCAAGTTATTGGTATAACTCAGTTGTGTTTGGTGTGTGTACTGTTGTTATGGCTAAGGACCCCCAAACGCTATCTATCGATCGTCGTCTGGTCATGTCGGCCCCAGTAACAGTGCATTTCCGACACCGAATCGTTGACTCTCTCGGCGATCTCCCCTAACTGAACTCTAACTAACCCCTCATCTGCTCCTTCTCCTAAATATATTCACTTTCGATCGGAAATCCTAGATGTCCGGTCTTTCTCTCAGTTACTGGTCACTGGAACTAGCTTCATCCATTTTTTTTTCTCAGCTTCTCGCTATCCGGCCATCCAGAAACTAACAACCAACTGTCAGGGCGCCATCCAGTCTGAGGAGTTCAATAAATTAACTGGCCTCCCTATCGTCGTCCACTTATCTCACTTCCTCATCATTTCTTGGCGGTCTCGGCTGCATGTGTGCATCACATAAGAGCCAGCCTTGGCATGGGATCAAAATGTAGCATCTGTTTTTTTTTTCTCTGTCAGTGAAAAAGAAATCTTTTTAAACTGTGGAATGAAAAAAAATTGTCCCAATCCAAAGTACCCCGAGGACAGGAAGGATATTGACAAAAAACGTAAAACTCCTCACTTGTGGAGAGACAAGTAAATAGGGACACGATCTCTGCAATGTTTTTTTTAATATACCCCCCTTTTTCTTAAAATAATTTGAAAAAAACAATGCAGAATAGTTTAAATTAAAAAAGGGGTATCTTTTACGACGCTCAGAATACTAAAAACGCTCAAAAAACAAATATACAACAAATAAAAGTAACTGTAGGCGATAAAAGTTATTTTCAAACTTACCTGTGGTATTTGTTTGTATTTTTAACCCGTTCGAAGTGCTATTTATTAGAAACTAAATTGTTCGTCACACCAAAATCGCAAAATCCAAGATGGCGGTCGTGGGGGGGGGGTATGTAAGAGAATAACGACCGACCGCCATTTTGTTTTTGTGCAAAAAAAAAAAAAAAAGAATTTTTTTTTTTACATCTAATAAAAACCCATCTATACTATGTAAAATGTAAACAAATATCATAGCTAAGTAGGAAAATATCTATTCTCGACCTAGGTCGCCTTTACTTGTTGCATATTTATGTTTTTAATCACTTTATCGTTCGTTTTCTTGAACCCGTTCACGACTCTGCTGAGCGTCGTAAAAGATACCCCAAAAAAGGGTTTTACAAGAAAAAACATCGAAGTGTGTGCGATTTCGTTTGTTTTTTTAAATGTTATTTCGTTTTTTAATACATTTCCGATTGTCAGTCCGCAATTAGTTTTGAGGGTGTTAGTTTTGAAAGGGGGGGGGGCTTCCTCCAGCATACAGGACCCGGCATTCCCAAATGGTCACCCGTTTAGTACTGACCAGACTCAAAGTCGCTTACCGGCACCTTAAAAAATTGACCTTGTGTCTAACTCTGCTCTCGTGAGGACGAGAAAGTAAATAGGAAGTCAGAGTCGAAATCGGATTTTCGAATCTCCGAAGTATCAACAGACCGTCTGAATATTGGAAGACTTTAAGATAAGGAGTTCAAGTGCAACCAGGGGTATTTTTACCCCGCCTAATTAACCGGTATCGTCCGGACCTTTGGGTCTGGATTTACGCCGGTCTATTGGGGGTTGTCTGGTCCTGTGCAGTTCTAGGAGGTGCACCCTCCCAGGCTTTGCCTCCCCTCTTTGGGGAGGAGTAAGTTCATTGCTTACTGTCTGAGGCGCCTCTACCGGGGAATGCCGACGGGGCTGCCCAGGCAATTTTTAAATGGCCAGAGTGATCACCTCTCGAGCGCTGGCTTATCTAATCCCACTTTCTCGACCTTGTGTCACATCTTACCTTGTGGGAGGTAGATAAATAAACAGAATCTTGGGAGTCGGAGTCGAAATTGGAGTTCCGTTACCCCGAATTCAACACCGGAAGGTCACTTTCTTTTTTAAAGCCCCCCCCCTAATAGCAAGCCTTATTAAACTCGCCCTCTACTTTGAACACCCCCTCCCAGACACACACCACACAAATGTCTGCTTACATTGTACATTTTGGCTAAAATTCATTGTCAATAAAGAGCTGAACATATATATTGTTAAAAAGCAAAGCGCTTGACGTATGAAGTTCACATTTATTTTCTGCTAGTTTTGAAGGTGAGTTGGGTGGGTCCTCTGGACGTAGCGCAATGGGGGGTGATTTAGGACCCAGAACTAACAAGGACCTGATCCCCCACACACACTTTTCACGAACCGCCTTGGGTTTACTTAATTTTTTATTTTAATTCACCCCTCACCCCGTATTGACCTTCGTCTCTGTCTCTCTCTGTTCTGTGACTGTGATGGGATTGGGGTGTGTGAAGAAAGCGAGGGACTTGATTTTAAAATTGCAGTTTTTATAAATAGCCGAGGCAAATGATGACCCCTCTCAGCCAAGTGCAAGACCTGGCTGGCAGAGCGGAAGGCATGATGGAGGGCGGCGTAGATGGGAAGGAGGTCAACAGCCGCTGCTGATAAAGCTGCTGCTGCTGCTGCTTTTTTTTCAGTGGGTGGGGACGGGGTTGTCGGAGAGACGGTGGGGGATGGAAATAAAATAAATGATGAAGGCTGAAGGCTGTACACACACACACACACACACTAGAGTACCCGTTTTGTTAAAAGACAATCTTACAGTTTTTGAACAAATAAATTAAACATAATAACAAGCAAACTTGCTAAATGATAAGATCCCGTCATAAACAGTTTATATATATATATATATATATATATATATATGTGTGTGTGTGTGTGTGTGTGTATATATATATATATACATATATGTATATGTTCATATATACACATATACATGTGTTTATATATATACACGTATATATATTTTTATATATATACATATATATATATATATATATACATATATTTATATATATACACATATACATATGTTTATATATATACACATATACATATATACACATATATATATACACATATACATATGTTTATATATATACACATATACATATATACAGATATATATATATATATACACATATACATACATACAGATATATATATATATACACATATACATACATACAGATATATATATATATACACATATACATACATACATACATATACATACATATATAAACATATACATATATATATATACATATATACACACATATATATATACACACATATATATATATATACACACATATATACACACATATATATATATATATACACACATATATACACACATATATATATATATATACACATATACATATATATAACATATTTCACTCAAAACAAGACAGGCTGCCACTGTAGACGTAAGGGGTTACTGAAAATTAGGGTGTAGGTTTTGTGTGCCATCCTAACTTGGGAGATGTGCTGCAAGATGCCTGTTTACATTAGTTTTAAACCTCTACATGTCAGTACAGTCGGGGAAACAGGGAGCAGGGAGTTCCAGAGGTCGGCAGCACGAGGAAGGAAGCTATTGGAGTAGAAGGCTCTCCAGCATCTGGGAACCTCCATAGTGAATGGATGGGACCTAGCTGATTGTCAGGTTGTTCTAGTGTATTTACGTCGAGGTGGTACCAGAGTAGCCAGTTCATTGGAGCACACTCCATTGAAGTATTTGTAAAACAAGCACAAGGATGCAACATTGCGGCGATGGGACAGGAGTTGGAGCTTGGTTGATAGTAATGTTGGCGACCCTTTTTTGGACCTTGTCTAAGAGGAAGAGACTAGTGGATGCTGCACCAGCCCAGATATGGCAACAATACTCTATGCATGGGCTGATGTTGGCTTTGTAGAGATACAGGATAATGTCAGGTGTGAGGAGTTTACTGGCACGGTAGAGGGAGCCCACCTTCTTTGCTGCAATGTCTTCGATGTATTTGTTCCAATTGATGTTACCTGTGAAGGTCAGGCCAAGGAGTTTGAATGTTGAACTCTCAGGTAGGGTGTTATTTGCCATGAAAATCGATGGTTGGAGAGGTGTCTTGTAGTTATTGAAGGAAAGGAGCTTTGTCTGTGCGGCATTAAAAGTTACCAACCTTTTATGACCCCAACCCTAACTACAGCCTGGAGGTCGTTTTCTAAGGATTCAGCCATTGCCTCGAATATGATCGCGTCCGTTTTGCCCACATGACGAGAGTAAAGCGTGATGTTGTCAGCAAATACACCAATCTCAGAATTTATTACGAAAGTCGAAGCCTTACTCATTTGGGCACGTAAACCCACCATAAACCAAGATCGATACGAGGAGGGAGAGGGTATATTAAAATGTTTTTGAAAACGTTCTGAAACGACTTTCGTAATGAATTCACCGGTTTAATTTTGTGATCTCATCACGTGCCTGACGACGACGACCCACGAGAGTCGAAAACGGTTGCAAATACGGTGAGTTCTTATTCACACTGGAGCACAACATTAGATCGTTGGTGAACCAACTCGAAAAATTGGAACAAAAAAAGAACAAGCAGGAACTTTCATTTCTATTTAATCAAACATCTATCAAAGAAAAAAATGCTGCCTTAATATACAAATATATATATATATATATATATATATATATATATATATATATATGATAATTTTATTTACACAGACATGTACAAAATCTGCGACACTGGCATGTCGATGTTATCGATCAACAGTTACTATAAACTGAGATCTCATCAGGCAGAGTTAGAATCCGATCTTAACCTCAGATTATATTTGGAGAGAACATATATATATATATATATATATATATATATATACAGGGTGTCTCAAAATAATGTACTCACTCGTAGAATGACGAGAAAACTTTTATTTATGAACATAGAGTGAAATGAAATAGCATCGAATACATGAGACAGATGCAATTGAAGAATCATGTTCGCAAATGTTCAAACTGATGACCATTATTGTTCAAACAAAGCTGATAACGTCGCGAAACATGTCATTAGGAATATTTTTTTGAGACACCCTATATATATATATATATATATATATATATATATATATATATATATATATATATATTTGTGTCTATCTATCTATCCTTTTATTCTATATCTCTCTTTTCACTTTATTTTACTTTACATTTTATATATTATCTTTTATATTAATATTTTGAGATTTTGATTTATACCGGTCTCAACCACGTGACTTTCCAAATTTTGAAATTTGAAATTTCTTTTCTTCTTTTTTCTCCATTTCATTCTTTGCAAATATGATCTATGGTTAAGATCGGATTCTAACTCTCCCTGATGAGATCTCAGTTTATAATAGCTGTTGATCGATAACATCGACATGCCAGTGTCGCAGATTTTGTACATGTCTGTGTAAATAAAAATAATCATATATATATATATATATATATATATATATATATATATATATAATGTGTGTGTGTGTGTGTGTGTGTGTGTCTTACACCACTCATATGGGCACCTACCTAACTCCCACGAATGGCTACAATACAGTCTTGGCATACCTATTCGGGTTTTCCACTTCCATAGATCAGTGTGAATCGTGGGGTCGGGTGGGGGTCGATCGGTGGGGGGGGGGTGAACATGGGAGGTTGAAGCAAAATAGCGACGGTGACACAGGCAGACCGATAGGGTAACAAAAGTAGTAGACCCCCCCCCCCCGAAAGGGGGAGGGGGAGGGGGCGACAAAGAAAACGAAATGAAAGCATTGTAAGGGCGTGGGGTATGAAGAGAATCTGAGAGGGGGCTTGGTATATTTCTTATGGGGTGGGGAATAAACGATGAAGAGAGGATATTGGATTTGAAAAGAATAACAAAAAATAAGAAACGGTCAGTGAGGGGGGGTGGGAGCGGGAGTTTAAGCCCTTCCCCCCCCCTCCCCGAAAAAACAACAGAGTATAAACTTGAAACCACCTCCTCATTATTTCATCAGATCGACATGACCAAACGACATTTTATGAGAATAAAAAAAAATACGAAACTATGGAATCTTATAAGAATTTTTTTTAAAAATACGAAACTATGGAATCTTATAAAGATTTAAAAAAAAAAAAACGAAACTGTGGAATCTTACAAGGACTTTTTTTTAAATACGAAACTATGGAATCTTATATGAAAAAATACACAAAAAACGCAACTATGGAAACCAGAAAGAAAAAAAATCGTTCAGTATTTATGAATATCAAATTGGGTAATCATTACTATTATCGACTTAAATTATTTTAAAAGAAAATACAGTTGGGAAATTAGTCAAAAAACAGTATATTTTGCTTTGCCTATTCATTTATGATCTACTTGTGCGTACAGTTAATATAAGTTATAACCCTTTAACGTTCGCATAAATATCGATTTTGAGCAAAGTGGCCATCTTTGTTTAGTCAGTAACGTAAATAAAGATGGCTACTTTTCTCAGAATCGTTATTACGCTTATAATTTCTATCATTTTTTCTTTTAGCGTAAATAGGTCATCAGTGAGTAGGTACACTAAAATAAATTGGGTTTTTTTTTTACTAATTTCCTTTCAAAATAATTTATGTCAGGTAATAGTAACGATTACTTAAAATTGCACTCTTAAATATGCCAGACGTTGCGGCGCTAGCCACCTGAAAAATCTTTAGAACCAATCTTCGTATATAGGTGTGAAGAAGGGATTTGTGTTTTTGTCAAGTCCAGATTTGGGAACACGAGGAGTTCACACGTCCATGACAAAAAACAAACAAACATTCCAGCTTGGTCAGTCTCTAAAGGAATGATGAAGAGAGGAAAGAAATGGATATTTTCAATGTTTAGAGAAACAGAGACAATATTCTAATAATAATAAATAAAAAAAAAAGGGATTGGGGGGATGGGGGTGAACGTTTAAGTAAAACTAACAAAAAGTAATATTTATAAAATCCGCCAAACGTGACACTATCTTTATTTTTTTCTATCTAGGGAATACACATAAAATTTGATATTAAAAATAATGAATATATATTTTTTTTTATTCAACTTTTCAAATCACTTCCGTTCGACTCGTGGCGTTCTGTTAATGAAATTATTCTAAACAAGAAAAATGGATTTTATTTCTACAAGTATCTTTATTTTTCTATCTCGCTGTTAGCTCTTGAATTAGAAGGATGATTTCCCTTAGATTATAATCAACTGATCTCCCCTTAATTATACTGACCAGCGAGAGAATGCACATTCCTGTTCGGAAAAAATCTAATTTCACCGACGTGGGGAATAGAGGTACTCTCTTTCTGGCTAGGATGTAAGTCACATCTATTTGTACATAGTCCATGCATTTAAACACCCCCAAAATATATTAAACGGTAGAAGTGAGATAGCAACAGCTGCCTTCACAGAATAAAATTTACCCTAGGCTAATATATACATACACACACATACATACATACATACATACATACACACACACATATATATATATACATACATACACATATATTCATATATCTATACATACACACATATATATACACACACATCTATGCACATATATATACACATACATCTATACACATATATATACACATACATACATATATACACACACATACATATATACACACATACATACATATATACACACATACATCTATACACATACATCTATACATATATACACATATATATATACATACATCTATACATATATACACACATACAAATATATATATACATATATACACACATACAAATATATATACACACATACACAAATATACACATATAAAAATATATATACACACACACATATACATACACACACACATATATACAAATATACACACACATATACATATACACACACATATGCATATATATATACACATATACATATACACACACATATACATATATATATACACATATACATATATATATACACACACACATATACTCCCTGAGACGAAATTCACCTACATTGACGTTTTTTGTTTTTCTTCTTTTTTTTTTTTTTTTGTAAAACTTAATTATGTTCTACAAAACCAAAAACAAAAACAACAGCCCCTCTCCCTTTCTCCCTTCCCTTTTTTAATTTTATTTTTAGAACTTGAAGCATAAATCTTTTACTATAATGACCAGATTCGGCATTAAATAACCCAAAAAGGGTTGATATGCCGTAAAACAAAACTACCAAACCAAAAACGATGATTAAACATTTGAAGATATAAAGAACTTGAAGCATAAAAACTTTTACTATAATGACCAGATTCGGCATTAAATAACCCAAAAAGGGTTGATATGCCGTAAAACAAAACTACCAAACCACACATATACAAATATATACATATATATATATCATATTAATTATTACAATATATTTATTAGCATATACTATCAGTTCCTTTTAATTAGCAGTCTCTTTAAAAGATTCAGCTCGATGATTGTCAATAAGTAACAACAGAGCATATATAAGTCAGTTTCATTTTATATTCCAATGAACACGATTTTATTTATTTATTTATTTTTTATCACAGAAATGTTATGCATTTTGGAAATGTGAAAAAAAAAATAAAAATAAAAATAAAAACATGGTTATTGGAATATAAAATGAACCTGACATTATATATATATATATATATATATATATATATATATATATATATATATATATATATATATATATATATATATATATATTGAAACAGACACAACGCGTATTATTGTCTCTGTTTCAGTATCTGGTTGGGGTGGGGGGTAGTACTATGAGCGGGTTGAGGGGGTGAGAACACTGACTTATCTTTGTTCTAGGATAGTTGACAAGATTGGCTGACTTTACAGAATGGTTGTCATGTCGAACGAATTAGGTTGCTATGAGATTTCTGCACAGCTAACACTTTTATTGTTTCACTAGTTTTTACCTTCTCGGCGTTGCCCGGGAGGTCTTTTTTACTTTCTTTTTCGCTCTTTTTCTTTTTCTTTTTTTTTTTTTATTATGTCGTTTTTTATTACTATTTTTAACGGGATTTTGAAAGTTGAATTTAATTATTACAGCATCGTTTGATCATTAAATTATTAATTGAACCAAATTGGTATTTAGGTAAGATTGTTTGAGCCTCTATAAAAAATGGTTGGATGTAAATGGCTTCGAAAACTTTTAATACATGAGATTTGCTAAGAATTTTAAAACCAGAAACGGCTTCTTTTTTTCGGCAGTATACATGCTTTCAAATTCCTTTCAAATTTCAAAAGTTAGGGAGTAATTCATTTTTTTTTTATCTATTACAAAGATGAAATGGTCGACTTGTTATAAAGAAACAGAAATGCATTCTGGTGGATTAATATCGTAATTAATTTTTTAATTCGATTTTTTTTTAAATTAATTTTATTTTACACTATTTTACTTTTATTGTTTCACTAGTTTTTACCTTCTCGGCGTTGCCCGGGAGGTCTTTCTTACTTTCTTTTTCGCTCTTTTTCTTTTTCTTTTTTTTAATATGTCGTTTTTTATTACTATTTTTAACGGGATTTTGAAAGTTAAATTTAATTATTACAGCATCGTTTGATCATTAAATTATTAATTGTACCAAATTGGTATTTAGGTAAGATTGTTTGAACCTCTATAAAAAATGGTTGGATGTAAATGGCTTCGAAAACTTTTAATACATGAGGATTTGCTAAGAATTTTAAAACCAGAAACGGCTTCTTTATTCGGCAGTATACATGCTTTCAAATTCCTTTCAAATTTCAAAAGGTTAGGGAGTAATTCATTTTTTTAAATTTTTTATCTATTACAAAGATGAAATGGTCGACTTGTTATAAAGAAACAGAAATGCATTCTGGTGGATTAATATCGTAATTATTTTTTAAATTCGATTTTTTAAAAATTAATTTTATTTTACGCTATTTTACTCATGGTTGCAATACATACTCGATTAATAGTGAATAAAAATATAAGTCACACAGAGGCGAGAAACACACACACACAATTTTATATTGAGTTAGTATAGTTAGTACTGAAATCATTATCTTAATCTGTTCGTAACAATAAAAAAGAGCGGAGCACAAACATAAGTCTATAGAATTATTAATTCTACTATTATATACCTAATATATAAAATAAAGTCAGTCCATCAAAGATTGTCATCGATAGCTGACAAATTTGTATTTGATTCTGCCGAAGCGATTTGTATTTTTCTTCCTCTCACCACTTAGACAAGGCCTCAAAAAGAGTCGCCAACTTGATAGGTCCTTCACTATCCACCAAGCTCCAGCCTCTGTCCCATCGCCGCAATGTTACATCCTTGTGCCGGTTTTACAAGTACTTTCATGGATTGTGCTCTGATGAGCTTGCTGCTCTGGTACCTCCACAACGTAAATTCACTAGACCAACCCGACAATCTGTCAAATCCCATCCATATACTGTGGAGGTCCCCAGATACCGAAGAGCTTTCTACTTCAAAAGCTTCTTGACTCGTGCTGCTGGACTCTGGAACTCCCTCCCTGCTTTCCTGACGTTACTGACATGCAGAAATTTAAAACTGATGTAAACAGACATCTCGTTGCACAGCTCCTAATTTAGGTTGACCCCCCCCCCCCAAAAAAAAAACCACAACCTTTACCCTTTTTTTCTCAGTAGTCCCTTACGTCTACAGTGGTGGCCTGCCTTGTTTGTGGTGAACTATGATAAAAAATTTAAAAAATTAAATTTTTTTTATTAATAACCTAAACAGCAGCGCCCGGTTATGACCTTAAAACAGTTCGACATTTTTTTTTTTTTATCTATTTCGGTTCTCATAAATTATTATGTCTTTATTTCTTAAAATTACTTGTGTATCACAATAGTTACCACAATATTTCAAACTACTACTTACAATGTTGTTTTCATGAAATGATACAAGTCATCGATCATTAATCCTGAATAATATATTTTACATTATGCAAGCGACCGCTTCTTAGTCATGAACAATGGATTTTTTTTTGCAGCTAAGTTTATTATCATCGATTTTATTCGTTTGTTCCACAAAATACAAAAAAGGCTATACATTTTTTTCGCATAATTAAAAAAAAAAACAAAAAAAACAAAAAAACGGCCGATCAAAACAAAAAACAAAAAACAAAAAGAGAAACTAATAACATTTCCGGGCAAAACTAATTGTTTAAGACTTAAAAAAAAAAAACATACTAATTACTTTGGATTTTTTTTTACTTCCCTTCCCCTCCTCCCGTTCCGTCCCCTAATATAGTCGAAAGAAGCTGAAATGTTGGAAAACTTTCTAAATTAGTATCTTATACATATGGTTTAAATCTAATTAAAATCGGATATACGTATTTGAAGTTTCAAAGGGGGTCTGTCACCACGGATCATTTAGAGATGGGGGACCGTAGATATCTGTCATAGAGATTCGGGACCACTTCCATTGTCTTCCCCGGAGAATTTTATTCATATGATATTTAGCGGGAAAGCAAACAGTAAGTCAGACAACTCCCGCCGTCAGAAATAAATTCGGAAAGATATCCTTTACTCTGATTAAAAAGTTAACGGTTGTTGATTTTTTTTCTTTATGTCATCAGAAATGATATTAATTTAGGTAAAGGTGTAGTTTCCCCGATACCTGTAATAGCTCAACAATTGTATTTTAAAAAGATTATGACATGCTGAATGTATTATTACGTATGAAATAAAAAATTAAAAAAACACTTTAGAAATTAGTAAATTAGCCGACATACTGGCATAGATCCAAGATGGCCGCCTCTAAAACTAATCGATATAAAAATTGGAACGGAGAAGAGTTCAGACGAAAAGAAGTGAAGTCCTTTAGCGAGTTATATAAAAAAAAAATTTTTTTATTTAAAACAATTAAAATATTTATTAAAATATTTGTTTCACAACAAACACACCCAGACACACGAGAAGTGGTCACACAATTTTATTGATATAGAGATTTATATGTTTATTTCAGAACAGCAAGTTTCCTCCTCGGATTCATTTTAAAAACTAAAATTTGAATTTTGAAATGAGAAAAAGGCGCCAACATCCACCGCGAACTTTCTAACCCCCACCCCGCTCTCTGCCCCCACCCACGGACCTCTACAACAGCCTTCTCCTCCGCCTCAACCAACCCACCATCCATACATCCAACCCCGTCGCTTCGAAACACGCTGGAGAGTATCAGTTTTCTTAAGACCTTGAACAAGAGAGTACTAGCCGGGAGGTGGAGAAGCTGGGTGTCATGGCGGTTTATATCGCAGCAGCAAAGGTGGGGTTGGGGGGTTGGGGGAAAGAGGGGCGAGGTCGGGCCGGCGGATCGACCGACCGACCGACCGACCTAACCCCTTTTCTCGAACATTTCTCTGTGAATGTCGTTGCCAGTAACTTAAGTAAAAGATAATTACAAAAAAAAAAAAAAAGAAAAAAAAAAAGAAAAAAAAAGAAAGATAATTCGGGTCGGATGGAATGAGCCCCCCCCCCCCCTACCCCTCCCTCCGAGGTAGGCAACATTTTTTGGCTACCATCATCACAGCGATTGTAGGGGTGAAAATCACAAGAAGAAGAAGAAGAAAAAACAAACAAACAACAAATCAATAAAATAAAACGGCACTCCAGAGTGTATATCTCAGCCAAGGTTCAACAGTCTTTTTTTTTTTCTTTTTCTTTTGTTAACTAATGAATGCGTCATCGCTTATCAAGACCCAAGGACTCAAAGTGTAGTATCTGTTCCGATGGATACTGCACCCTGTCCTGTGCAGTTCTAGGAGGTCCACCCTCCCAGGCTTCGCCTCCCCTCTTTGGGGAGGAGTAAGTTTATTGCTTACTGCTTGAGGCGCCCCTACCGGGGAATGCCGACGGGGCTGCCCAGGCAATTTTTAAATGGCCAGAGTGCTCACCTCTCGAGCGCTGGCTTTTAACCCCACTTACTCGACCCAAGCTGTGGTCACATCTTACTTGTGGGAGTAAGATAAAACTGGCCTTGTGCCTAACTCCTGCAGAGGAGTAAAAAATTTTTTATCAAGACCCAAACGCCACTCGAGGATAAGGGTTGATGAGTTCATCAGGCGAACAGTGAGAGAAACACCTTGATTGGAGAAGAATTTGATTCAAGAGGACGGCTCAACAATAATTTGTTAACATTGGACTTGAAAACAACCATGTTGTAGTCAGCTGAGAAGCAGTCCCGTGGTATTGTGTTCCACACACGGATAGTTCTTAGAAAGACAGCATCTATCCTATTCTCGGTTCTTTGATACGACAGTGGCACATACGAAACTCAATGTTTTATTTTGATTTAAGAGCACAACTGAACCATAATACTTGACTTTTGTCATGCTTTCGATTCTAAAAACTAAATTTTCCACAAAATTAGATTTTTTTTAATGGTTGGCTTTAACACTAGGAAAACATTACGCTCGGCACTATTTCAAAACAACATTATTGCATAAAAGGAGAGTAGAAAGTGGACCTTGGGTTTAGTTTCGGCAGACTCGTAACTCTCGCTTGCCTTATTTTGTCCTTTAGTCCTCACATTTCATGAGTGATGTTTCTGGCATAGGGGGAAGAATTGCTGTTTTCTGGGGTTTAATCTATACACATAACACTTATAGTGTGCCAGTTTTTTTACCTTTTTTTTTTTTAAATTTATTTTTAGCTCCTTGCATCAAGTGGCTTCATGCCTTGTCTGGAGCAAAAAAAAAAACATTATATTTACTAGTTGGTTAAAAAAAAAAAAATTAAAAGAAAAACAGTAAGTTATCCAATTTGAATCAGAAACGCGACATGGTGAAAAAAAATCGTCACGTTGGACTTTTTAAATATGGCCCATATAAATAAATGCTGCAAGATGGTAGGAGACTTTGATATTATGTCCACGTTGAAGGAATAGATGATAGTTCTTAGGTCAGTAGATGTAGAACAGTTGAGGTAGCAGGGTCAGTTCACAGAGGAAAGCCAAGGAAAACATGGAAGGAAGTGATAAAAATGGACTTGAGGGAAAGAGGGATAAATAAAGACCTGGGTTGAGATAGGTTATTTTAGAAGTAAATTTCGTAAAGCCGTCCAACACATGTCAGCAGGTAAAAAGGACGTTCAACCAAATATGATGACGTAAGGAAAATAAGTCTGTTTGTAATATACCAAAAAAGGAAATAACTTTCGCCTTTAATAATAAAAAAAAAATGTTTGTTTATTTTTCATTTTGTAAAAAGTGAGGAGGCGGTAGATTATGAACAGACTCCACCCGAAAGACACACTCCATTTATTTATATCGGCCATATTAAAAATAGAATAAAAATTCAGCGTGACAAGGTGTTTGTTTTATCACCGTGTTGCGTGTCCGATTCAAAATAACTTACTGATATTTTTTTTATATGAAAATAAAGACATGAAATATAATGATTTTTAAATAAAAGAAAGTATCTCCCGTGGTTGGATATTATGATTTTGAAACTTAAATCCCTTGACACCTTGTTAAAAATTTAAGAGAAAAAACACACACCATTTATAATTGCATTCTTTTGAATGGTTTATATTTATTTTACAGGTGTTTCAGATTGTTTAATTTACTGTGAATTGTGACCCAATTTACTCGTATATTAATTGTATAGTTGGGTCATCTTAAAGAAAGTTAAATATATTTGCTTGCCCCTCCTTCTCTCCATTTTCACTTGCGACCAATTGGCCTAGAATTTAGTTACGAGTTGGACGTCGGATACCACATGACAAGATGAGAGAAAGTCACGGTTACTTTTATTTCAAATTTGATATTCTTGTGTTCGTAATTCTACTCTTTTCAATATTTGTTTTTCATGTGATTCGAATTCTTTGATTTACTTGGAATTGTAGCAGAATTTTCTTGTTTGTTTAATTTTTTTAGTATAGAATTAACAATTTTCTTTAACATATTTTATATCTGGCTTTAACGAATAGTTTATATTTATCTGTACCTAACTCAATGTCTTTCTTATAATTTTTCCTGATTTTTAGTAAACACACTTACTTCCTTCTTAATAAATACTTCGTAATTGTCATCATAAATACCTTAACACATAATTCAATTTCTTAGTCCAATACTCTTGAATTAACAACTTCTCATTATCTGTATAAATACCCCTGAATGTTAACATTCGTAACTGAAAATCCTTCTTACAAATACCCTTAACTCACAATTATTATCATAAATACCCTTAACACATAATTGAATATCTTAGCCAATACCCTCGCTTCTCATTATCTGTATGAACACCCCTATATCTTCGCAAATACTTCAATGAGTATGCCTCCATTTTCTTTCGTTTAACATAATTCAAGGGCAGATAATTTGCAAGGGCAGGTAATCATGCAATTTGTGATGTACATATGCTTATTCCTGCAATTAGCCGCTGAGATTAAATTATCTGCCCTTGAATTATGTTCAACGAAAGAAAATGGAGGCATACTCATCGAAGAGATCGCTATGATACGGAAAATGGTAAAATACTTGTAATTAAAGTTCTAGTGGATAATTTTTTCCACTTTTTTCAACATTGAACAATAAAATACCACTGAGTAAGTACATAATATGGTTATCATAAATAATTTTTTCGTACGGCCGTTGAACTGAACAGGCACCAAAATTCTTATTATAAATACACCCAGCTCACAATTATAATAATAAATACCCTTTACACATAATTCAATATTTTAGCAAATACTCTCAAAGTAATAACTTCTCAATATCTGAAAAAATACCCCTGCATCTTAGCAAACACCCGAAACAGAAAATCCTTGTTATAAATACCCTTAACACATAATTAATACGCTTGAACTAATCATTTCTAATTGTATGTACAAATACCCTTGTATCTTAGCAAACACCCGAAACTAAGAAACCTTGTTATAAATACACTCAGCTCATAATTATCTTATCAAATACCATTTACACACAATTCAATATCTGTACAAACACCCTTATCTCATAATTCCTCATTATTTTAGTAAATACTCCATAATTATCATTATCTTCACAAATACCCTTAACACATACCCTATACATAATACAAATACCCCTAACTCATAACCGCCATTATCATAGAAACGCTAATCTTATAATCCTTCATTATCGCTAATGACCTGTTCACAGTTTGCCTAAAAAATACTTTTTTTTAGGGATTCGTTTTCATCTTGCACTGAACATACCTTCTCCCTTCCCTGAACCCCAGGAAATAACCTAAGAAGTCCCACTCTTTGTAATCCGGGGTGTTAAAGAAAGTGAGTTATTTACCACTGACAAATCTTATTAAGCAAAATTCAAAACAGATGTCCATGTGAAAATAAAATAAAAAAGATGCCAGTATTTATGGGCACCCCACACCCATGAAGAGAGGGGGGGGGGGTCTGTCACTTATATAAAAAAAAAAAAAAGGCTAATGTTCCTATTTACTGCCCTTTTAGAGGGGCTGGATTCAACCCCTTATGAGAACAGATACTACATATGGAATTATTATTGATGTTTACTATAGAGTTGCTACTCATTCAGGTCAACAATGATGAAGAATATTATGAGAGGAGTGAAAATTTTATATATATATATATATATATATATATATATATGCAGTACATGTATTATTTTTGTTTCCTCGATGTTAATCCAATGAAACTCCAGTGTTTATAAAAAAAAGTGCTCAATAACAAGTAGAGCTGTTTTTTAGTATAAATTTTTATTTATACAAACATTATTGGTTACATATGTGCATACATGTTTCAGCTGCGATCTCTATCTCTCTCGAGCCAGCTTCTTCAGACCTTTATTTTTAATTTTTTTTCTAAAGTCTGAAAAAGCTGGCTCTCTTCAGAGATTGCAGCTGAAACATGTATGCACATATGTAACCAAAAATGTTTGTATAAATGAAATTTTATATATATATATATATATATATATATATATATATATATATATATATATATGAAACGCGGGAGCCTCTGTGTAGCTTGATTAATATAAATATATTTTCATAGCTTACTATATATATATATATATATATATAATATGTGATTTTTTTGAAAGCTTACCAAAGCATTACGTTCAGGAGCCCAATCAACACCACAAAAGATTTTTTCATTCACAAATTATTTATTTATCATTTTTCAAATTAAAGAGTTTTTTACCTACACGTGTTTCACTACCAAGCAGGTCCTTGCTTGCCAGATCATCAGGGAAATTAAGTACCTTGAATAAGAATTACAACAACCGGCAATACATAATGTGGTGTTGCTTTAATTGAGGTCACTTAAGAAGGGAAGAAAAAATAAAAAATAAATAAAAACATAAAATCGAAAAAAATATAGAGAATGTCTTAGAAGAATATCTCGCACGATTTTCACAGCATTGTTGCTACTAGGCGAAACAGCCAAAAAGAGATGACAACAGAAGCTGAAGAGAGCCGGATGGTTAAGTCCTTCTGTGCTTGAAACCGACGGTACGAATGTTGTACTAATTTTTCTGTACCAAAATAAATAAATATTACGCTCTTAATTTTTAATTTTTAACTTTAATTCTCAATTAATCGAGCACTCTGCTGGGATTTTCCTGCTATATTACAAAGTAATATATATATATATATATATATATATATATATATATATATATATATATACACGTTGTTTTCTCGGAAAGAACCCGAGATAAATGGTAACTGTTACAGAGAGTAAGAAGTCAGGAAACTTGGATAAATGTGGCCTTGGGGGTGGGGCCAGGAAAGAAAGATGTGAAATCAGTTTACAGGTATGGTAAATTTGTTGAGACAGAAGAGAGAGGGGGGAGAGAGAGATTTGGCTTGAGCCCAAGGGTAAGTACATAAAAATTATTGGGGGTTGGTAGGGGAGGTGTGTCAGCTAGAAGGGAGGAGGGACGGAAAGGAAATTCCAGGAATTACAAGCCAGCAAGGGAATAATTACCAGAATCCACCATTGATTCACTGCCAATGGCAAGAGAAAGAATCACCCCCACCCCTCTCGACCAATATTTGGAACCGGCTGGAAACCATTTTGATAATGGCATGGTTGGAGTATGCAATCTCAAAGAGCTTCATTTTATCTCGACTCTCTATTGGTCCATTATCTGAGAAATGGTAAGAATATCTCATATAAAAAACTTTTAAAAACTCTGACATTGTAGAACTATTGGCTAATCTGTATTGATCTTAGAATGCCTTAACATCGACCAAAGGTCAGGAATTTTGAACTTATCTCCTCATTTGCTCAAGCTGTTGTTGGAGACAGCTAAAAATATCTATCGATGAAAGTGATCATGATAATATCGATGCTATTATGAATACAAATCCTATTGCTAATCTACTGAGTTGATGTATGTCTGGCTAGCTCAGTGGTTCTAAACCGGGGGAGGGGGGGGGGGGTAGCACCACAGATTAGCAGCTACAAACTGAGAATCTCAGGAAGAAAAGGGACACGCCTACGATTGAAAGACACAAGTTGAGTCTTAACAGGATTAAACGAAATAAGCTATTTCGTACCTCAATCCACAACTGAACTCAGATCAACTTCTAGATCAGCTGCATATTTAAACTAAATTAAATGCTATTATGTTAGTATTAGTTAGTATTGTTAGTATGAATACACATTTTGAGTCAGACATTTTTTGAAAGGGTGGGGGAATATCATTCTGATACATGATGAAAGGGTTCACAGATTTAATAGCTTCATACTAATGTTATATTCTTATAGAAATAAAGTAGTCTTTTGTAAGTGGTCAGACACAAATATTTTATTTTTAGCAGCTACAAACTGAGAATCTGAGGAAGAAAAGGGACACGCCTACGATTGAAAGACACAGTCTTAACAGGATTAAACGAAACAAGCTATTTCGTACCCCAATCCACAACTGAACCCAGGCCAACTTCTAGATCAGCTGAATATTTCAACTAAATTAAATGTTATTATGTTAGTATTAGTTATTATTGTAAGTATGAACGCACATTTTGAGTCGGCGATTTTTTGAAAGGGGGAGGATATCATTTTGATACATGATGAATGGGTGTTCACGGGCTTAAAAAGGTTGAAAACCATTGTTTTAAGTGAAAGAAGTTGTTTTGTCTGTAAGGAAAAATTGAGTAGACCTGTTCATTTCGGCTGTCGCCTTGTACGTTTATGTGTACGTACATGGGATTAGCATTGTAGACATGTGTGTATATTCTTTTTCCACTAGCGTTTGTATTAAATGCTATTGTGTTAATATTAGTTATTATTATTAAGATGAACGCACATTTTGAGTCAGACATTTTTTGAAAGGGGGGAAATATCATTCCGATACATGGGTTCACGGATTTAATAGCATCATACTAATGTTATATTCTTATAGAAGCAAAGTAGTCTTTTGTAAGTGGTCAGACACAAATATGAAGAAACAAATTCGGTGAAAACGCTTCTTTATTGATAAACAAATATAATTATTTATTATATAATTACAACTATTATTAGTTATTATTTTGAGTCAGGCATTTTTTGAAAGGAGGGGGGATATCATTGTGATACATGATGAAAGGGGTCACGATCTAAAAAAGGGTTGAAAACAACTGGAGCTACAGCTTTGCAATTTTGGGTGCAATTTCAAACTAAATTTTCAGAGAGGTTTTTTAAAAAAAATATATTTTTGTTCACCCCAAATAGGGCATATTGCCACTGAAGCGTAAAATAGGATTGGAGTTAGATTTATAGGGTGCGAAGTCACATTACATTTAAACTTCAGCATGATGGTATGGTCAAGAAAACAGGGATCAAAAAGGGAATTCCAAAGTGGTCCAAAGAATAAAAACTAGAGAGTAGAAAATCTTTCAGCACCAAGGGACATCTACAGTGTAGGGTGAGATTTCGATGCTGGTCTGGTGGGTCGAGGGTATTTTCATAAAGGGTGTACAAATACGGCAAATTCATGGGAGCACATTTTGTGGAAATACTTGTAAAACAAGCCTAACGATGCGACACTAAGGTGATGCGACAGAGGCTGATGGTTGGCAGTTACGGTCATCCATAGAAAAGTTTTTAAGTATATTTCAACAATGTTGATTGTCAGTACGTCAATATAACAAAAAACGCCATCATTTCAGGTCCGATTCAAACTAAACTTTTAGGAAGTATTCAAATCATTTTGAGGACTGGTTTGCAATATATTCAACCAAGATTTATTGTCAGTTCGTCCATATAACAAAACCACCATTATTTCAGGTCCGATTTCAACTAAACTTTCAGGAAGTGTTCTAATCATTTTAAGAAATAAAGATTTATTGTCAGTTCGTCCATATAACAAAACCACCATTATTTCAGGTCCGATTCCAACTAAACTTTCAGGAAATGTTCAAATCATTTTAAGAAATAGTTTACAAAATATTCAACCAAGATTTATTGTCAGTTCGTCCATATAACAAAACCACCATTATTTCAGGTTCGATTTCAACTAAACTTTCAGAAAGTTTTAGGATCATACTTAGAAACAATTAAAAGTATATCCGATCAAGATTTACTCTCTGTACTATTGCTATTGAGGAAGTTTTGTTACGTTGTTGATACAAGTGGAGCACAGGGTGGAGCAGGTACTAGTGTGATTGCAAGAATTAGGAGTGGATGGAATAAGTTCAGGGAACTTCTGTCATTACTAACTAGCAGAGTGTTACCACTGCTGACCAAGGGAAGAGTCGATCAGGCATGTGTATGCAGCGTGATGATATATGGAAGCGGAACATAGTTAGTGAATGCTGAAGACATGCGTTGCATAGAGACGAATATGAGAATAATATGGTGGATGTGTAATCCAGGTGTTAACAACAAGCTTAGATCTGATGACCTCAGAGGAAGATTAAATCTAGACAGTGTAAGGAAATGTGTGCAGAATAGGAAACTTCGAATATATAGTCACATTGGAATCATGGATGAGAGTTCTTGGGTTAGTAGATGTAGAGCAGTTGAGTTAGCAGGTTCAGTTCACTGGGGAAGGCCAAGGAAAACATGGTAGGAAGAGATAAGGATGGACTTGAGAGAAGGAGAGATAAATAAAGACCTGGCCAGAGATTGGCTAGTTATTATTTTTAGTATCATTTTCATATTTATGTACCTTGTTTGCCTTTTCCCCATGTGTGAGCCTTCAGTCACATGGAGCCATTTTCTATATCGCTAAATATTCTGACATTTTGATCATCATCATCGGTAAAAAATATTGCTTTTCTTCTCTCTAAGAATAGAATTAAGTTTTAATTGTTTTACTTTTAGTATCATTTTCATATTTAGCGTACTTTGTTTACGTTTTCCCCATGTGTGAGCCTTCAGTTTTTTCTCACTCGTAACTCGGCTCTCACCTAATATAATTTGTATTTTTTATCACTTTCTATCATTATATCTGCGCTGAAATATCTTCGATTCTGCAATGTTATTAAGTTGACGACTCTCTTTCGGATTTAGACGCCTTCTCTCTGCGACATCTTTTCTTTGTATTCACGTGCGAGTGAAATTGTTTTTTTGTTTTTTTGTTTTTTCATTTTAAAGTTTTATCTTTTTGGCGGTCAATAAATCTGTATAAAGTCACCATGACTCATTGATGTCCCCTTACGAAGATTTAAATCAAGATATAATGCTACTAAACCTTATGTTTAGAATCCTTATTCCAGTTGTGATTAAAACCCATTATATGATTTTGATTCTAGAAAATTTCTAAAATTTAAGGCTTAAACTTAAGGGCTCTTAAAAAGAAAATGGAATTCAGGGAATCTTGCCTAATTAGTGTCTAAAGACTATAGGAGGAAGTGATAAGAATGGACTTCAAAAAAAGAGGGATAAATAAAGACCTGGCAAGAGATAGGTTAATTTGGAAGTCAATTTCTAAAAGCTGTTCTTTAGTCTTCAGCACACAACTGTTGATGTGCAGCGACGGCATCTATTTTAGCCTGACCATCTGTTTCTAAACTTTGCCAGGGTTAGTAGCTGTAGTTGGGTTAGTTGAGACAGCAGGTTCAGTTCACTGGGGAAGGCCAAGGAAAACATGGAAGTGATAAGGATGGACTTGAGAGAAAGAGGGATAAATAAAGACCTGGCCAGAGATAGGTTAGTTTGAAAGTCAATTTCTTAAAGCCGTCCAACACATGCCAGCATGTAAAAAAGACGTTAAACCGAAAATGGATGAGAGGGTTTGGGTTAGTAGATGTAGAGCAGTTGAGGTAACAGGTTTAGTTCACAGGGAAAGGCCAATGAAAAACATGGGAAGAAGTGATGGTCTTGAGAGAAAGATAAATGAAGACCTGGGTAGAGATAGTTTAGTTGCATGTCAATTTCTAAAAGCCGTTCAACGCATGCAAGCATGTAAAACAGATGATGATGATGATGATGATGCTGATGCTGATGATGTTGATGATGGTGCTGATGATGATGGTGCTGATGATGGTGCTGATGATGATGATTATGATGATGATTATGATGATGATGATGCTGATGATGATGATGCTGATGATGATGCTGATGGTGATGATTATGATGATGATGATGATGATGATGATGATGCTGATGATGATGATGGTGCTGATGATGCTGATGATGATGATGATGATGGTGCTGATGATGATGATGATGGTGGTGCTGATGATGATGGTGCTGATGATGATGGTGATGATGATGATTATGATGATGATGATGGTGGTGCTGATGATGATGATGATGATGATGATGATGATGATGATGATGATGATGATGAAGAAGAATCCATTATTTGACAAAAGAAAATATTGGATGTCATTCGTGAGTCTGTCTTTCATATTTCCCAAAACAAAAGTCTAATTAGCAGAATCATCGAACACACTTGGGAATTGATACAAAAATAAATACTAATCAATATCTTCAATATAATAATCGACAATGTGTCTTTTTAAATACAGGCATGTATAAATATTGAGGAGAAAGTAATTCGTCTAAAATATAAAGTTATCTTGTCGGATTTTGGAAATTTACACCTAAACTAGTAGAATACCTTTCACAGGACGTGTATACACGCAATAAATATAGCATTAGTTTTACATTTTAATATTTTTTCTTTCTTGAGTGGGTATTGTACAGTTTCGGTGCACCCCCCCCCCCCCAAATCGTAAAGTTTACAAAAAAAAAAAAATAATGTGCTGAATATATATTCTGTCGGGGAAACAGGGGCAGGGAGAAAGTTCCAGAGGCCACCAGCACGAGGAAAGAAGCTATTTGAGTAGAAGGCTCTCCCGCATCTGGGGACCTCCACAGTGAATGAATGAGATTTAGTTAATTGTCGAGTTGGTCTAGTGAATTTACGCCGAGGGGGCACCAGAGTAGCCAATTCATCGGAGCATAATCCATTGAAGTATTTGTAAAACAAGCACAAGGATGCTACATTGTGGCGATGGGACAGGGACTGGAGCTTGGTTGACAGTGAGGGACCTATAAGGTTGGTGACTCTTTTTTTGGACCTTGTCGAGGAGGGAGAGACTAGTAGATGATGCACCAGCCCAGATGTGACAACAATACTCCATGCATGGGCGGGTGGTGGCTTTGTAGAGATACAGGATAATGTCAGGTGTGAGGAGTTTACTAGCACGGTAGAGGGAGCCAACCTTCTTTGCGGCAGCCTTGGCAATGTTTTCGATGTATTTGTTCCAATTCATGTTACCTGTGAAGGTTAGGTCGAGGAGTTTGAATGATGAACTCTCAGGTAGGGTGTTATTTGCCATGACAATCGGTGGTTGGAGAGGTTTCTTGTAGTTATTGAAGGAAAGGAGCTTTGTCTTTGTGGCATTAAATGTTACCAACCATTTATGACCCCAATCCACTACAGCCTGGAGGTCATTTTCTAAGGATTCAGCCATTGCCTCAGATATGATCACGTCGGTTTTGCCAACATGGCGAGAGTAAAGCATGGTGTCGTCAGCAAATAAACCAATCTCAGACTCTATGTCATCAAGGAGATCGTTTATATAGATCAGGAACAACAAATGTAAGGATAGATCCCTGGGGTACACCAGCATGTATGTCATGTTGCTTAGATGAACGGCCATCGAGGACCACCTGGATTTTTCTTTTGTTTAGGAAGGGTCTAATTATATTAAGTAATTACCCAGTAATACCGTATGAGCGTATTTTCAGGAGAAGCCCTTTATGCCATACCTTGTCAAAGGCCTTGGATATATCAAGCGCTACTGCCCTAGCTTCTCCTGCCTTGTCGAGTGTATAATACATGCGTTCAGAAATGACCGTTAGGATGTCTGCAGTAGATCGTGCTTGTCTAAATCCATACTGGCGGTCAGAAAGAAGTTTAGCATTAATTAAGTGCCGTACTATCGCTAGATTGATTAAGGATTCAAAGATTTTAGCAAAGATCGGCAGTAAACTGATTGGGCGGTAGTTCTGAGGATCGGTTCTATTCCCAGAACTCTTGTAGACTGGTACCACAGAGGCAATTTTCCAGCTATCGAGGAAGCAAGATTCAGCTAGGCATGTATTGTAGAGTTTGGAGAGGACAGGGGCCAGTTCTTCTCTTTGTTATTATATATATCTTTATCTAATATATAAAGTTATTTTGATGGATTTTAGAATTTACACCTAAATAGCATCACATCTGACACATCGATATTTTATTCTACCTAACCAGTTTGTCTTTTCTTTCTTCTTGCATGTTCTTTAGAATACAAAAATGTCTTTTGGTTTAGTTTGTTGGGGAAAAAATATTGCGGTTAGGAAGATTGTTACAATGGTGTCAATTTTAAATAATGATTCAAATAATGTAAGGGAGATAAATCTTTTAAGCTTACAATATGACTTATCGCCCTTGCCTTATTTGAGTTATTATTGAGCGTTTTTAGATAGCTTCTCTTTGTTATTAATATATATATATATGAAGAGAGCTCATCAGATTTTACAATTTAGATGTAAATAGCATCGCATGTAGCACATCGATATTTGATTCTACCTAGCCAGTATGTCTTTTTTTTCTTCCAGCATGTTCTTTAGAATATCAAAAATGTCTCATTTTTTTCCTATATATCTTACTCAGACAAAATACATGTTCAAATATTCCTTCGTTTTGGGATTGAGTTACGTTTGAAAAAAAAAATCAATTTCAAATTTCTAATTAGCTTAAAGTTGCCTGTCTCTTACTAAATTTCTGTCTATCACTCTCACTGTATCTTTAACCCCCTCCCTTCTCTTATTTTATATTGTCTCTATCACTCTCACTTCTGTAACTCTGTCTATTTATTAACAGTCGAAGGTAAGAGTACATAAAAAGCTACTGAGAGAAAAGATTAAAGAATTCATTGTCAATCTTATACAAGGAAACATGGCTATTGTTATTTTGAGGAGGAGGAGGAGGGAGCATCATTATTATATAGCAATACTATTTCTGAGTATTTATTTACTCCTCTCCAGGAGTTAGGCACAAGGCCAGTGTTATCTTACTCCCACAAGTAAGATGTGACCCAAGATCGGGTCGGAAAGTGGGGGTTTGAAAAGCCAGCGCCTGAGAGGTGAGCACTCTGGTCATTAAAAATTGCCTGGGCAGCCCCATCGGCATTCCCAGGTAGGGGCGCCTCAGACAGTAAGCAATAAACTTACTCCTCCCCAAAAAGGGGAGGCGAAGCCTGGGAGGGTAGCCCTCCTAGAACTGCACAGGACAGACCCATAGACCAGCGTAAATCAAGCCCCGAAAGCCAAGACAATACCAGTCTATGGGGTGCAGTATCCATCGGAACAGATACTACACTTTGATATTATTTCTGAGTATAAAAGGCAATATCAATTGATATGGAAAGGGAAGGGGGCTCATTTAGAAATTGCCATGTATGTTAATTAAAAGAAGAACTTTCCATCCATTCGTTTCTGCCTAAAGCCATGACCTCAGCACCACCCTGCTCGCCAGTTTATAAAAAGTGCTCAATATCAAATAGAGCTTTTATATATGATTATTTTTACTTACACAGACATGTGTCGCAGATTTTGTACATGTCTGTGTAAATAAAAATAATCATATATATATATATATATATATATATAAATAAAATATGAAACTATAAGTATACTTTTAGTAGATAGAACCTATAGTGAAATGGTTTAAGCTCAATATACGAGATAGAGCAATTATAATGATAAGTGAAAGAAGAGGGATAAACATGTACGAATGACAAATTTATTTCAACTTCGCACTTTCTCACTCTCCATTACTTAATATTTTTTCAAAATTTGAATTTTGGCTTTTCCACTGCCAACTTATCTATGTAATTCCTCTGATGATAAGATTTTAATCTTTGAAAAGCCTTGGCTTAAGGAAATAATAATAAACATATTTTTACCGAGTACACCTTGCATTGAACAATCGAAGTTGAAATAAATTTGTCATTCGTACATGTTTATCCCTCTTTATTCATCTATCCTTTATATATATATATATATGTATATATATAGAAGAGAAAATCCCAGCAGAGTGCTCGATTAATTAAGAATTAAAGTTAAAAATTAAGAGCATAATATTTATTTATTTTGGTACAGAAAAATTAGTACAACATTCGTACCGTCGGTTTCAAGCTCCGAAAGTCTTAGCCATCCGGCTCTCTTCAGCTTCTGTTGGACAATGGATGGCTAAGACTTTCCGAGCATGAAACCGACGGTACGAATGTTATACTAATTTTTCTGTACCTAAATAAATAAATAAATATATATACAGGGTGGGCCAAAATAAGGGTCCTATCTTTAAATTTGAATAACTTCCACAAAATAAAAGTTAAACTCACCAAACTTTATGTATGTGTAGACTGACCCTTCCGAGATTTTTTGAAATAAACAAAACAAATTTTAGCCGAAAAACACTTCTTAAAACTTACAAAAACTAAAGTATTGTTTTTTACACTGTTTTGAGTTTTTTAAGCAAAAATAATGTTTTCTAAATGAGGGTACGTTCCTTAGGGCTAATACGGCTCATGCTTGCTTCGGAAGGGGTCCTTTACTTATTCTTAAAAAAAATTTAAAAAAATCAATAAATAAAAAAGTTATGAATTTTTAAAAATAGGACCCTTATTTTTGCCCACCCTGTATATATATATATATATATATATATATATATATATATATATATATATATATATATATAAGGAAATGAGTGATGAGAATAAAAATTGGAAAAAGTACAATATTTATTAAATCATCAAATAGTTCAAACAAAGAATAGATGAGTAAACTTATTTTCTTCCCTTAATCCATGGATTTTCAAAAATCTCTGCTTTTAGCATCAGAAAAGAGTAAAATTATATTACTGTTTAGCACAGATTTGAAACTAAAGAAATATACCAAGTTTTTTTGAGTAAAGAGAATCATCTTTGCTGAAAAAATGTAACATGTCCAAAAAGCACATCCAGGAAATCATAAATGTTAAGCAAATGTAAGGTGTATAGCAGAATGTCTCCAAAAGTTCGAATAGTGAAAAATTCCGGTTTGGAAAATAAAAGGAATTTAAGTCCGAGGTTAAAGTTCATTGGCAAAAAATGACTCACCATAAGGAATATAAGTGGATAAATCTCGAGAAATTTGGTAAAAACTAAAAAAATAATGAGGCACATTGCCGGTATATTTTCTTCCTTGGCAAAGTAAAAATGTGATGGGTTCAACCTAACTGGACACGTAATATAATTTTCTTTATATTACTGCTTGTATATTGAGCATTGAATTTTTAAGATAGGATATAATTTAAAGATAAAATTTTAATTTTATTTTTATTATCTCTACATGTGTACATATATATATATATATATACATGAAAAAATGAAAAACGGAAAACCGAAAATTGATTCTATGTTCATGGTTTTTAAAGATTTTCTGAAGATGAATGATTTTCTTTTTAAGTCAGTCATCTTAAGAAAATCTTTGAATAAAGATGAAGCATCGATGAACATATAAACAATTTTCGGTTTTCCTTTTTTTCATTACATTGGATTATTAATTCGATAATTATTGTGATATATTATATATATATATATATATATATATATATATATGTGTGTGTGTGTGTGTGTGTGCATGTGTGATAATATAAAAACAAATATGTGATAATATAAAAAAATATGTGATAATATGAAAAAATGTGATATGAAAAAAAATGCGATAATATAAATAAATATATGATAATATAAAAAATTATGTGATAATATAAAAAATATGTGATAATATAAAAAAAATGTGATAATATATAAAACAAATGTAAAATATAAAAAAATATGTGATAATATAAAAACAATATGTGATAATATAAAAAAATGTGCTAATATAAAAAAAAATGTGATAATATAAAAAAATGTGATAATATAAAAAAAAATGTGATAATATAAAAAAATGTGATAATATAAAAAAATGTGATAATATTAAAAAAATGTGATATTATATAAAACAAATGTAATATATAAAAAAATATGTGATAATATGAAAAAAATATGTGATAATATAAAAAAATATGTGATAATATAAAAAAATGTGATAATATAAAAAAAATATGTGATAATATAAAAAAATATGTGATAATATAAAAAAACATATGCGATAATATAAAAACAATTAGTTTACATAGTTCAGATGAATTATTATGAGAATTAATTTCCAAAGCAAAATGAAGCTCAATATTCAATTTGAAATAAATTTGTTTCTTTTTAAGAACACAAACTAATTTTTCGCATAAAAGTCTAAGAAAGAAAGATTGTTTTATCTACATTTTATTAAAAAAACTATTCTGGTTAATGAAATCATTAAATATTCTTTTAGGAAATCTGCAGTCAATTCAGAGGTGTAAATGTATAAAATGTGTAATATAAGAAATAGCTTGCTCAAGATAATCTGTTTAACTGAGATATTCTTTGAGGAATCATCATATCAATTTTCTTTAGAAGACATTTACTTAATTGAGGCAACATTTTTATAGGCAGAATGTATTTCCTGATACCAACCCAGTGGGGTTATGGGGACCAGTGTTTTTATTGAGACTGATTCAGAGGAGTAAATGTATAAAATGTGTAATATGAGCAAGAAACCTTTCAAGATAATCTTATTGTCTCTTATATTATTTGGGGAAATAAGCAGTCAAGTCAGATGCGTAAATGTATAAAATATGTAATATGAGCAAAAAGCTGTCAAAGATAATCTTATTGTCTCCAATATTATTTGAGGAAAGCAGCAGTCAAGTCAGATGCGTAAATGTATAAAATATGTAATATGAGCAAAAAGCTGTCAAATATACTCTATTTGATTCCAATATTATTGGACATGTATAATATAGAAAATAAAACGTATCTATGATAAACTATTTATATGATTTGGGGAAATCATCAGTCAATTCAGATGTGTGAGTGTATAATTTGAAATATAAGTAAAAACCTGCCCAGGATAATATGTTTGCTGGAGATATTCTCTGATGTAATCTGCACTAAATGTACATTTATAAATGTATCAAATGTGTATTATGAGCAAAAATTATATCTTTATGTATAAAATGTGTAATATGAGCAAAAAACTGTCAAATATTATCTGTTTTCCTCAGATATTATTTGATGAAATCTGTAGCAAATGTAGATGTGTAAATATATGAAATGTGTAAAATAAGCAGAAATGTATCTATAATAATCTATTCACCTAACCCTTACCTGATATATTCGGTGAGGAAACCTGCAGTCAATTCAGATTTGTAAATGCAGCAAATGTATAATATAAGCAAAAAGCTATCTGTTTGCTTTATTTGAGAAAAACTGCAGTCACTTTGAATGTGTAAGTATATAAAGTGTGAAATATGAGCAAAAACCTGTCTATGATAATCTGTTTGCTTGAGATATTTTTTTTAGGAAATATGAAGTCAATTCAGATGTATAAACATATAAAACGTGAAATATGAGCAAAAACCTGTCTATGATAATCTGTTTGCTTGAGATATTTTTTTTTAGGAAATATGAAGTCAATTCAGATGTATAAACATATAAAACGTGAAATATGAGCAAAAACCTGTCTATGATAATCTGTTTGCTTGAGATATTTTTTTTTAGGAAATATGAAGTCAATTCAGATGTATAAACATATAAAACGTGAAATATGAGCAAAAACCTGTCTATGATAATCTGTTTGCTTGAGATATTTTTTTTAGGAAACATGAAGTCAATTCAGATGTATAAACATATAAAACGTGAAATATGAGCAAAAACCTGTCTATGATAATCTGTTTGCTTGAGATATTTTTTTTAGGAAATATGAAGTCAATTCAGATGTATAAACATATAAAACATGAAATATGAGCAAAAACCTGTCTATGATAATCTGTTTGCTTGAGATATTTTTTTTAGGAAATATGAAGTCAATTCAGATGTATAAACATATAAAACATGAAATATGAGCAAAAACCTGTCTATGATAATCTGTTTGCTTGAGATATTTTTTTTAGGAAATATGAAGTCAATTCAGATGTATAAACATATAAAACGTGAAATATGAGCAAAAACCTGTCTATGATAATCTGTTTGCTTGAGATATTTTTTTTAGGAAATATGAAGTCAATTCAGATGTATAAACATATAAAACGTGAAATATGAGCAAAAACCTGTCTATGATAATCTGTTTGCTTGAGATATTTTTTTTTAGGAAATATGAAGTCAATTCAGATGTATAAACATATAAAACGTGAAATATGAGCAAAAACCTGTCTATGATAATCTGTTTGCTTGAGATATTTTTTTTTAGGAAATATGAAGTCAATTCAGATGTATAAACATATAAAACGTGAAATATGAGCAAAAACCTGTCTATGATAATCTGTTTGCTTGAGATATTTCTTTTAGGAAATATGAAGTCAATTCAGATGTATAAACATATAAAACGTGAAATATGAGCAAAAACCTGTCTATGATAATCTGTTTGCTTGAGATATTTCTTTTTAGGAAATATGAAGTCAATTCAGATGTATAAACATATAAAACGTGAAATATGAGCAAAAACCTGTCTATGATAATCTGTTTGCTTGAGATATTTTTTTTTAGGAAATATGAAGTCAATTCAGATGTATAAACATATAAAACGTGAAATATGAGCAAAAACCTGCCCAAGTTAATCTTTTTGAAGTCAATTCAGATGTGTAAATGTATAAAATGTGTAATATGAGCAAAAGGTTATCAAAGATAATCTGTTCGCATGAGATATCATCTGAAGAAATCTGCAAGTCAATTAAAATGTCGCAATAAAATACATGCAAGGACAGCGATTCCCAAATCCAAGTAATCGGCTGCATAACGACTCCGGATATTACCAGAGGCAAATTTTTGCTTCAACAAATTTCCTCCGCCTCTCAAACCGCCCCGTCCTCCCGAAGCCGCTGCGAAGAAGCAAACCCTTTTCAAGTGACTCATCCCATTAAATGTCCAAAAGGATCAGAAAGGAAGGAAGCGACAGAGAAAACAAAGAGACAGCAAACTATCCTATTTTGTCGGGTCGCATTTTCCACGTGCAATTCAAGGACTCTCACTTCTAACTTCTTGGCCTTCAAATAGCCGTAAAATGTCCAGACATGAACAGGAACCATTTCTCTTTGATGACCACACATTAACCCTAACCATATTAAACTGAACAGGAACCACTTCTCTTTGCATTATAACGAGAACACTAAAAACTGTAAAATGGTTGACTACCATTGTTAGCAAAAATGCAAAGGTATTACTATCAACAAAATGTATGGGCTATTTCTAGACACACTGGTGGCGTTAGAACAGCTGAATTTATTCAGCAAGTACAGCACACCGTTGGTGGTAATGCTAAAAGATCCATGAGGTCGATTGCAAAAGAACACCGGATGTCAGAAGAGACAATCTGAAATGTTGTCCACAAGGACATCAGATACGAGTCTTATGTGATAAGAAAAAGTCATCTTACGTCTGAAAAGGTCAAGGAAAAACCGCACAATGCAGAAATAGATGGGAGGAAATATTTATGATCACATGACCTCTAATATTTGGCTTACGAGCTTTCCAGATTCCAATCCTTTGGACTACTATGTACGGAACAAAGTTGAGCAAACGTTTAATGAGTACCCTCATAACATTACATAAAACTTGTTTTACTTTAAAAGAAAAAGAAAAACACATGCACCGCTGTGTGGCGAACTTGCAGCTTGAAGGCAAGCAAGACGGTGTTGGTCGCAGGATGATTTTAGGGATTCGACACTGGTCTTCATCCCGATTGTATCCCAGCTCTTCTGTCTTCCTGTCTGCTCCAGAACGATTAGACCAGCTCCCCTTATTTTCATTAGATTTTTCGATGGGGGTTCATTTTTAAAAAGAAACTACATAAAAACCTAACCCAAACAAATCAAATTAATTCGTGTTGAAAACGTTTGTCTTCAACGGATGTAATATCTGTGCAATAGGAAGTAAATATTCATTTTCGTTGGATTTTTTTGAAGGGGTGGGAATTTGTTTTGATTTCAAAAACAAACAAAAAAACAAAAAAGATTTTGTGAGATAACCCATCTAGGAGAAGGAAAACTCTTATATAAAATCTGCGCTCTACATCGTCTCTTAATTACCTTGCTTCGGATTCGAATTTGGATTATTCGGTCTACTGTTCTCATCTTGAGTGTTAGCATCATAACGTTTCGGCTGCTGTAACCTCCGGCCTTCTTCAGATGTATCTCTTCGAACTTGGCAATATTTCTGTCGAACTCGGGAATCTGGACAGAATTTCGAACGGAACCCTTTATTTAATCCACGGGGTTGCATGCTATTGTTCCATCAGCCATGACTGGGAGAAGCTTTCAGTAATTCGCAATTCTTCGTATCGCCCGCACCAAGGATTGCACCTTCAACCTTTAGATGACAGAACGAGAGCATGCTACCCCCGTGGATTAAATAAAGGGCTCCGTTCGATATCCCGTCCAGATGCCCGATTTCGAAGAGATACACCTGAAGAACGGTTGTAATATCTGTACAATACAAAGTAAATATTCATTTTCGTCGGACTTTTCGATGGGTGTGAAGACTTGTTTTTAGTTAAAAAAAAATTGTTGGTCTGCAGTTTCAACTTGTTACTGGCTATCTTGCTTTCGTTTGTTGCTGGTCTCAACATTTTGAACTAATCGAGAAATTTAGCTATCGTACAAAGCTAGATCTCTATATTAACAATCTCAGTACAGATAATCCTTCAGACAATGACACTGTGGGGATACATGTGATCTGTACACGGGCAACATTATGCCTATCCTAACATCGCTTTTCTAAATGAAGGCGTGACACTCGTCTAACAAGATCATATATACATATTTTTTCAAACTTCAGTTCACCCCAGACAAGACATACTGCCACTGAGACGTAAGGGGCTACTGTGAATTAGGGGCCAGAAATTAAGGCTGCATTCTAAGAGAGTTTTGCGGTAAGATGGTCTCAAACAAAGAATACACCATAGCGACTATGTGCACACCGGCGCTGGTTTCTGCTATGCATTTTTTCCCAGAATATTTTTCTTAGTTCAAATCAAAGGGCGGTAACTCTGTATTGACGAATAGAGTGTTAAGTCCCTTTTTTAAGCTGGCGGTTATTCAAAATTAATTCCGACATGGAGAAAGTATTTTCTGAAAGGAATTAAATCGAATTACATTTCATTTTTCTAACAACATGCTGCAACGATCCACAAGAAAAACCGATGAACTAGAATCAAGTTGGTCTATTTGTCTATTCCCTGCTTCTTTTGTTTCAGCTCGTTTGATTCATTGGTCTAGTTGTCTCCATCAATTTGCTGTTTTGATACCTCATTGTAATACAGCTTCCTATTGCAGTATCTTCCTTCCAAGAACTGCAGAATTGTGGAACTCTCTTCCTGCTGGCTATTTCCCTCCTACCTATAACCTTGGTCTTTTCAAGACTAGGGCCAATAGGCATCTCCTGTCTTTGCAATAATCATATTTCGTTCTTGTTAGCTCCTTACATCAAGTGGCTTCATGCGTTGTCTGGAGCGATTTCCATAAAAAAAATATTGATTTCGTAGGATTGGTTGTTTGGTTGTTTTGTTTTACGGCATATCAACCCTTTTCGGGCTATTTTAATGCCAGGTACAGTCACTTTGGTAAAAGTTTTTATGTTTCAAGTTGTTTATATCTTCAAGTATTTATTTATGGTGTTTGGTTTGGTTGTTTTGTAGAGGAATTTATTGTTTTTGTTTTTGGCTTTGCAGAACATGATTGAATTGTGCAAAGGTAAAGGATAAAAACAATAACATCAATGTTTGGTGCATTTTAGGTCAGGAAGATTTTGTAAGAAGAAAGCTATTGATGACAAAGAAACGATAAAGAGACTAGCTTTACTTTATATATCAGAAAGAAGATAAATGAATGAATGACATAGTGAGCTTCAATCTAATTAAAAACCACATAAATTCTTCTGCGTGCTGTTATCTTTGACATTTCTATTTATCATCAACGAAACAAGAAAACAGAACCAAAGAAGTTGGAAAGTACAAACAAAAGGAAAGATTAAGTTATCTGAAAACAATTCTATTTGAGTAGATTTTAACCTGTTTTTCACAGTTGGATTTTCGTCTTAAGGCAATAAATAGCAATTATTATTTCTTATATAACATGTTGTTTTAGTATACTTGAGAATGGGGAGAAGTTTTCACTCCATCACTTTCATCTACTCCCATTCTACCCCTCGACACCATTAAACAAAATTAACAGGTTACACTTTTTCCACATTCACCGCTTCTAAGTTATATTTCAAGCGATTTCATTGGCTATTTCTAATAGAAAGGAAAGATTATGTTGTATAAAACATATCTATTTAAGATTTAAACTTGTTTTTCACGGTTGGCCGTTCGTCTTAATACAATAAATAACAATTAATATTTCTTATATAACATGTTGTTTTAGTATACTTGAGAATGGGGAGAAGTTTTCACTCCATCACTTCCATCAACTCCCATTCTACCTCTTGACACCATTAAACAAAATTAACAGGTTACACTTTTTCCACATTCACCGCTTCTAAGTTATATTTCAAGCGATTTCATTGGCTATTTCTAATAGAAAGGAAAGATTATGTTGTATAAAACATATCTATTTGTAGATTTAAACTTATTTTTCACGGTTGGCCGTTCGTCTTAATACAATAAATAACAATTATTATTTCTTATATAACATGTTGTGTTAGTATACTTGAGAATGGGGAGAAGTTTTCACTCCATCACTTTCATCTACTCCCATTCTACCGCTCGACACCATTAAACAAAATTAACAGGTTACACTTTTTTCACATTCACCGCTTCTAAGTTATATTTCAAGCGATTTCATTGGCTATTTCTAATAGAAAGGAAAGATTATGTTGTATAAAACATATCTATTTGTAGATTTAAACTTATTTTTCACGGTTGGCCGTTCGTCTTAATACAATAAATAATTATTATTTCTTATATAACATGTTGTGTTAGTATACTTGAGAATGGGGAGAAGTTTTCACTCCATCACTTTCATCTACTCCCATTCTACCGCTCGACACCATTAAACAAAATTAACAGGTTACACTTTTTCCACATTCACAGCTTCTAAGTTATATTTCAAGCGATTTCATTGGCTATTTCTAATAGAAAGGAAAGATTACGTTGTATAAAACATATCTATTTGTAGATTTAAACTTGATTTTCACGGTTGGCCGTTCGTCTTAATACAATAAATAACACTTATTATTTCTTATATAACATGTTGTGTTAGTATACTTGAGAATGGGGAGAAGTTTTCACTCCATCACTTTCATCTACTCCCATTCTACCCCTCGACACCATTAAACAAAATTAACAGGTTATACTTTTTCCACATTCACCGCTTCTAAGTTATATTTCAAGCGATTTCATTGGCTATTTCTAATAGAAAGGAAAGATTATGTTGTATAAAACATATCTATTTGTAGATTTAAACTTATTTTTCACGGTTGGCCGTTCGTCTTAATACAATAAATAACAATTATTATTTCTTATATAACATGTTGTGTTAGTATACTTGAGAATGGGGAGAAGTTTTCACTCCATCACTTTCATATACTCCCATTCTACCCCTCGACACCATTAAACAAAATTAACAGGTTACACTTTTTCCACATTCACCGCTTCTAAGTTATATTTCAAGCGATTTCATTGGCTATTTCTAATAGAAAGGAAAGATTACGTTGTATAAAACATATCTATTTGTAGATTTAAACTTGTTTTTCACGGTTGGCCGTTCGTCTTAATACAATAAATAACAATTATTATTTCTTATATAACATGTTGTGTTAGTATACTTGAGAATGGGGAGAAGTTTTCACTCCATCACTTCCATCAACTCCCATTCTACCTCTTGACACCATTAAACAAAATTAACAGGTTACACTTTTTCCACATTCACCGCTTCTAAGTTATATTTCAAGCGATTTCATTGGCTATTTCTAATAGAAAGGAAAGATTACGTTGTATAAAACATTTCTATTTGTAGATTTAAACCTGTTTTCTGCGGTTGGCTGTTCGTCTTAATACAATAGATAACAATTATTATTTCTTATATAACATTCTTTTTTTATTATTATTGATATCAAAAGAATATTTTCCGAGAATCCATTAAAGGTTACAAAAAATTCCTTGAGATCCTACAAAGAATCAAAATTAGAAAAATTTTAATTTAATGTAGAAAACAGTATTATTGTATCTGCTTTCTTATATAAATTAAAGTCACTTACCTCCTCTACATTAGTGCTCAATAGCTTTCTCACCACAAGCCATGTACAAAAATCTGTTGTGTTAGCATACTTTAGAATGGGGAGAAGTTTTACTCCAATACTTCTATCTACTCCCATTCTACCCATCGACACCGTTATACAAAATTAATAGGTTACACTTTTTCCATATTCAACGCTTCCAAGTTATATTTCAAGCGATTTCATTGGCTATTCCTAAATAAAATGGAAAGGAAAGATTACGTTGTATAAGACATTTCTATTTGTAGATTGAAACCTGTTTTTCGTGGTTAGCTGTTTGTCTTAATACAATAAATAACAAATATAACTTGGAAGCATTGAATATAGATAACGTGTAACCTATTAATTCTATTTGGCGACACTATTAAACAAAATTAATAGGTTACACATTTTCCACATTCACCGCTTCTAAGTTATATTTCAAGCGATTTCATTGGCTATTCCTAATTGAAAGGAAAGATTACGTTGTATAAAACTTTTCTATTTGTAGATTTACACCTGTTTTTCGCGGTGTCATTGGCTATTTATTCCTAAAGAAAATGGAAAGGAAAGATCATGCTGTATGAAAACATTTCTATTTGCAGATGTAATCCTGTTTTTCGCGGTTGGCTGTTCGTCTTAATACAATAAAGTTATATTTCAAGCGATTTCATTGGCTATTTCTAGAAAGGAAAGATTACGCTTTATGAAAACATTTCTATTTGTAGATGTAATCCTGTTTTTCTCAGTTTGATGTTCGTCTTAAAGCTACACACAAAATTTTTTTTTGTCTCGGCCACATATTGTTCCATGTTGTTGTGAACCTATATGCATGCGTGCATTTACTGCACTGGCCGCAGTCGTTCTCACACATTGTGCCGGTCCAAAGTTGCTGTTCGATTCAGTCAGTGCCGCAACAAAGAATCCTCATTCCAAGTTAGGCCACAAGTCCAGGTTATAAAAAAGTTATCTGTTGGAGGTTATAAATGATACACGTGTTCCCACGGTGAACAGCAGACTTGCAAAATGAAATTTTTGCCCGACCCTAAAAACATAATTCCAATAAACACAATCCTTTAGCTAAGAGCCCCAATGGGCCCATCTTGCCTGGAGACGCGCACAGCTCCAACTGACTGCCATCTCTCAGAAAAACAAACTCTCTCTGTGTGATGCCTAGAGGGCCGTGCCTAACTCCCTTCACCTGGGATCTTTTCCTCCTGACTGGAAGTCTTGGATTCTAGTCCTTCTCAATGGTCACAATTCGACCACCCAGAGGTTGACTGCTTGAGATATCCACTTGAGATAACTGCCAGACAGACAAAGGAGCTTATCATTGAGACAATCTACGAACATTACCTTTTAGTCTCAGCATGATTCCCGGTTTTTATGAGGCACTTATTCGATTTCTAATAGAAATAAGATATTTTCAAATTCCTCTGTGCCCCCCCCCCCCTCTTCCTTAGGTCAAGCATCTATCATCTGCAACGTCCGCCATTCACATGCACCACAAACACATGCAACCCAGTGCATGTTTACATCGTTACGAAACCAGATTTCATTTTCGATTGATTTTAACCATTTTCATATTTAGTCCTACTCACTATTTTTACTTTAGAAGGGGGAGGAGTTTTCACCCCATCACTTCCATCTACTCCAACTCTACCCATGAACACCGTTAAACAAAATTAATAGGTCACACATTTTCCATATTCATTGCTTCTAAGTCGTATTTCCAGCGATTTCATTGGCTATTCATGAAGAAAAAGAAAAGGAAAGATTACGTTGTATGGAAACATTTCTAGTTGTAGATCTAAACCTATTTTTCTCAGTTGGATATTCGTCTTAAAGCAATAATTGATATTTTGACGATTTTAATGAGTTTATAAATCAAGTTTTAATTTTGACGATTTTAATGAGTTTATAAATCAAGTTTTAATTTTGACGATTTTAATGAGTTTATAAATCAAGTTTTAATTTTGACGATTTTAATGAGTTTATAAATCAAGTTTTAATTTTGACGATTTTAATGAGTTTATAAATCAAGTTTTAATTTTGACGATTTTAATGAGTTTATAAATCAAGTTTTAATTTTGACGATTTTAATGAGTTTATAAATCAAGTTTTAATTTTGACGATTTTAATGAGTTTATAAATCAAGTTTTAATTTTGACGATTTTAATGAGTTTATAAATCAAGTTTTAATTTTGACGATTTTAATGAGTTTATAAATCAAGTTTTAATTTTGACGATTTTAATGAGTTTATAAATCAAGTTTTAATTTTGACGATTTTAATGAGTTTATAAATCAAGTTTTAATTTTGACGATTTTAATGAGTTTATAAATCAAGTTTTAATTTTGACGATTTTAATGAGTTTATAAATCAAGTTTTCTCTCTTGGAGTGTCCTGAAGATGTTTTCTTTTTTTTAACAAAATTTTATGGTTCATTTTATGAATTAAAATA
>OY744553.1:38608395-38625895 GCA_963556195.1 Sepiola atlantica | reverse complement strand
TGTGGGCTTTTGTCCGGTGGGCTTTTGTCCGTGTTTGACTTATTTTGGTGGGCTTTTGTCCGGTGGGCTTTTGTCTGTGTTTGACTTATTTTGGTGGGCTTTTGTCCGGTGGGCTTTTGTCCGCACACCACATTATATAAGCACAACCTCCCATTTGAAAACTCAAATATTTTAGATTTCGGTTAAATTTGATCCATAGTAATTAGACACCAATCAAGCGAGAATCCTTGAATTTTAATTTCTTCTTAAGACCCCTTAAGCTTAAGCCTTAAATTTTAGACATTTTCTAGAATCGAAATCATGTAACGGATTTTGATCAAAATTCGAATAAGTATTCTAGACATAAGGTTTAATGTCATCGTATCTTGATGTTAATCTTCATATGGGGGGGGGGGGACATAAAAGTGGTGCACAACATCCCAGTTTAGATTCTTCTAGTCTAGCACAATTAGTCTAACTACTAAATTCTAAAGTGTCAGTCATCACTCTTCTCTCTCACATGTGTGGATGGGGAGCTGTGACAAAACTGACCTTTAGGAAGATGCCTTGTTGCATCCTCCTTCCCCAACATCTCCTCTGTTATTAATCACACTAATACAACCTCGGTATCTAAGAGTTCACTTGTTAAGCAGAACGAAGGTCAAACCAGTATTTAAATAAATAAATTAAAAAACAAAACAAAAAAAAAACATGTTCTTTAGTATCAAGTGTTTCTTTTTTTTAAGGGGGGGGGGGTCATCTGGCACTTGGATTTATTTCCCTATCAGTACCATTATAATTTTTTAATTTTTTTTTTAGTTTAAGATTGGGTCAGTATTTCTTAAAGCCAAAAGCCACTTGAGGATAAAGGTTGATGAGATTGAATGATTGTCAGCAGGAACAATCAATAGTTTTGTTTGGTTTACTGCATATCAACCATCTATGGGTTATTTAATGCCGAATAAAGTTGTCAAATTATCTAAGTAGGATAATTAATTATATTCCCAGAATACATTGCTCCTAAAACACATTGTTCCTAAAACACATTAATCCTACAATACATTGCTCCCAGAACACATTGCTCCCAGAACACATAGCTCCCAGAACACATTGCTCCCAGAATACATTGCTCCTAAAACACATTGCTCCTAAAACACATTGCTCCTAAAACACATTGCTCCTAAAACACATTGCTCCTAGAATACATTGCTCCTAGAACACATTGCTCCCAGAACACATTGCTCCCAGAACACATTGCTCCCAGAACACATTGCTCCCAGAACACATTGCTCCTAGAATACATTGCTCCTAAAACACATTGTTCCTAAAACACATTAATCCTACAATACATTGCTCCCAGAACACATTGCTCCCAGAACACATTGCTCCCAGAATACATTGCTCCTAGAACACATTGCTCCCAGAATACATTGCTCCTAAAACACATTGCTCCTAGAACACATTGCTCCTAGAATACATTGCTCCCAGAATACATTGCTCCTAGAATACATTGCTCCTAGAACACATTGCTCCTAAAACACATTGTTCCTAAAACACACTGCTCCTAGAATACATTGCTCCTAAAACACATTGTTCCTAAAACACACTGCTCCTAGAATACATTGCTCCTAAAACACATTGTTCCTAAAACACATTGTTCCTAAAACACATTGTTCCTAAAACACACTGCTCCTAGAATATATTGCTCCTAAAACACATTGTTCCTAAAACACATTGTTCCTAAAACACATTGTTCCTAAAACACACTGCTCCTAGAATACATTGCTCCTAAAACACATTGTTCCTAAAACACATTGTTCCTAAAACACACTGCTCCTAGAATACATTGCTCCTAAAACACATTGCTCCTAAAACACATTGCTCCCAGAATACATTGCTCCTAGAATACATTGCTCCTAAAACACACTGCTGCTGGAACACATTGCTCCTAAAACACATTGCTCCTAAAACACATTGTTCCTAAAACACACTGCTGCTGGAACACATTGCTCCTAAAACACATTACTCCTAGAATACATTGCTCCCAGAATACATTGCTCCTAGAATACATTGCTCCTAGAACACATTGCTCCTAGAATAAATTGCTCCTAGAATACATTGCTCCCAGAACACATTGCTCCTAGAACACATTGCTCCTAGAATACATTGCTCCTAGAACACATTGCTCCTAGAACATATTGCTCCTAGAACACATTGCTCCCAGAACACATTGCTCCCAGAACACATTGCTCCTAGAACACATTGCTCCTAGAATACATTGCTCTCAGGATAAATGAACTAAGTTTGTATGAGAATCGGTGCTCAGTAAAATTTGCACATGTAAAAATGGCACCGGTAAAAATGGTACAAGTAAATAAATAGGAAAAAATGGCACAAAGCAAGAAAAATTCGGTAACAGAAATATATTTTAGAATTTAAAGTGGGTGATTAGTTTCGCATATACATTAAACGTAAAATGATCACCAATTTTCGGCCATTCTAACTTTTTAAAGCAGTTTACTCTTGTTTTTATCTCTAACCTTAAGTCGTACTGGCAAAATCGTAAAACCACATGAAATCTCCTTAAAAAGTAAAACGCACAGAATTTATCTCCCATAGCAAAAAAAAAAGAATGGTTAATAGTTCTAAAATGCTACAATTGCCCGTGAGGGTCGTCATCTACTTTTAAATATAGATATAATTTTTTTCTAATTTGACAAAATTCTTAATGTTCTCCCTTCTATGTATTGTATCGAAGATTTCGATAAACTCATCTACATCTTTTTTTTCCTATTTATCCACTTTTACGATTTTTACCGGCGCCATTTTTACCGAACTTCATGAGAGGCTTTAGAATCTGCCTTTTCTGGATTAAAAAAAAAGCAGAATTCTGTTAAAAAGCATAATACTTGCATCCCTGAAAGAATGAGAAAGGACTTTTATTTTGACCCCTCCCCCCTTATACAAACAGTAATTTTGCCACTGGTGATCCCCCCCCCCCCATCCCCAGCAAAATGAATATTACAGTATTTCTTTTCACCATAACCAGGTTGGGGGGGGGGGGGTCACACTGAATCCAATGGTGCAAAGTCTATAAGTGTACTCTGTGTAGTTTCTGACTTTCCTGTATATAACAAACTTGAAGAATACCCGTCCCAGGAAGGGTAAAAATCATTCCCTCAAACAGAATAGTGTTGCATCAAATTTCTGTTATTTTATTTTATTTCCTTGAAATCATTCATTCAAGTTCAGGGTTATGAATTAAAAAAAAAAAAAAAGTGTAGATTTGAATGAAGGTGCAATTGGCCTGAGAAGATTATTTGGAAATAAGGGTCTAAATCTGTTTTAGGGGTTTGGTGCCAAGAGGGGGCAGCCTTTGTGTGAAGCTCCTTCTTAGATGTGGGTATATCAAGTTACAGTTTTGGGCAGAAAGTGGGAACCGTTCTCCCAAGGATGGCTGCTCCAGTCACAGAGAGGTCAGTAGAGTGTTAAGGGCGCATGACCTGAAAAGAAGAGGCCATCTCAGTTGATTGATCCGTGATACAAAAGAATGGGGTCATGAACTAGGGTTAGGGGGGAAACTGAGAGTAAAACTGGAAGATATGGGAAGGGGGTAGCCAGATAGAAGAGGGCACTATATTTAGAGGAAGTATTTAGCAGAAATGGTATAGCTTAAATCATGAGTGTGTGTGTACATATATATATATATATATATATATATATATATATATATATATATACGTGTGTGTGTGTGTGTATATATATTAAAATAAACATAGTTTGAGTAGGAGGAGCCGAAGAGGTTATGTTTATTTTAATATAAAAAGCTCCAATATATATTGAGCACTTTTGAACAGTATTGGTTTTGTTCATTTTGCTAATATTTGAACTTAATTAATTAATTAATTATATATATATATATATATATATATATATATATAAAGGAAAACCGAACATTGTTTATATGTTCAGTGACATACTTGATGTTTTTTTTTTTTTTAATTTTTATTCTATACTAGGGATTATCTAAAACAATAAAATTTCAATAAACGATCAAATCATACATTGAAGACATTGCCAAAGCTGCCGCAAAGAAGGTTGGCTCCCTCTACCGTGCTAGTGGACTCCTAACACCTGACATTATCCTATATCTCTACAAAGCCACCATTCGCCCATGCATGGAGTATTGTTGCCACATCTGGGCTGGTGCATCATCTACTAGTCTCTCCCTCCTTGACAAAGTCCAAAAAAGAGTAGTCAACCTAATAGGTCCCTCACTGTCAGCTAAGCTCCAGCCCCTGTCCCATCGCCGCAATGTAGCATCCTTGTGTTTGTTTTACAAATACTTCAATGGATTATGCTCCGATGAGTGTGCTGCTCTGGTGCCCCCTCGACGTAAATTCACTAGACTAACTCGACATTCTACTAAATCTCATTCATTCACTGTGGAGGTCCCCAGATGCCCGAGAGCATTCTACTCAAATAGCTTCTTTCCTCGTGCTGCTGGCCTCTGGAACTCCCTCCCTGCCCCCTGTTTCCCTGACAGTACTGACATGCAGAAATTTAAAACTAATGTAAACAGACATCTCGCTGCTCAGATCCCAATTTAAGCTGAACCACCAATCCTTCCCCCCTTTTCCTTTTTCTCAGTAGCCCCTTACGTTTACAGTGGCGTCCTGCCTTGTTTGGGGTGAACCATGTATAAAAAAAAAAAAAAAAAAAAAAAATCTCTGTGTCAATAAAACTATCAAATAGGAGATTTTGTGTCGAATAATTTTTTGGTTTTAATTTAAAAACAAATTTTTTCACTTAATTTTTAAATAATTTTTTTTTTTTTTTTTTTTAAATCAAGCTTAAAAATGTTTACTTTTTTTTTTAATGCTAGGGATTACCTAGAACAATAAAATTGAGTGAAGGACCAACTCTGTGTTGATAAAAAAAACTATCTCCCTAACACTAAAATTATACATTCCGAAACCAATTTAAAAAAAAAATAAAAATACTGGAAGCTATCTACATAAAAACACAACCACCTAAAATTAACAACATCACATATGAAACTACTGGTAACATTTACCAAATGCTTAATGTAATGCGATTTTGTTCTGTGATGCCATCCAGCGTTGCTGAGTTTAAATCGTCAACGACGCTGGATGGCATCACAGAACAAAATTGCATTACGGAACAATGTGGAAAACGTTCTATGCGCGTTTATCCACCGTCTTTTTAAAATTCTCTTCTTTCTCCACCTTTTTTGTTCATTTGCTTTTGACGCCTGAGGATGATTCGATGAAGAATCGAAAACGTTCGTGAAACCTGTGAAATCTATGGAACATTTATTAATTTTTTTGATTTCAATACAAAAAAGAAAAAAAACATCAAAAAAAGGCGAATTGTTATTTTTAACAATGTTTGCATAACACACACACACATATATATATATATATATATATATATATATATATATATATATATATATATATATATATATATATATATGTGTGTGTGTGTGTGTGATAATATAAAAAACAATTATTCTATATAGTTCAGATCGATTCTTATGGTTTTTTGTGTTATTACTTGAATTTTTTCTAGTATGTTTTTAAATCTCCTAGAAATACTTGTTAGTTTTTCTTTGATTTGAAACTGAAATAAAATCAAAGTATGATATAACTCAATAGTGTCATGATATGTATATATACATTATTATTATTATTATTATTATTATTATCATTATTAATAAATATTTTTATATCCATAGACTTACATATGTTTTGCATTTTTATTTTACGCTCTCTGAAATGCGAGAGAAATACGCCTTGTATTCTTTCAATGTAAACACAAGTACTGTAATTCTAAAAAGAGTTCTATCTCCCAAGAGAGAGAGAACCATGCAACATAGCTAATATTTATATATAGATAAGGTTAATAACTTTTATTTGTCTAAAGCTCTGACGAGTCTTGTTGTATCAAGCGAAATTATTAGATAACAAAAGTTAAAGGGGGGGGGGGGCACAATTTCTTCGTGTTTTCCTCATCTGTACGTTGTGCGCATGTGCTGTTTGCCGAAACGAAGTCCGGATTCAAACGGCGTTCAAGTGACATATTTTTCGTTGGATCTTATATGCTGTCTGCTTGGCGCTACGGGTATCAGGAAAGGACCAAGACTGGGAGGTCGACGGTTCAATCCCCACTGACTCCCAAGATTTTTTTAAACGAAAGGGGGGGGGGCGATCGGGCAAGACAGAGATAGTACTTTTAATGATAAAAATATATTATGATTTTGCCCTAGGCGACAGGAAGAGGGGGGAGGAGGTAATGTTCTGGATCTGGTCTGACTTTACATCACATATCCACCTAATCATTGCCCTGTCATTTCTCTGGAGTCGAGCAAGTGAGGCCTGGGTGAGGGCCCAACACTCACTGCCATACAATATCAAGCTTTTTATGCAGCTATCATAAATATTACCCCTGGTAATAATTGGGATGGCTCGGGATGTTAGGATTGGGAGAAGTTCTCAGCCACCTCCGGCACTCAAGGAGTCTACTACCTCTAGGGTGTCCTCGCCTATTTCATATATATATATATATATATATATATATAAATAAAGATAAATGAAAGAAGAAGGATAAACATGTACGAATGACAAATCTATTTCAACTTTGGTTGTTCAATGCAAGGTGTACTCGGTAAAAACATGTTTATTTTTCTTTCCTTAAGCCGAGACTTTTCAAAGATTAAAATCTTATCATCAGGGGATAGATGGATAAGTTGGCAGTGTTTTTCCCTCTTCTTTCATTTATCTTTATAATTGCTCTATCTCGTACATTGAGCTTAAACCATTTCACTACAGGTTCTATCTAAAATTATACTTTTAGTTTCATATCTTATTTATTTATTTATATATATATATATATATATATATATATATATATATTTATTGATCAAGTTCAAATGTGTTAATAAAATAAACATAAAACCAAGTTTTTCAAGAGTGCTCAATACGAAGTAGAGCATTTATAAGATTACATAAACAATATTACAGCCTTACGCCAATCAAGCAACGTTTCAATGCGTATTACCGCATCTTGTTAAAGGCAGCTTTAAAATTTATTTTAACTCTGCCTTTGACAAGATGCGGTAATACGCATTGAAACGTTGGTTGATTGACGTAAGGCTATAATATCGTTTATGTAATTTATATATATATATATATATATATATATATATGCTGGCTTTTTTACACATGAAATAGAAGAGGCTAATTGGGGGGAGGGAGAAGATCAACAGTCTCATTAATTTTGATTAATTAATTAATTTGATTAATTAATTTTGATTAATTAATTTTGATTAATCAATTTTGATTAATCAATTTTGATTAATTAATTTTGATTAATTAATTTTGATTAATTAATTAATTTGATTAATTAATTTTGATTAATTAATTTTGATTAATCAATTTTGATTAATCAATTTTGATTAATCAATTTTGATTAATTAATTAATTTGATTAATTAATTTTGATTAATTAATTTTGATTAATTAATTTTGATTAATCAATTTTGATTAATTAATTTTGATTAATTAATTTTGATTAATTAATTAATTTGATTAATTAATTTTGATTAATTAATTTTGATTAATTAATTTGATTAATTAATTAATTTGATTAATTAATTTTGATTAATTAATTTTGATTAATTAATTTTGATTAATTAATTAATTTGATTAATTAATTTTGATTAATTAATTTTGATTAATTAATTTGATTAATTAATTTTGATTAATTAATTTTAATTAATTAATTTGATTAATCAATTTTGATTAATTAATTTTGATTAATTAATTAATTAATTTGATTAATTAATTAATTTTGATTAATTAATTAATTTGATTAATTAATTTTGATTAATTAATTTTGATTAATTAATTTTGATTAATCAATTTTGATTAATTAATTTTGATTAATTAATTTTGATTAATTAATTCATTTGATTAATTAATTTTGATTAATTAATTTTGATTAATTACTTTGATTAATTAATTAATTTGATTAATTAATTTTGATTAATTAATTTTGATTAATTAATTTTGATTAATCAATTTTGATTAATTAATTTTGATTAATTAATTTTGATTAATTAATTAATTTGATTATGTAATTTTGATTAATTAATTTTGATTAATTAATTTGATTAATTAATTTTGATTAATTAATTTTAATTAATTAATTTGATTAATCAATTTTGATTAATTAATTTTGATTAATTAATTAATTAATTTGATTAATTAATTTTGATTAATTGAAAAAAAATGTTAATTGGTCAACAGTTATACAAACCGAAGAACAGTCAAGGAGATTTCATATCATTCACATTTAACTTACATACCGACTGCTGGGTCATTTTTCTTAACCTAGAACTGTCTGCTAAACTAGTTTAAGACAAAAGTTTGGATTGGTGGACTGTCTTTCAAGTGTGGATTAAGATCATGACCAAGCGAAATTTATTACACCTTAGCTGTGTGCTAAATTGATTTAAGCTGTGCATAGAATAAAATACGGCTCCGTTTCGTCTTGAGAGACAATGGATACCCCTCTGTAAGGATGGCTGCGCTGCGCGTGTAATTGTGAAGCAATGGTTGCACAATCCCAACCATAAATCTCCTGAATCGGCACTGCATGATTCCAGTGGCGAGGATAAGTGCAAGACGGCTAGAAACAATGCAGAGGTAAGCGGAGAGCACATACATCACCTGGTATTCCCAAATAGAGAGCCCATAACTTATTATATATATACATATATATATATATATATATATATATATATTCCTCGGGGAGTCAGGCAGATACTCTATTTGTGCTAACTTTTCTGTAGTGCCCATATCCTCTCCAGGCTACATACATCACTTGGTATTCTGAAAAGGTCACCCATTTTAACACTGACCGGGTTCAACGTCGCTTAACTTCGGTGATCTAACGGGGGGGGGGGGAACCGGTGTGTCAACGTGATTATGCCGTATAAGCTATAACATAAAAGGTTGATTGGCAAGCTGGCATTTTCATGCAAAGGCGAATGAGGCGAGGAAAAATAATTTTAGACATTTTGATTGATTGGAAAGAAATGTCAACTTATAATCGGCAAGAAAGGTAAGCAGTGTCGGCCATGGGAAAGGAAAACAGCCAAGAAGAGATTGTTTATCTCATTACAACATAAATAATGATTTCTGGGTCAGTTTTCGAAATTAGCTGTATGCTGAATTAGTTTAAAACAAGCAACGTATAAATAAAAATACAACACTTTCAATTGGTGAACTGACTTATATTTTGACTGCGAAGAAAGTTCATTGGTTTGATTATGTTAGAAAGAATGGGTGAGAGTGCTTTGGTTAGTAGATGTAGGTCAGTTTAGGTAGCAGGGTCTGTTGGCAAGGGAACATGGGAGGAAGTGATGAGGATGGATTTGAGAAAAAAAGGGATAAATAAAGACCTGGTCAGAGATAGGTTAGTTTGGAAGATAATTTCTAAAAGCCGTTCAACACATGCCAGTATGTAAAAAAGATGTCAGACTGAATATGATGATAATGATGATGATGATGATGATGATGATGATGATGATGATGATGATGATGATGGTGAAAGAATAGATGAGAGTACTTGGGTTAGTAGATGTAGGTCAGTTGGCAGAGGAGGGCCAAGGAAGACATGAAAGCAAGCCAAAAGACATATTTGAGAGAAAGAGGGATAAATAAAGACCTGGCCAAAGATAGGTTAGTTTGGAAGTCAACTTCCAAAAGCCGTCCAACACATGTCAGCATTAAAAACAAGCATTAAACCGAATATGATGAAAGAAAGGATGAAAGTGCTTACGTTAGCAGATGTAGAACAGTTGAGTTAGCAAGGTCGGGTTGCAGGGAAAGGCAAAGAAAAACATGGGAAGAAATGATAAGGATGGATTTTAGAAAAAGAGCGATGAATAAAGACCTGGTCAGAGATAGGTTAGTTTGGAAGTCAATTTCTAAAAGCCGTCCAACACATGCCATCATGTCAAACGGGCGTTAAGCCGATGATGATGATGGAAAGAATGAGAATATTTGAGTTTGTAGATGTAGAACAGTTGAGGTGGCAGGGGTTCCCAAGGAAAACATGGGAGGAAGTTATAAGGATGAATTTGAGAGAAAGAGGGATAAATAAAGACCTGGCAAGAGATAGGTTAGTTCAGACGTCAATTTATGATATTATGTAAAACGGACATTAAACCGAATATGCTGTGTGCTAAATTGGTTCAAGACAAGCAATGTATAAGGATTCAACTGAGTGGATTAGTGAACTGGTTTTCACGTGTGGACTAAGATTATAACTGGTTATTTATTTGCTTCTCATTGCATCAAGATGTGACACAAGACCAGCAGAGGGAGCATCTTGGCTGGGTACAAAAATAACCACAAATGAACCCGTCTCTGAATTCCCCAGTAGAGGCTCCTCCGGCGATCAACAATACCCTTCCCTCAAATGGGTTTACTTTCGGTAGCCTCGTAACTCTTGCTTCCCTTATGTTGTCCTTTAGTCTTCACATTCCATGAGCGATGTTTCTGACAAAGGGGGAAGAATTGCTGTTTTCCGAGTCAGAATCTATCCACCTAACACTCATCGTTGGCTAGTTTTGACCTTGAAGTAGTATTTTTTTTATTTTTAGCTCCTTACATCAAGTGGCTTCATGCCTTGTCTGGAGCGATTTCTATTAAAAAAAAAAAAATACCCGAGAGTATGCACTTCCTAAACCCGAGCTGAACCATATCGCATCTAGACAAAGAAGGGGCTGGTACTACCACGACACTTCCCTAATTTTATTGTGTTTTTTTTTTTTTACTATCGGAGTCACCACTTATCAAGGCCAAGAGCCACTCGAGGATAAGGGTGAATGAGATATAAATGAATACTAGCCGAAAGATGAGGAACACTATGGGAGTACTAATGTCGATCAATGGTATGAAATGCGTTTGAGTACTTTTGGAGTGGCCCATGACAAGAATTTGTTGACATTGGATTTGAAGACGACCAAGTTGTAATCAGCAGGGAAGCAGTCCTGCGGTAACGTGTTCCACAAGTGAGAAGTCCTCACAAAGGAAAACCTTTTTTCGCTGGGGTAGCTAGATGAGTTCTTGCTGTGAATGCCTTGCAAGAAGGAACTAAAGATTGAAGCTCAGCCGTGCATCTTCCATGGAAATAATGACAGAGTAGAGAGAGACTAGCAACATCTCTTCTGCAAGAAAGGGACTGTAGGAAAGTGCAGCTTGTCGAATAGATCGCCGAGTACGGATCCTCTACTTGGTATGAACTACAGAACTTTTGTGATTCCCCCCCCCCCAAACAAGGCATATTGCCACTGAGACATAAGGGGGCTACTGCTGTTGAATTGCTGCTTACCGTTGGGTATATACCCAGGTTTCATCATTGCTGGCTCCTGTTCTTTTGGCTGTGAACGACTTATTTCGTTTTTAAAAGTTCCGTTAAACATGACAGAGACAGAAATTTACTGTATTGTGTACGAGAGAGAGAGAGAGAATCTAGGGTGAATTGGGGAGAGATACCATAACAATTTTTGGCCACCTGTGCCTATTGTTCTGCGCGCCCCCCTCCCCCCCCCCCAAAGAGAGAGAATCGGCCCCGAGCGGAAGTGACGTAATTTCCGACTTCCGCTTAGGCTCTCCACTTCTCTTGCGACGCCCTCCTACTGTCCCCCTCCTTTGTCATCTAACACTGATTAGAGGACAGATTAATAGGGACATCCTAAGTGTGGAGTTGTGCAGCAATATGTTTGTTCACATTACATTCAAATTTCTTCATTTAGATATAGTCGGGAAAACAGGGAGCAGGGAGGGAATTCCAAAGGCAAGTGATTTGAGGAAATAAACTATTAGACTAGAACGTTTCTTAGTGGAGGTGTCTCAAGCGATCAGCAATAAACCCTACCTCATTCTGACAAAGAAGAATCTGCCAAGAGATAAGACAATCCCTAGGTTGCCAAAATGGTACCAAGAATTCTCCCGTATGGTATGAAAAAAAAAGAGAATGTAATGCCTGGGAGAGTTCACCCAATTCCAAGCTGGACCATGTCTCGTCTTGTCCTTTGGGAATTGATCACACCAAGGGACTTGATCACACCTGTCTGTCGGTCAACCTATGATCACACCGGTCTGTCGGTTCATCCTTATGTCGGTCTCGTCTTGCCCTTTGAGGCTTGATCACACCGGTCTGTCGAGTGTTCTGCCCTGTGCAGTTCTAGGAGGTGCCGTGGTGCGGCTGTTCTGTCCTGTGCAGTTCTAGGAGGTCCACCCTCCCAGGCTTTGCCTCCCCTCTTTGGGGAGGAGTAAGTTTATTGCTTACTGCCTGAGGCGCCCCTACCGGGGAATGCCGACGGGGCTGCCCAGGCAATTTTTAAATGGCCAGAGTGCTCACTTTCTCGGGCGCTGGCTTTTCAAATCCCACTTTCCCGACCCGACTTTGGGTCGCATCTTACTTGTGGGAGTAAGATAATTGGCCTTGAGCCTAACTCCTGGAGAGGAGTAAATAAACATACTTCATCCCGACAAAAAATCTTTAGGTTGTCGGATAGATGGCTGAGAACGGATCCTCAGCTTGATATGAAATACAGCTGATTATAGCTAAGTGAAATGTATTTTATTTTAGCTGTGTGCTATACTGGTTTCAGATAAGCTCTACATGATCGAGACATAACAGGTGGATTAGCAGGCTGGCCTTTTTACACACGGAATAAAAGAGGCTAGTGGGGGAGGGGGGGTAACACAAATAATCTGAGACATTTTGATCGATTGAAAAGAAATGTCAAATGATCACCAAGCAAGCTAAGCGATGGCAGACATGAGAACCGGGGGGGGGGGAGGCTTAGTTAGGGAGACTTCAAAGAGATTTTTATCTAATTCATGTTCAGCTTAGGACAACAACTGGTCGGGTCAGTTTTCTGAACGGTTGGAGGAAAGAGAAGAAATCTAAAGAAAGCAAACGGCTTCTGATTGGTTGACGTTTTTGTTATGTAAGCATGGCGATGCGAGGAGGGGGAGGGGTTGTTTGTAATAAAAACAATGAAGATGAGAGATGAAGGGGAGGGGAAGGAGAAAGGAAGAAAAGATAGTAGAAAGGGAGAAGAAAAAAGAAAAGGAAGAAGAAAAAAAGCGAATGAAGGAATGGAGAAGAAAGGAAGAAGGGAAGACAGAAGAAATGAGGAAAAGGGAAAGAAAGGAAGAATGAAATGAAAGGAAAAAAAGAAAAGAAAGGAGAAGTAGAAGAAGAAAATGAAGGTAGAAGGAAGGAAATGAAAGGAAAAAAGAAATAAAGAAGAAAAAAAAGAAAAAGAACAGGAAAAAGGAAAGGAAGAAGGAAAGTAAGAAAAAAAGGAAGGAAAGAGTAAAGAAAGGGAAGGAATGATGAAAGAAAGTAGAAAAAAAGGAAAAGACGAAGAAAGAAAGGGAAAATGAAAGAAAATAAAGGGAAAAAAGGTAGTTTTGTTTTACGGCATATCAACCCTTTTTGGGTTATTTAATGTCGAATCTGGTCATTATAGTAAAAGTTTTTATGCTTCAAGTTCTTTATATCTTCAAATGTTTAATCATCGTTTTTGGTTTGGTAGTTTTGTTTTACGGCATATCAACCCTTCTCGGGTTATTTAATGTCGAATCTGGTCATTATAGTAAAAGTTTTTATGCTTCAAGTTCTTTATATCTTCAAATGTTTAATCATCGTTTTTGGTTTGGTAGTTTTGTTTTACGGCATATCAACCCTTCTCGGGTTATTTAATGTCGAATCTGGTCATTATAGTAAAAGTTTTTATGCTTCAAGTTCTAAAAATAAAATTAAAAAGAGGAGGGAGAAAGGGAGAGGGGCTGTTGTTTTTGTTTTTGGTTTTGTAGAACATAATTAAGTTTTACAAAAAAAACAACAAAAAAAAACAAAAAACGTCAATGTAGGTGAATTTCGTCTCAGGGAGCCACAGGGCAGCCTGATCTGGTATCACCAGAAAGGGAAAAAAGAAAGAGAGAAGAAAAGGAAGGAAATAATGAAAGAAGTGCAGAAGAAGAAGGAAAGGAAAGGAAGAAGAAGGCGAAGAAGAAAGGAAAAGGAAATGAAAAATTAAAATGGACAGAAAACAGAGAGGGGGAAGAAAGAATAAAAATGAAGACAAAAATGAAATGAAGAAGAACGATAGAAAAAAGAAGGAAAAAAATGAATAAAAGAACGAAAACAAAAAAGAAAAAGAAGAAGAAGAAAGAAAGAAAAGGATGAAATAAATAAAATAAAAAAGAAATAAGTGAGACTTAAATTTCAAATGGACAAAAACGCATAAGTCAAACATGAATTGGGTTTCATGTTCGCCATGAAAGCCAGTTTAACCTTTCGGGGTTTGTCAGATTCGATTTAACAAAATGGACAATTTCCAAATTTTCAAAGATATCGTTTTTCTTTTTGTTTTGTTTTTTCGTTTTTTATTTAATTTTTTTCGTAACACGCTGCAACCGTACACATTTTTTTATATTACGATATCGTGGATATCAAGATATGCAACTCGCAATAAATTTCGTTGTTTTACGGCATATCAACACAAATACCTATAGTAAACCCTCCATTAATTGGTTTGATTGAACAGAGCCCAGATCTCTCTTTCTCCTTCTTTCTCTTTATCTCTCCTTCTCGCTCTTTTTCACCCCCCCCCTCTCTCTCTAGTAAAATCTTGGTACCAAATTGCTGACAAAAAATACTCTTTTTTACGGTGTTTGACGAAAAAGCATACTGTCTCATGAAACTAACGGTGTGCCACATACACAAAGAAAAAAAAACATAAGACAATCAGAGTTTTTTTTTTTAAATTATATTGCGACCCAAACTTAGGGTTAGTGGTAGGGTTAAGGAAGGGTATTTACTTTTTATGGCTTAACACGGACATCTTGATATGAATGTCACCGTTGGACAATGTACGACTCAGAATTAAAAAAAAAATATTAATGCAAATACTTCTGTGCCGCAGGCAAAAATCTGACTTTGAAATTGATTTAAACAAAAATAAAATTTTAATTTAATTTTAACTTAAAAGTCATAAAAACACATACCCTTATTTAACCCTATCACGAACCCTACACGAACAAAATCTCTTTGTCTCATTTCGTCTTCTTTTTCTTTTTAGCGTACGGTTAATTTCAAGAGACGGCATGTTTTTTCGTCAAACACAACCGAAAAGATATCACGTGACCTAAAATTCTTTCGGGGGGGGGGACAGCAATTTGATACCCCGATTTTATCAGAGTACCCTATCTCTTTGCGCTAAACAGGTAAAAGAGAAGTGGTGTTTCTCTTGTTTATTTCGTTTCTTTTTCCTGCGATTGTAAACAGTTTCTAGTTTTCTAGCCACCCGACGATTTTGCACAAGAGAAATGAGTTCCCGTTTGGAATTGTCTAGAGCAGGGGCGGGCAACCTTTTCAGAGTGAGGGCCAGATGAGACTTTTGGAAGGAGATCGCGGGCCGAAGTGAAAAACGAAATCTCAGAATTACTATATTTTGTTTACATGAATAAATTGTACAAAAATTGCATTGAACACTCTACAAATCTGATATTTTTTCTCCAGAGACTTCTGTATGTGATGTTATAAAAGGCGCCGACGAAGAGCTATTTTGGAATCATAAAAAATAATGACGAGGGAAGTAGCAAGTTGATCCAGCATTCGTTTTGACACACCTCACATAGGTTCTCTGTTTCAAGCCTTTTCCTCGTCTCATGTTTCCTCTTTGCCTCTCTTTTTCTATTTTTATCTCAGGCCAAGGATTTGAAATTAATAGTTAAAGAAAAATGAAATATACATGCATCATCGCTCGCTGATATTTATACATTTTCATCCCACTGTAAATCTTAATCTTAATCGAAACCTACTTTTACGTCTATGTCACAAAATGATATGAGTTTTACTGGGAGGTCCGCGGGCCGGATTGCAATAATAAAGCATAGCAGGGTGGCGGGCCGGATGTGGCCCGCCCGATGTCTAGAGAAACCAAACTCTGCCATTAGCCGTCTTCAATCGGTCGAATTATCGAAACACCATCAGTTTTCCCACTTTGTTTCTATTGATTTAGTTCCTCATTTCCAGTCTAATTGCCTGAGGCGCCCCTACTAACGAATGCTGACGGGGTTGCCCAGGCAATTTTTGTTCGGCCAGAGTGATCTTCTTCTAGGGCACTGGTTTCAAACCCTACTTTCTGACCTTGTGTCACATCTTTCCGCTGTGAGAGGGAGATAAATACATCCCAGTCTATGATAAATAAACTCGCTGGTTATGCCGTCTTCAGAGACTGGGCAATGGGATTGAAATATTTCATTTACTCCGTGAAATAACAATGAAAAGTGAAAAATTAATTTTTTTTTTGTTAAGAAAAACTAAAATATTTTTTTTTTAAGAAAAATTAAAATAATTTTTTTGTTAAGAAAAATTTAAATAATTTTTTATTAAGAAAAATTTACATAATTTTTTATTAAAAAAAACTAAAATAATTTTTTTAAGAAAAATTAAAACAAATTTTTTATTCAGAAAATTTAAAATAATTTTTTAAGAAAAACTAAAATAATTTTTTGTTAAGAAAAATTATAATAATTTTTTATTAAAAAAAAAAAAACTATTTTTTTATTAAAAAAAACTAAAATAATTTTTTATTAAAACAAATTCAAATAATTTTTTATTAAGAAAAACTAAAATAATTTTTTATTAAAAAAAACTAAAATAATTTTTTATTAAGAAAAACTAAAATAATTTTTTATTAAAAAAAACTAAAATAATTTTTTATTAAAACAAATTCAAATAATTTTTTATTAAGAAAAACTAAAATAATTTTTTATTAAAACAAATTCAAATAATTTTTTATTAAGAAAAACTAAAATAATTTTTTATTAAAAAAAACTAAAATAATTTTTTATTAAAAAAAAATTAAAATAATTTTTTATTAAGAAAAATTAAAATAATTTTTTATTAAGAAAAATTAAAATAATTTTTTATTCAGAAAATTTAAAATAATTTTTTATTAAGAAAAATTAAAATAATTTTTTATTCAGAAAATTTAAAATAATTTTTAAGAAAAACTATAATAATTTTTTATTAAAAAAAATTAAAATAATTTTTTATAAAGAAAAAATTAAAATAATTAAGAAGTTTTAGAAAAAATAAAATAATTTTTATTAAGAAAAATTAAAATAATATTTTTAATTCATATATTATTCTGAATTGTTCTTATTTTCTATTTGAACTTCATTTATTATTTTACTGGCTAATCAGAATGAACGAGCTTTTTTGGTCTTGTCTTTATCGGCGGTCTTAATTCATGTACAAACGGAAGTGACGTCATACCACTTCCGTCTGTACGTGAATTTAGGCCGTTAATATATCAGTGTGATAAAGGAAGTGTTTGGATAGAAGAAAAGAAAGACAAAGAGTGACCGAAAAAATAAAGAAGACAGAGAGGGGGGGGA
>OY744553.1:38600895-38603395 GCA_963556195.1 Sepiola atlantica | reverse complement strand
CATTTTTTAAACAACAAAACAAATAAAACAAGAAAAACAGAGCGAAATTACTGTTATCAAATAAATATTTTTAACCCTAACCCTAACAACAAAAAAAACAAAACAAGCAAAACATTATTATCATAGGACGCAGCACCATATTAAAATTGTCGTCTGGTACAAATCGGCTCGTCAACTCTCGGGCGTTTGCGTAGGACAGCCGAATGCTTCAGAGTCGAACCTCACGACAACTGGTTCAGGATCGATATCAGTACCGAATTTTTTAGGGAAAACTTGGTGCTCCCCATAAAACCGTTAGAAGGCATGTAAAGCGTCAATCCTGCGGTAAAGTAACATACAGGATTTTAAAAAACATCACCGATCGAATGAAATTTTGCAAATTATTTATGATTTCGAAGGGTTTTGTCAGCATGGATCGTGAGAGTAGACTTAAGAGATGTCATATTTCATGGACAGATGAGAGTTCTGTATGTTTATTCCCGATACCAAATTCTCAAAACTGCAGAATACGTGTCAAAAATCCAAGCAATGTTCCAAAAGTTCCAGTACCAAAATTTTCACAGAAAATTATGGTAGCTGGAGGGATGACCAGATTTGATATAACTGAATTATTCATTTGTGATGATAAGGAAACTGTCAATTCTGACGTTTATATTAAAATAGGGGTGGGACGTAATGCATGAATATCCATTCATAGCTTTTGAGGATGTTTTAGGACCTGCAATGTCGCATGAAACCACTTTTCCACCAAAAAATGATGGATTTTGAGTCCCGTGGAGCCCTAACGGCTATTTTTGGCCTGCACCTTCTGAATTTTGCAAAATTTTCAAAATGTTTGATTGTTTAGTGTTATTTATGTATAAATGAACACAAAAAATACTACTCGCAGGAATCTGAAATTTTCACCCATTACGTCGCACCCCTAATTAAAAAAATGCTACCATTATATCGCAAAAGTGCAGAAAGCAGGCACCAGATATTAACAAATTGGCACTCCAACAAGATGGTGCCCCGAGACACACATTTAAACGTTCTATCGCAGCTATTAATGGTTTATTTGGTGGTGGATTGTTAGAAATGTGGCATGGTAACAGCCATGACCTAAACGTGATCGAGCATCTATGGAGAAAGCTGCAAGAAAGTGTGTTTGAGGAACCGAAACCGAGAAATCGAAAAGAGTTGATTGACAGGGTTCGATCAGAATGGAAAAAACTTCATGCGGACAAGACGTATCTCAATAATCTTGTAGAATCATTCCCAAAAAGAATTATGGAATGTCTGGAATCAAAAGGATTGAGTACAAAGTATTGATTTGATGCTTGAACTTCATTTATAAACGAGAAAATAATTTTCAAGTTCAATTTTTTCTCATTTTTTTAAAAATAAATTTCTAATTATAGTGTTTAAATTTCTAATTATAGTGTTTAAATTTCTAATTATAGTGTTTAAATTTCTAATTATAGTGTTTAAATTTCTAATTATAGTGTTTAAATTTGTTGTTCTGAGTTAATTGATATTACAATCAATGTCCACCCTCCCAGGCTTTGCCTCCCCTCTTTGGGGAGGAGTAAATTTATTGCTTACTACCTGAGGCGCCTTTACCGGGGAATGCCGACGGGGCTGCCCAGGCAATTTTTAATGGCCAGAGTGCTTACCTTCTCGGGCGCTGGCTTTTCAAGTCCCACTTTCCCGACCCGACCTTGGGTCACATCTTACCTTGTGGTAGTAAATAAATAAAATCTTATACATACACATAAATAAACATGTTTATATATGTTATATATATATGTTATATATACATGTAAAGAAACGTGTTTATATATGTTATATATATACATGTAAAGAAACATGTTTATATATGTTATATACACATGTAAAGAAACGTGTTTATATATGTTATATACACATGTAAAGAAACGTGTTTATATATGTTATATACACATGTAAAGAAACGTGTTTATATGTTATATATACATGTAAAGAAACATGTTTATATATGTTATATATACACATAAATGAACGTGTTTATATACCTTAAATATATATAGATAGCAGGTGTTTATATATATTCATACACTTGTACCCTCTCAATATAAATACCCCTGACCAACATGACTAGCAGCAAAATTCCACTTTTTAACTATGAAGATTTTCTACTCTTATAGCTTATTTCTTTGAACAGCTTGCCTTTGGAATTCCCACCCTGCTCCCTGTTTCTCCAACTGTATTAACATAAGTTAACAGAAATTTAAATGTAATGTGAACAAATATCTTGCTGCCAAACTCCACACCATCTTATGTTTCAGTGGCAATATGCCTTGTTTGAGGTGTGATAATATTACTTTCGACGTTGTGTTAATCTTGGTCGGGACCATCGTGCTGCAAATCAAACATTATGTAATAATGGAACAAACCATTTTACTTTTTATAAAAAAAATATTTATTTATTTTTTTCCGAAGCACATTTTTATAACTTTGCAGAGAACGCGACAAGACGCGT
>OY744553.1:38553395-38593395 GCA_963556195.1 Sepiola atlantica | reverse complement strand
TATTTGGTGCTAGCTTGTTCTCACTCGCAGAGTGATTGATACGTTGTTCGGCCAGAACAGCTTCTGTTGATCAGAGACTTTTGACTGGAAGATGCCACCCGAGGATCCATTCTTGACAATCAGTCCGGCAGAAACTGGGTTATTTCAATGGCCTTTCATCTGTCAAGCTATGGTATTAGTCTTAGGAGGTTCACCCTCCCAGGCCTTCCCTCCCCTCTTTTGAAAGGAGTTAGTTTATTGCTGAGGCGCCCCGACCAGGAAATACTGAAGGGACTGGCCAGCCAAACCTATTCATTGCCATTTTTCTCTGATCTCTAAAAAGACAGTCAGTGTTTAAATGTCAAGGTATGAAGATGTCATATTCCTGTGTCAGACTTGAGCCATGACTTGAGCCAGATGAGATGAAGGACCAAGACTCAGATTCATTTTTATACTACACGCATATCTACCGACTCAACCTATTCCTGTCTATACAACTCTTCCCCGACCATGTCTGTTTTGTTGATGAATCTGTAAAATAAAATTGTTGCTAGTCTCAGTCTTTTCTATAAATACTATTATGGCATGTGTTCTTCAGAATTGTTTAATCTATTACCGGCTTCCTTTGTTCCAGCTCGTTTCACTCATTAGTCTAGTGGTCTTCACAAATTCACTGTTTTGATACCTCGCTATAATGTAACTTCCTATTGCAGTAGCTGCTTCCCGAGAACTGCAGGCTTGTGGAACTGCTGACTGTTTTCCTCCTACTTATCACCTTGGTTGTTTTCAAGACTACGGTCAATCAATAGTGTTAGTTTACTTATCACATAAATCCAATCATCGACATGGCTGTTTGTTCATCCTGTAAGTAAATTTCGTCTGATTTGTCTATAATTGGTCCCACGATTTATAAAATCGGGGGACCTATGTTTTGAGGCATTTCCGTCCGTCCGTCCGTCTGTCCGTCTGTCCGTCCATCTGTCCGGATTTTTCTCCGCAACCATCCATTGAATTTCTCTGAAATTTTGCATGAAGTTGTAACTTTGGTCAGGTTAGAAAGTGACATTCTCCAATTTTTGAAAAAAAATCTGGTTAGGCCCCCAGGGGGTCAAAAGACCCCGAAATGGCAAAAAATGACATTTTTTGCCCCATAACTTTTCATCCATTTATTCAATTTTTCTGAAACTTGGCCAAAATGTGGAGGCAATTGTTCCTAATAGAAAATAAGTATCACTGACCTTGGAAAAAATCTGGTTCACCACCCCCTGCCAGGGGGTCAAAAGCCCCCAAAATTGCAAAAAATGACCCTTTTCTCCCATAACGTTTGATCCATCCATTCAATTTTTCTTAAACTTGGCCAAAATGTGGAGGCAATTGTTCTGGATATAAAATGCGCATCCTTGACCTCAGAAAAATTCTGGTTCGCACCCCCAGGGGGTCAAAAAGGGGTCAAAAATGCCCTAAATTGCCCAAATTTATTGCATTTTATACTCGCCACATCGAGTCACATACAGAGGGGGACCACACACGCGCGGCTTGTTAAATTCAGTCCATTTGTTCCACCGATATCCATTATTACCTGATGTCGAACACATTCTCTTATATTTTGTGGTAGCGACAAAAATACTGCCGGACCCTGTTTCTCTTTAGATAAATCTGTAAATATAGACCATATGCCGATATCTTGCTTCCATTCAGCATATGAATCTTCATTTACCAAAATAGGTGGCTGTTCTGTAAAAGAAGCCATCTTTCTTTTAAATGTGTTTCAACGTTTGTGCAACAAGATAATTTCTCATCTCACCAAAGATAGCTTTTGCTACCAATGTTGGTTTACCTATCACATAAATCCAATCATAGACACACGTCTGTTTGTCCAAACATCCATCTTTGTTTTCCCAGTCAATAACCAACAACAACAAAAAAGGGAGATCACTCTCAGAACTTATCACAAAGGAACATAACTCTTTCATTCTAATATAAAGGGAGATAACTTAACAAATAGACATCTCCTGTCTTTGCGATGATCATCTTTCGTTCTTTTTAGCTCCTTACATCAAGTGGCTTCATGCCTTGTCTCGAATGATTTTCATTAAAAAATTTTTAATTTAAATTGTAGATGAAGAAGTTATTTATCTACCTCCCACAGCGGTAAGATATGACACAAGGTCGGGAAAGTGGGATTAGATTAGCCAGCGCTCGAGAAGTGAGCACTCTGGCCATTTAAAAATTGCCTGGGCAGCCACGTCGGCATTCCCCGGTAGGGGCGCCTCAGGCAGTAAGCAATAAACTTACTCCTCCCCAAAGAGGGGAGGCAAAGCCTGGGAGGGTGGACCGCCTAGAACTGCACAGGACTGACCCATAGACCGGCGTAAATCAAGCCCCGAAGGCCAAGACAATACCAGTCTATGGGGTGCAGTATCCATCGGAACAGATACTACACTTTGATCGCGAGCAAAAGGCCACGGAAGAAGTCCAAACTATAGTAACCTTTTTGTCTTCATACCCTGCAAAGCCAGATGATGGCTATCTACGCAACAACCCTGTCCTCATACAAAACAGGACCTCTCTACAAAAAACAATAATTAAAAAAAAATTTTTTTTTTGTAAATCTGAAAAACAAAATACCTTAAAAGTATGGTAGCACATAATAGACTAAAAATTTGATTTTACAATCTTGAAAACACAATCCACTTACCTTATATGGACTAATATCGGTATCCGAAGGGAAAGCGAGGAGACCCATACTCTTTTGTACATCAGCCATTTGGTCATCTTCTAAATTTGTAAAGTATTTTCGTGCATGCCTAAAAAAACAAAACAAAAAAAACAAAAGATTATATAATCAAGAAAGAGACCGACTTTACTTTATATCTATCACTCTATATATAATGATAAGGTTTATATGTTTATATATTTATATTTACAGGATTCACTCCTAAACTAATTAATCGATCATTATGAATTTTGGAACACAGCTGCTAGGCGTAAGGATGAGTAATGTTAGCTATATTTAGTTTTATGCAAGGAGGCAAAGGGGGGTCGACACCCTTAATATAAAAGTTCAGATAGCTCCCAGTTTTGTGAAATTCTAACAATAGATATTAGACATCAATTAATAAATATCCCCAAATTTCAGTTTCTTCGAGTATTTTAAAGGGTTTTAGGGGGAACAAGATGAACACAACCTCCTATTTGAAAATTCAAATATTTCAGATTTGCATTAAATTTGATCCATAGTCATTAGACACCAATTAAGCAAGATTCCCTGAATTGCAATTCCTTCTGAAGACCCCCTAAACTTAAACCTTAAATTTTAGACACTTTCTAGAATCAAAATCATGTAATTGATTTTTATCAAAATGAAAATAAGGATTCTAGACATAAGTTTTAGTATCATTATATTTCGATTTTAATCTTCTTAAAGGGGACATAAGTGTGGTGCAAAAACTACTTTGTAAAGAAATTAATTTTGCCCATCCTTGGGACGGGTATTTATGCAGTTACTAATAAGTCAATATATCAAGGCCAAAAGCCACTCAAGTTAATGAGGTGAATAGATTGTCAGTTGAATCATGAAGAATATTATGAGAGGATTGAAAATGATGAACGGAATGAATAAAATGTTAGGTCCTTCTGCAGTTTACAGACCGTGCTATATTTTAGATAAGATTTTCAAGTTGAATTCAATTTTTACTGTATCTTTTGTTTATCAGATTGTTAGGTGAAAATACAGAATAGTTAACAAAGCCCCCCTCTCAATATTAAGAATAGGTATCTAAATAATAAAGTTACTATTTCAGCAGGGTCTGTAAACTGCAGAAGTACGAAATTTTAATATTTATGAGGACAGCGTATGACAAGTATTTGTTTACGTTGGATTTAAACATGACCAAGTTGTAGTCTGCGGGAAGCATTCCCATGTTAACGTGTTCATCAGGTGGGAACTTTCTGGACCTCTGCTCGTGGAAATTCCGTTTGACATTAGCCACACTGATGAAGAAAAGAAAGTTGTTTGCAGCGGTGGCAGAAGACGAGTTCTTGCTGTGAATGTCTTACAAGGAGAAACCAGAGATTTAAGCTCAGTTGAGCACCTTCCATGGAAATAACGATAGAGTGGAGAAAGACTAGTGAGAACGTAAAAGACCATCATCCACTAGACTACAAAGTTAGTTTTGAATTCTGCCAAGGCAAGAAAACGTGCTCCGAGCGGCACCTCCCAAGATGTGGCAACAGTGCTTCATCTTAGGACGTATCTGATTTTTATATAGATAAAGAATTGCATCAGGAGTCAGGTACCTTCTGAAGCTGTAGAATCATCTAAACCAGGGGTGGGCAACCTCTGGGCCGCGGCCCGCGAAGGCTTAGCGTCTGGCCCACCACCCTGCTATGGTTTATTATTGCAATCCGGCCCGCAAACCTCCCAGTAAAACTCATATCATTTTGTGACATAGACGTAAAAGTAGGTTTCAATTAAGATTTACAGTGGGATAGGCCCAAGAAATCTGTAGCTCTGATAAATTATGGTACTTTCAGACCCATCTGGGTCCATCTAGACCTGATTAACCTCATTCCCCCGAAGATGGACCCAGATGGGTCCGAAAGTACTTGGGAGACAAATGTAAATTATGGCAAATTCATCAGCCAATTCCACTCCGAAACTAAGATCCTAATTCGGACTATTGAAAGGATCTACCAAAGGATATCTAGACACGAGTTGTCTCTTATATTCAACAATAAGTAAACAATATATAACTAGAAGCCAGGTCCTGTAGGGTCATGACTATCATTGATTATGTAGGGAAATCCTGGAATGGGTGTGGTAGTTGAGGATGTCTACGTGTTTAAAAATCTTATTATATTAACTGGTATTAATTGGGATCGTCAGAAGGTGACTGGCTAGCGAATTCAAAAGATCAACTTCCGTCAACTTTCCACCTCTCACAACTCTTGAATTTGCTCGTTCGCTTAAGTGTTTGTCATCATTCTTTTAAGCATAGCAGCGTTATACAGCAATAACGTTGGAAATTTGTTAACACATGCCTAACTTTATATAAATAGAGATTAGATGGCTGACGGAACAAGAACAATCTACCCACAGTGGATTTAATAAAGAGCTCAGTTTGAAATTCTCTACCGATTCCAAAGTTCGAAAAGATGCACCTGAAGAAGGTCGGGGGTTACATCGGCCAAAACGTTGTGAAAATAGCAACCAAGATGAGAATAGTAATTAGAAAAATATACATTTAAATTTTTCAGGTTAGGGTTAGGGTTAGGAGTTAGGGTTAGGAGTTGGGGTTCAACATTTTATTATATTATTATATTATATCTTAGTATGCACAGTTTATGCGCAAGAAGTTTAAAACAATGGAGATGGATGAGAACTCAGATGTGGACAAAGTATATCTGGATGGCAAGTTTTGTTAACTTGATGATACCATTGGAGCACAGGGTGGAGTAGGTGCTAGTATGATTACAAGAATTAGGAGTAGATGGGGTCAGTTCAGGGAACTTCTGCCATTACGAATCAGCAGAGCGTTATCACTGTCGACCAAGGGAAGAGTCTGTCAAGCATGTGTATACAATCTAATGATGTATGGTAGTGAAATCTGGCCAGTGATGGTTGAGGACATGCGTTGCATGGAGAGAAATGATATGAGAATGATACGATGGATGTGTAATGTGAGTCTTAAAGACAGGCTTAGATCTGATGACCTCAGAGGAGGATTAAATCTGGGCAGTATAGGGAGATGTGTACAGAACAGGAGACTTCAATGTTATGGCCATGTTGAAAGAATAGATAACAGTTGTTGGGTTATTAGATGTAGAGTAGTTGAGGTAGCAGGGTCAGTTCACAAAGGAGGGCCAGGAAAACATAGGAAAGGAAGTGATAAGAGTAGACTTGAAAGAAAGAGATAAATAAAAACCCGGTCAAAGATAGGTTAGTTTGGAAGTCAATTTCTAAAAGCCGTCCAACACATGTAAAACGGACATTAAACTAATGATGATGATGATGATGCTGCTGATCATGATGATATCCGTTATGTTAATTATGTCCCCCCCCCCTTACTTATGCCTTGCAGTGATGTTAACATGAAACCTTGAATCACGGCAGAACCTGATTTTGTTTAAAATGCATCGGAAACAATAATAAAAATATAAATTCATTCTAAATAAAAAAAATCATGTAAAAAAAAAAATTTTTTTTTTAACTAAAACAAATTAAGAACTAAATAATATGCCCCGCCCCGAAAAAAACAAACAAAAACAAAACAGGGACGATGTCAATCAAAAACAACTGCATCACTGTTTTCTCAGTAAGCCTAGTTACCGCCGGTGCGGAGAGGGGTTTCCAGAGGAAGAGGTCGTCCTTATACAAAGATAGAACCTGACGAACTAGACAAGAGAAGACGTGTACCCACTTGTTGAAATAACATTCACCGGGTTGCAGTTTCTTTTGTTATCTACTAGTTACGAAGCAAACTTAGGACCTGGGCGCGCAGGGTTCAAATCCAGTTCGTTCCACAGAAACACTTTTATCAAAACCCACACTTGACCTTGTGTCTGACCTCCTGGAGAGGATGTAAATAAAACACTATAAAATATACCTGACATTGCATGGTCAAGTAAAGCCCCTTTCTAAGGTTGAAGGCTCGTAGGACTGGCCCTTAACCGATATTTTATAACATCAAGCAGAATTCAGATGGTTCGGTACCTTGACCTGACACAGCTTGAGTATTTATTTACTCCTCTCCAGGAGGTTAGGCACAAGGCCAGTTTTATCTTACTCCCACAAGGTAAGATCTGACCCAAGATAGGGTCGGGAAAGTGGGGCTTGAAAAGCCAGCGCCCGAGAAAGTGAGCACTCTGGCCATTAAAAATTGCCTGGGCAGCCCCGTCGGCATTCCCCAGTAGGGGCGCCTCAGGAAGTAAGCAATAAACTTACTCCTCCCCAAAGAGGGGAGACAAAGCCTGGGAGGGTGGACATCCTAGAACTGCACAGGACGGACCCATAGACCGGCGTAAATCAAGCCCTGAAGGCCAAGACAATACCAGTCCATGGGGTGCAGTATCCATCGGAACAGATACTACACTTTGATCTTAGCCAAAAGGCCAAAAGAACAGCTTGAGTAGGTATTGTTCATAGCAGTCGAAATTATATCCTCGACAATTAGTCCGACATTTTTGAGTAGGTGATAACCTTGTTTCTGTTGGTTCTGAAGGCCAAGTGTTAAGTGGAATCCAAATAGTTATGGTACACGACACAGCTTGAGTAGGTGTTATTCATACTAGCCGAAGATACATCCTTGACAATCAGTCTGACGGACTCGTCTTGGTCATTTTTGAGTAGGTGATAACTTTGCTTCTGCGTTTTTCTTTTTACTAACGACTCACTGCTCATCAAGGCCCAAAGGCCACGCGAGGACATGGGTTAATGGTTTGTGTCAGGTGAATGGTGAGACTAACACTTTGACGATTGCAGATGATGGTTGGATCTGGGCAGAATTTGTTAACATTGGACTTGAAAACGACCATGCTGTAGTCATCTGGGAAGCAGCCCTGTGGTATTGTGTTCTGTAGAGAGGACGTTTACCCTTCGGTGACCCAAATAAAAATGCTTATACTTAAACTTGTCTATGCGCAATGGTTAAGTTTATACATTTGTTTTCAATCAGCAGACGACATTGAAAGGGGATTCAAGCAGTGTGTGTGTAGCCTTTAGTGTGCGTATGCGCAAGACAGTGAAAGAGTTAATAATGTATTGTGTATGTGTGTGCGTTGATGTCAGACTGGCTATGTGTGTGTGAGTTTAGAAAAGGCATTCTCAGCTTTCCCAAGGCCCGACAAACGGGCGATGGGGGGGCTGGAGAAACGTCGATGTTAGCTTTATCGTGGATTAGGGCTAAACATTAAAAAAAAATTTTTTTAACGTAGTTCACCCCAAACAAGGCAGGCCACCACTGTAGACGCTACTGAGAAGAAAGAAAAGGGGAGAAGGTTGGGGAGGGGGGGGGGTCAACCTAAACTGGGATCTGCGCAGCAAGATGTCTGTTTGCATTAATTTTTAATTTCTGCATGTCAGTACTGTCGGGGAAACAGGGGGCAGGGATGGAGTTCCAGAGGCCAGCAGAATTATTGTTGAAGGAAAAATCTGGCCTTATATGGGGTCGAGGTGGCTCCCAAAGAACAATTTCTATAAATTCAGAAAAATCCGTTGATTGGTTCACAATATTATTATTTGTTTTTATTAATTCTGGCGGATGCGTGTGCAAAGCGGTGCGTGCAGAAACGCGTTTAAGCACTTTCATTTTCCGCACCAAAGTGCATACTTCGCCTCTACACCCCCAAATGCTTGCAAGTACCACAAAATTTGAGTTGCACCTGACTCCCTTTTCACAAACTGAGCAGGGGAACTTTCCTCTTTCCATACCAAAGAAAATTCTCTCCCATCTTGTGTTAAGCATTATTGCAAAATGTTTACTGACAATTTTAAAGTGCTCACCTCCCCCTCTGCCCCCCCCTCTGCCCCTCCCCCTCTGCCCCTCCCCTCCCTCTCTCTTTCTCTCTTCTCTTTCTAGCACAATAACTTCTTGGCAGATAAACAAAGGCTGGTGTACTTTTTTATTATTCTTTTTGAGAGCAATAGATGAAAGAAAATAATTTTTTGCAAGTCTGGCCTTCCATATTTAAAAAGAAAGAAAAAAAGGTTACATAAACACAGAGACGGACTTAGAAATATCAACAACTAGCTGCCCTCACCCGCCGTTGCCAGGGAGTATTTTTTTTCTTTCATTTATATTTCGCTTTTTATGTTTTTTAAAACTATGCCGTATTGTTACATATTGGGCAAGTACGCCAGCAAGCATATAAATTGGTTAGTTGAAAATAAGGTCAGTCAAGGTCAACTTGGTGAACTCGAGGTTAGACTTTACTGAAGCTGTGGGAATTGATAGAAACGGATGTGACATCACATGGCTCAAAGAGAGAAAGAGAGAGAGAGAGAGTGGCCTGTGAGATGACCCTTCTACCTCAAATGTTCTACATCTAGAACTCCTATCTATTCGTTCAGAGTGGCCAAACTATAGAAGTCTCCTGTTCTGCACACATCTCAATATAGTGTTCAGAAAGTAGTTTTGTTAGTCCGTCTTTCCATATTTGCGTCGGGTCAGGAAAGAGAGGAAATGAACACAGAGACTTATTCAGAAACATTGACAATTAGCTGTTTTTAAACCGGTGTTGTCCGGAAGAATTTTTTACTTTCGTTTTTGTTTCACTTTTCTTTTTCTTTCTTTTTTTAAACAACATCGATTTTATTTATTTTTTTTTTTTTTACAAAATTATTATTTAAAAAAAAAAAAAGGATTTTGAAAGCTAAATTCGCAGCATCGTTTGTTCATTAATTTTTTAACTGAACCAAATTGTTATAAAACTACAACTCAATGTTGTTTTAATCTCTATTAAATTATTGGATCTTCCAAAACTTTTAATCTTTTAATACATGAGGACCAGTTTATGGAATCGATGCTTAGGGCTCAACTGTACGACCAGTTGAGCAGCAAGATAAGTCAGACTGCCAAGCACATCAAAATGCCGGTTTATAATAAGGCTAGAATGTTCCATTATGTTCAGAAGGGCAAGTCCATTTTCTGTGTTCTGATTGGCTGAGATTCATAACACTCTAGTGTATAAATATTCATTCATTCGAATAAGTATTCTTCTGTGAGATGGATGCCAGTTGAGGCATCACAGGTTAAAAATCAGTTTTTCATGCTTGCATGTGGTGGACGGCTTTTAGAAATTTCTTTCCAAACTAACCTATAAGTGTTAGTTTGATTCTATACAGTTAAGAATCTTCAAGTCAGTTTAAATGCTTCCAATTTCCTTTCAAATTTCGAAGGGTCACAAAGTAATTCATTCTTTCATCTTTTTTGAACTATTAAGTAAAGATTGTATTAGCTGACTTGTTCACAAAAAAAAAAAGAAATGCATTTGATGAGGATAGGATTCTTCTGAGACTGAATAGAGAAGACGCATTTAAGTAGGTCAAACAAAATGTTAAATAATTAAGCGATGCACTTAAAACATTAGTAACTTTCTCTTTTTGACTTTTCACCTATTAGATGAGCACTTGGCTGAATAAATCTTTTATTCTTCTAAAAATATGTTCATCATCACCATCATATTCGGTTTAACGTCTGTTTTACATGTTGACATGTGTTGGACGACTTTAAGAAATTTACTTCCAAACTAACCTATCTCTGTCCAGGTCTTTATTTATCCCTCTTTTCCTCAAGTCCATTTTTATCACTTCCTCCCATAGTTTCTTTGGCATTCTCCTGTGAACCGGACCTGCTACTTCAACTGTTCTACATCTACTGATCCAAGAACTCTCATCTACTCTTACAATGTAACCATCGAAGTCTCCTGTTCTGCACACATCTCCCTATACTACCCAGATTTAATCTTCCTCTGAGGTCATCAGAACTAAGTCTGTCTTTAAGACTCACATTACATATCTATCATATAATTCTCATAGTATTTCTCTCCATGCAACGCATGTCCTCAACCATCACTGGCCAGATTTCTTCCATACATCATCACACTGTCTACATGTGCCTGATAGAATCTTCATTTAGTAGACAGTGGTAATGCTCTGCTGATTGTCTAGCCTCGATCCAAGTTTTCTTGTATTTCGACAAGACATAGTTTTTAAGGCAGTTTTACGGCTGGATGCCTATCGTTCACCAACTTGAACACTTTTGGCAGCCAAAACCTCCACCGTTCCCATCTAACTAGGACTGATGTGGTTTCCACTTGAGAATGCACCAATGTCACATATTACCTGTGAGTTGCCTCATACACTACTGTCACCAGGTTGTGACAGACCATCCAAAGATAACATTTGCCACATGCCTTGAACAAACATAATGCCTATGTATATTCTAACCATTCTGTGCTTCCATACATAAGAAAAATCCCTGCAGCTCGTGTTTATTAGACTTGTAAATATCCATTGATAATTCTAACATGCCAGTCTCTTGTCTGGCGCAATCACTTATTGGTTGGTAAACAAAGTCTGGTGTCTTCTTTACTTCCTTTTTATTTGTAGAAGGAAAAAAATATAACACCCAGTACGAGATGAAAGAAATTTTTTTTTTTTTTGCGAGTCTGGCTTTCCATATTTGCACTGGAATGGTAAAAGGTGACATGAACGCAGAGACTAGCTCAGAATCCACGATAATTGGATCTGCTTTTGAGAAAAAAAACAGAACAGATATTCTTACGATAAATCCATTCAATCTGCGCGTCTAGCGATGGAAATTCTCTGACAGACCGAAGCGTGACAGACCAACGATTCGACTGATCCCCAGACAGAGCCTCTTATATAAAGATGCACAGATTTATTTCATTTTTTTTTTTACTAATGAGTCACCACTTATCATCAAGGCCACTAGAGCAGGGGTGGGCAAACTTTTCATTGCAAATGCAGCTTTAAAATATTCACAATTTTATAGGACTAGACGATTTTATAGGGCCATATTACAAAATTTTATTGGAGCACATGTAAACATTTACGATTTTATAGGGTCACATTAACAAATTCGCGATTTTATAGGGCCATATTAACAAATTCGCGATTTTATAGGACCACATTAACAAATTCGCGATTTTATAGGGTCACATTAACAAATTCGCGATTTTATAGGGCCACATTAACAAATTCACGATTTTATAGGGCCACATTAACAAATTCACGATTTTATAGGGCCACATTAACAAATTCACGATTTTATAGGGCCACATTTACAAATTCAACTTTTTATAGGGCCACATTAACAAATTCAACTTTTTACAGGGCCACATTAACAAATTCAACTTTTTACAGGGCCACATTAACAACTTCAACTTTTTATATGACCGGACGATTTTATAGGGCTACATTAAAAAATTCACAATTTTATAGGACCACATTAACAAATTCACATTTTTATAGGACTGGACGATTTTATAGGGCTACATTCAAAAATTCACAATTTTATAGGACCACATTAACAAATTCACATTTTTATAGGACTGGACGATTTTATAGGACCACATTAACAAATTCACATTTTTATAGGACTGGACGATTTTATAGGGCCACATTAACAAATTCACAATTTTATAGGACCACATAAACAAATTCACATTTTTATAGGACTGGACGATTTTATAGGGCTACATTAAAAAATTCACAATTTTATAGGACCACATTAACAAATTCACATTTTTATAGGACTGGACGATTTTATAGGACCACATTAACAAATTCACATTTTTATAGGACTGGACGATTTTATAGGGCCACATTAACAAATTCACAATTTTATAGGACCACATAAACAAATTCACATTTTTATAGGACTGGACGATTTTATAGGGCTACATTAAAAAATTCACAATTTTATAGGACCACATTAACAAATTCACATTTTTATAGGACTGGACGATTTTATAGGGCTACATTAAAAAATTCACAATTTTATAGGACCACATTAACAAATTCACATTTTTATAGGACTGGACGATTTTATAGGGCTACATTAAAAAATTCACAATTTTATAGGACCACATTAACAAATTCACATTTTTATAGGACTGGACGATTTTATAGGGCTACATTAAAAAATTCACAATTTTATAGGGCTGCTGAGTATAAAATAATATTTAAAATAGACAAAATAACAAGAGGAAAGAATCTTATTGTTTTTGCAAGTTTGACTTCCTTATTTGAAAAAGGTGACCTAAACGCAGAGACTGACTCAGAGAAATCTCTACGATCATCGGATCTGTTTTTGAGAAAAAAACAAAACGGAGCACAGGCGGATATTCTTCAGATGAATCCAATCAATCTGTGCGTTTAGTGACGAAAATTCTATTTATATAAAGTTAAGTACGTGTATATGTTTATATATTTCTATGTACAGGATTCACTTTTAAACTAATTAACCGATCATTATTAATTATGGAATATATATTAAAGGCAACATGGTGAGTAATATGGGAATATTTTTTTTTGTAAACTTTACCAGTTAGGCACTCCACCCCAAACTATATATATATATATATATATATATATATATATATATATATATATATATACATAAATATTTGTTATTGTTTATTTATCTATGGACGTATACGTTTCGTCTCTTTTCAATCAAGACTCATCAGCATAGAAGTACGACTATTCACTATCAGTCACACGATTCGAAACCCTGGATTACAACCCCAATCCAACGTTGCTAACCGATAGGCCAGTTCTGAACAGCTTATAAACAATGATAATTTTAACACATTTAAAGGCGGCGAGACATACAGGCATTCAGCTTCTATAAGTGAAGGAATGATGCTGTGTTATTACTACCATTTACAGTGCTCTACTTTTTAACGAGGAGCTTCAAATATAAATATTTGTTATTGTTTATTTATATTGTTGTTTATATATATATATATATATAGTCATCCACATATAGCCTGTTTCGCTGTTTCACAGCTCATCAGTGCGGCTAGAGCAGTTAGTGTCTCAAGCCGGGATCGAAACGCAACCGTCGAGCTGACAATCGGCGATGCTAACCCCTACGCCATCATGCGACACTGACTGAATGTAAGTGATATCTCAATGTAACGAAATGTAAACATTGCAAATGCCTGAGCTCGAAATTAGTTTTACCTAATGAGCATTGCCTTAAAGCTAATGGCCGTTGACGATACCCTTACAAAAATAAGCTCTACCCGGAGGGAGCTTTTTATATATATATATATATATATATATATATATATATATATATAAGAGAGAGAGAGATTATAAGAGTATTTGTATTAGGATTTTGGAATGGAAGCTATATGTAACCGATGTTTTACATCTTTGATCTGCTATATCAAGTTAGTATTTTTGCACCTGCTTGTTTATTGACGATTTGGGATTTCACAACGATTGTTGGATCTTCTTTGTGAAGTGATGGATTAAAAGATTTGACTGTCTCTGCTGGCATACTAAGGAAGCTGCACCGTAATGACAGGGCAATGGTCAGATGGATCTATTTGGTGAGGCCTGAACAGTACGTTTCTTTTGAATCCTTGCTCTCACAGGTCAACTTGAAAAGCCTTGCGGACATCATGCGAAAGAACAGACTGTGTTGGTTGGGTTACATTGAGCGTAGCGATGGCTGGATTGCTAAAGTCCGAAAGTTGAATGTGCCAGCAGAGAACATTACCACTGGCAGACCCAAGTTGACTTGGGAGGACGTAGTCAAACGTGATAGGAAGGCCATGGGTATGAATTCCATCAAGCCTTGCCAAAGACAGGAGTGGAGAGGAAGACTTAGATTTCGAGACTAGACAATCAGGCCCCACCCTCATCAGAGGATTAATTGTGGCCTGATTCAACAAATAAACCGGTTGTTGATGATGATGATGACTGCTTGTTTCTTTGTTTGGCGATTCGATGTTTACATTTTTGGGCCGGAGTTGAGATTTTGAAGAAAAGAATCTGTTTTTATCATAAACTACCTGGACTTCTGTTTACAGATATTTTTTTTAAACAACTGTAAACCTGATGACTCGGTTTGGGTATAAAATACTTTTTTTAAGGGATTTTACAAATTTGCCACCCGGACTAAGGATCAGAGGTAAAAAAAATTTAGTTAACTGCCCAAAAAGTTAAAATGGCCGGGAAATGGGAGATCATTTTACATTAAATTTATACACAAAACTGATCCCCCATTCTAAATTCTGAAATAATTGTTTGTTTGCTTCTTTTCTTCTTTCCGCCAAGTTTTTCAGAGTGTTCACGCATAATCACCTAAAAAAAAATGTTGAATCTAATTTGGGAGGAGGGGGGGGTGTATGTAGCTGAGTGCATTAATCTATAAATTTACCAAAACTTATTTGCAAGTTTTCAAAAAACATTCTGGTAAGTTGTTGACCCTAAGGTCAAAACCTATCAATCATAACAATTAATCTCTTTTCGTTGCAGCCCCTTTCTCAAAGAAGGAACATTGCTAGTCTTTCCCTACTCTGTTGGTATTTCCAGCTGTGGTTGCCCCCCTCCATAAAACTTCCTCATCAAAAACTCGTCTCGCTACCGCCACTACAACGAACTCTCCTTTCTTTCTCTCCCATGAACAGAGTTTTTTTCCAAGAACTTCCCATCTGTGAAAAAAAAAACGTATTTACAAGGAAATTGACATATTTGAGGCACACATGAAAATGTATTTAAGTAAAATATTTTTGAAAATTAACACATCGTGCAATTTAAATGAAAAATCATTTATTTAATTATTATTGTTTTTTTTTGTTTTTTTGCAAGCTTTCGTTGTAGAAAAACTTTGTCAGGCGAAACTGTCTTATAGTTTTTTTTTCTTTTTCTTTCTCAGTTTTTTAAATAGTTATTTCAAAATTTGTAATATAAATAAATAAATTAACAGGTCAAAGTTATTGTCAGTTACTACTTGCACTTGTTTAAGTATGTTTCTGATTCTTCTAAAAACACGTGTTAGTTTTCCTTTGCTACGAAACTGACAATAAATCACAGTACGTCATTACTTTAATCTGTCCTTTTATATATATATATATATATATATATATATTTTAATAACTAATATAAGTTAGCAAAATATTTATACAGAACAAAACTTAGATTTAGTATACGGAACGTTTATGTTTTTGCCTTTTAAGGGAAGTGGGGTCTGATCAACTCTGCTGGGAAGCCATGAAATTAAATACTGTCTTGTTTTTAAATTCCCGAAACAGTTTTTCATGGTAAACAACTGATGATCTCTTAAATAACTCGTCTCGCTACCGCCACTACAACGAACTCTCCTTTCTTTCTCTTCCATGAACGGAGTTTCTTTCCAAGAACTTCCCATCCGTGGAACACATTACAGTGGGAATGCTTCCCTGCATACTACAACATGGTCGTTTCAAGTCCAATATCACCCAGAGAATTAATCATAATTTGGATTATTCGGACTACTGTTGAGTGTTAGCTTCAAAACGTTTTGACCGTTGTAACCTCCAGCCTTCTTCAGGTGTATTTTTTACAAACTCAGAAATATTTCTTTTAAACTCGGAATTTCGAACGGAACCCTTTATTTAATCCATGGTGGCTAGCATGCTCTCGTTCTGTTAGCCATGACTAGGAGAAGTCTTCAGTAATTCGCAATTCTTCGTATCACCCGCACCGAGAATTGAACCTTCAACCTTCAGATGACTATCACTTGGAACTGAATTTTACTTAGAACTATATCCACTGTGCCACGGGTCCGTGATGATAACACTCAAGATGAGAAAAGTAGTCCGAATAGTCCAAATTATCAATCCTCATCTAAAAAAATTCAGAAACAGAATTAATCACTGTTCTCAGTCTTTTCAAACCTGCCGCCCTTTTCTCAAAGAATTGAGATTGCTAGTCTTTCTCTACTCTATCGGTATTTTCATGCTAGGTGTTCGATTCAGCTTGAATCTCTGCTCACTCTCTCTGTAAAACCTGCTTAGACAGAACTCATTACATTTTCAAACCCTGCAAAGAACCTCATATTCTTCTTCTATGTACTAGAAAATAACCAAAACTTCCATAAATAGAGTTTAATTCCAAGAACTTTCAAAGAGTAGAAACTGCAAACCGTGTGAATGTTTCCAAGAACTTCCAACCTGTGGAACATGTTACTGCGGGAATGATTCCCTACACACTACAACATGGTCATGTTCAAGTTCAATGTCAACATATATCTATCGATTCGTCCTGGGAATTCATCATAGTTCTCGGTCTTTTCATAGTACTGTTCCATCATCCAATTGAAAATCTCATTGACCCTTATCCTCGAGTGGCTTTTAGCCTTGAAAAGCGGTGATAAAAAAAAAAAAATTTTGCATAAAAATACTTACCTTTAAAAGTAATATTTAACACTTACCGTATAGCTTCCAATCTTTGGTCATTTCGGATAAGCTCTATAAATTCTTGTTGACGAAGTTTGAACTCCAATGTACTCTAGAAAAAAAAAAAAAGGATTGACAAATCAATTTCATTGTTAACAAAACATAAAGAAACATGTTCGGTTCCTTCAACCAATAAATTGTCCTTTTTTTCAAATCAAACAAATAGGTAGCGAGAGGAAATAAAATCAAGGATTCCAATTGGCTAGAAGTTGAAGTGGGTGCTGCTTAACTATAAAAATGATCCTAGAATGTGAATCAGAGGTATCTGAATTTTCACAAAAGGGCTTCCACCACCTTTATACAAAACTAAACTAAATATAGCCCATATCACACACGTTTACGCCTAGCAGCTGTGTTACAAAATTCATAATGATCGGTTAATTAGTTAAGGAGTGTATCCTGTACATGCAAATATATAAACATACACACATACCTAATGTATACATATGAAAAAGGAAAAAAAAAACGTATTTAGAAGGAAATTGACATATTTGAGGCACACATGAAAATGTATTTAAGTAAAATATTTTTGAAAATTAACACATCGTGCAATTTAAATGAAAAATCATTTATTTAATTATTATTGTTTTTTTGTTTTTTTTGCAAGCTTTCGTTGTAGAAAAACTTTGTCAGGCGAAACTGTCTTATAGTTTTTTTTTTCTTTTTCTTTCTCAGTTTTTTTAAATAGTTATTTCAAAATTTGTAATATAAATAAATAAATTAACAGGTCAAAGTTATTGTCAGTTACTACTTGCACTTGTTTAAGTATGTTTATGATTCTTCTAAAAACACGTGTTAGTTTTCCTTTGCTACGAAACTGACAATAAATCACAGTACGTCATTACTTTAATCTGTCCTTTTATATATATATATATATATATATAACTAAAATAAGTTAGCAAAACATTTATACAAAACAAAACTTAGATTTAGTATACGGAACGTTTATGTTTTTGCCTTTTAAGGGAAGTGGGGTCTGATCAACTCTGCTGGGAAACCATGAAATTAAATACTGTCTTGTTTTTAAATTCCCGAAACAGTTTTTCATGGTAAACAACTGATGATCTCTTAAATAATGTTAGAAACAAACTAATATAATAACTATAAAAACTAAATTGACTTACATGAGTGATTTTCCACTGAACGACGTGGGACTTAAGGTTTTTTTGTTAAAAAATTTTTTTTTTTTTAGTTCTAATGGTTGAGAAATTTCCGAGACTATATATATATATATATATATATATATATATATATATATATATATATATATATATATATATATATTATATATAAGTCGGCTCTCGAAAGAGGGCACAGTTTAAACATGTATGCACATGGTAGTTTGGTAGTTTTGTTTTACGGCATATCAACCCTTTTTGGGTTATTTAATGCCGAATCTGGTCTTGTTTTCTTCTCTTTTTTGTTTCTTTCCCCTTTTAATATCTGTTTCTATTTAACCCATAGTTGGGACCCTAACAGGTACTACCACTCCGGGTCAGGGTGGACCTGGGAGCAATGGTAATTAAGAGGAGGCTCCACATTCCCCAAAGTCCGTAAGCCGGATCTCACCATCGGATGTAGTTTAAGGTCATATCCAGGACCGTGAGTAGGGTAAGAAAAATAAAAATAAAAAAGGGGAGGGAGAAAGGGAGAGGGGCTGTTGTTTTTGTTTTTGGTTTTGTAGAACATAATTAAGTTTTACAAACAAAAAAAACAAAACAAAAAAAACGTCAATGTAGGTGAATTTCGTCTCAGGGAGCCACAGGGCAGCCTGATCTGGTATCACCAGATGTATGCACATATGTAACCAAAAATGTTTGACTAAATAAAAATGTATACTATATATATATATATATATATATATATATATATATAATGCGTCGGATTATGTTGAAAAGAAATCAATAAGGTGCTTGATCGCAAGAATGTGAGAGCTAAAATATAAATTATTTATGTAAAACCTATACATTACATATTTCAGAGACCATTGTTTCACTGACATAGATTGATATATATATATATATATATATATATATATATATATATATATATATATATATATATATATATATATATGTATATATATGTATGTATATTTAAAAAACCCAAATCCTCTGCCAATAAGATTACATCTTTGAAAAACCATGGTTTAAGGAAGGAATAATAAAATTATTTTTCTTATATAAATTCCTTTGTTTTGAACAATCAATGATTTAATAGATATTGTATTCTTCACAATTTTTATTCTCATCACTTAACTTATATATATATATATATATATATATATATATATATATATATAAGTTAAGTTAAGAGGTTGAAAAAGACTAGATATACATTCGGATTGTACACATTATAAGTTATTTCGACCGTAACTAGGTCTCCTCGGATGTGTTTCCAACCACAATTCAAATTGAATTGTGGTTGGAAACACATCCGAGGAGACCTAGTTACGGTCGAAATAACTTATAATGTGTACAATCCGAATGTATATCTAGTCTTTTTCAACCTCATAACTTATTCATGCTCTGTTTCAACGGACAGAGCTCTCTGAATCGAATTCCTATCGAAAATAATCGAACCTGAAAACTATATATATATATATATATATATATATATATATATATATATATATATATATATATATATATATATATATATATATATATATATGTGTGTGTGTGTGTGTGTTTTGGAAAGTTTACTAAAACATTTCGTTCATGAAATCATTCTTCACAACAAAAGACTTTTTCCTTTCAAAGTTTATTTATTTATCAGATTTTTCAAAGTTAAAGAGTTTTTTCCTACACGTGTTTCTCTACTCAAGCAGGTTCTTGCTTGGCAGTTTATCAAGGGAATTATATACTTGGAATAAGAATTTCAACAACTGACAATGCCCAATGTGGTGTTGCCCTAACACATATAAATGCTCTGTACCCTGTAACCGAGTTTCATCGAGCTTATTTTTATTGGACTAATCCCGGTCTTCACTGAATAAACTATCTTCTAAGTGAAAAATCTAAATATATATATATATATATATATATATAAATAAATATAAATATGTGTGTATGTGTTCATGCCTAAAAAAAGTTCGCTACCCAAATTTAGTTTGATATACGCATTGTTAGACTTCTAGCCGCAAAAGCACAGCTGAGACAATGGCGGGCTATTTGAGGAGGAGAGTTGAAAACAATCTCTAAAAATAATTGGCAGGAGATCGTAGGAAAAAAAGGAAAAACCAAGAGATATTTTTTTAATATATTCATCAACGTTTCGTCTTTATTTGTAAGACGTCCAGTGCTGTCAGCAGCCACGGCTACTACTTGTTCTTATCGACCCATCATGTCTACCCAATATTTCGATGTACTTGCATGACATTTTTCTTAAAATTATCATCCTGAGGAAGTCTTACAAATAAAGACGAAACGTTGATAAATATATAAAAAAATATCTCTTGGTTTTTCCTTTTTCATTTCCCATATATATATATATATATATATATATATATATATATATATATATGTGTGTGTGTGTGTGTGTGTGTGTGTGCATGTGTTCATGCCTAAAAGAAAGTCTGCTACCCAAATTTAGTTTGATATACACATTGTTAGACTTGTAGACGCAAAAGGACAGCCGAGACAATGGCGGGCTATTTGAGGAGGAGAGTGGAAAACAATCTCTAAAAATAATTGGCAGGAGATCGTAGGCTCTCAGAACAGACAGAATGATATTTAATAAGAAGACAATAAAATGTGGCTCAGCTCGTAATAACCTCTTTGTTCTTTTGGGTAGAGCAGCAGAATGGTGGACTCGACTACAAATCAAACAAAATAGATTCTCTTTTTTTGCTTCTTTTTTTTTTTTTAATAAAACACAAAAATGTTATATTATTTTTTTATTATTATTATTCATTTCTTGATTCGTCTGTTGTAGTTTTATTAGTACAACTTATGAATAAGTCTTTGAATTATACCAGCGATTTTATTCAGGCGAAAATAACCGCTTACAGCAAATATTAAAAAAAAACAAAAAAAAAAAAACAATGCCTGCAAGAGTTCTTGTTCGCCTTAGGCACAAGGTCCGAATCGTTTGTCATACAATTGGTCAGTCTATGTACACTTTACCCTTAGCTAGACCCTCTCATTCATCAGAATACCTCATTCACTCTGTGGGTTGGTCCTACTTAGGTGGTCCTCAATTTGTTTAAAATATTTTTATTTGTGAAAAATGTCATTGTATTATACCAGCGATGACTTACACAAGCAACTGACCAAAACATGGCATACTTATTGACAAACAATAATGAAAATGCAGTGGCACAAGGCCATCCCTATAAGAGGGATGTGAATGACCAATGCCCAAAAAATCTTAAATCAAGATAAATTTCTCAACCTGGGGGGGGGCTACGACTCCCCACCAATTTCCCAATCTAAAGAGCCAGGGTGTTCACTAATTTATTATTGAACGTTTTCTCCGCAAGCTGCAGAATACGCACTAACATGTCCGAGTGTCTTCCAAGCCTTACGATCTTTGGCCAAGGTGTTCACTTGGTTTATGTTCGTGTTCGTCCATCTACAAATGTTGTCTATCCATCTTTTGTCTACCTTTCGACCAGTTTCCTTGTTATTATGCATTCAGTGTATATTTTACATATCCCTACACTTGAACGCTTCACGTGACCAAACAATCTCAAGACAATCTCATTTGATGACAGAGGATATCGATGGGATGTCAGTGAGTTTTCGCAACTCTGCAATACTGATGTGATCAGATAGTTTATGATCAGTAATGAAGCACATGATGTGGCTTTGGAAAGTTTTTACTTTCTGATGTAATGTTACAGTCCAGTTGACACATTCAAGTTCGTATAAGACTACAGGAAGAACATATGCGTCATAGATTTTCGCTTTGATTTTGTATGGTATGCCTTTAGGTGTTAGGGTGTTTTTGTTTCTTGTGAAGGCGGCCCAACCTAAGCCGATTCTGTGATTGTTCACTGATAATCGCCTAAAAAAAGTAGAATCTCATTTCAGAGGGGAAGGGGTAAGAAAGGGTGCTAATCTACAATAGATTTTTCTTTCATACTGAAAGTATCGACTCATATGTTTTCGAGGGCAAGGGGGGGGGGTAAGAAAGGGTGCTAATTTACAATACCTTTTTCTTCGACTCATATGTTTTAAAGGAGACAGGAAGACATACATTGATGAAACAAAAGTCTTCTACCTTCTCTACTCATGAATCGTTTGAAGTATGGCAAAATTAACATTTTCAGAAAAAGGGAAAAAGGAGGCGAAGCAAGACAATCGGTTTGTTTTGTTTTACGGCATATCAACCTCTTATGGGTCATTTAATGCCGAACCATTAGTTGTAGAATGGTGAAAAGTTTTTATGCTTCAAGTTCTTTATATGTTCAAGTATTTATTCATGGTGTTTGGTTGAGTGAAAGGGGGGATGGGAAGGATGGAGGCAAAGGGGGGGAAATTGTTGTTTTTTATTTTGGGGTTTTGCAGAACATGATTGAGTTTGGCAAAGAGAAAAAACAACAATAAAATATCAATGTTTGGTGCATTTTGGGTCAGGAAGCCGATATCTTCAGACAGCCTGATCTGGTAGCACCAGAGTGAAGCGAGGCAAGGTAACACGTGACAGAAAGAGGAAGAGAGAAAAAATAGGAAAAAAGAAAGAAATATAAAGCAGGAGAGAAGAAGAAAGAGAAATAAAATCTAGCCAAATAGCGATCGAAAATAAGGAGGTAAGGCTCTAGCGATTTGGTCTTTTTATTATTAAAGAAAAAGCAGAATTCCGCTAATAACTCATACAACTCACATCCTGGTCGTATATAATTTTATTCAATGGACATTTTCATTAGCCATCGGTACTTTCGTTTTTTTATGGAAACACTGGAAACTTAACCCGCAGGATTAACGATATTAAAATAATGTATAGTGTCCATTGAATAAAAATAAATATATATAGTTTAGTTTGTTTTATGGCATATCAACCATCTATGGGTGATTTAATGCCGAATAAAGTTGTCAAATATAATTCTATAAGTAGGATAATTATTTATATTCTCAGAATACATTGCTCTCAGAATACATTGCTCTCAGAATGCATTGCTCCTAGAATGCATTGCTCCTAGAATACATTGCTCTCAGAATACATTGTTCACAGAATGCATTGCTCTCAGAATGCATTGCTCTCAGAATACATTGCTCTTAGAATGCATTGCTCTCAGAATACATTGCTTTTAGAATACATTGCTCTCAGAATACATTGCTCTCAGAATACATTGCTCTTAGAATACATTGCTCTCAGAATACATTGTTCACAGAATACATTGCTCTCAGAATGCAATGCTCTTAGAATACATTGCTCTCAGAATACATTGCTCTTAGAATACATTGCTCTCAGAATACATTGCTCTAAGAACGCATTGCTCTTAGAATGCATTGCTCTTAGAATGCATTGCTCTCAGAATGCATTGCTCTCAGAATACATTGCTCTCAGAATACATTGCTCTTAGAATGCATTGCTCTCAGAATACATTGCTCTCAGAATACATTGCTCTCAGAATGCATTGCTCTTAGAATGTATTGCTCTCAGAATACATTGCTCCCAGAATACATTATTCTCAGAATACACTGATCTCAGAATACATTGCTCTCAAAATACATTGCTCCCAGAATACATTGCTCTTAGAATGCATTGCTCTCAGAATATATTGCTCTTAGAAGACATTGCTCTGAGAATGCATTGCTCTCAGAATACATTGCTCTCAGAATGCATTGCTCTTAGAATGGTAATCATCTTTGTCTAACGCGATTGACCTTCGCGGATAAATTCTTGACAATCAGTCTGACAGTGGCTTTGCTCCTGTCTGGCTGAGGTTCTTTTCAGTCCTAAGAGGTCCACCATCCCAGGCTTTACCTTCTTTTTTTAAAAAGGGGGGTTAGTTTATTGCTAATCACCTGAGGTGCTCCTGCCTGGTAATGCCGACGGGGGATGCTCAGGCATTTTTTGGAGGCCAGAGTGCACTACACCGAGTGCGCTGGTTTTTCAAAACCGCATTGTGTCTAACCTCCTGCATAGTGAGTCAAAACAGCAAAAGGGAACAAATAATGTCAGTGGTTGTGACTAGTGATGGGACGATTTCAATATTTTTCCCCGATTCCGATACAATTATCAATTCTGATTCTTTTTAAATTTCTAAATAATTAGTTATAGAGTTGTTGTCTTTTAAAAAATTTTTTTTTCGGATTACCGTAAAATCCTGTCAATGTGTGCATATATTTTCGCAAAAGTATAAGTACACTTGTGGGTGGGGTCTGGGGGGTACATTGCACGATTAGATAATTCTAACTATTTTTTCTTTAATCTTTTCTTCATAATTGATTGAAAATAGTGATTTGATGAACTCATTGTGAGATTTTCATCTATATTTTTCATTTGCGACATTTTTTCCTATTTATCTACTCGTGACATTTTATTTGTGCCATTTTTACCTGTGCCCTTTCTTCCGGTGCCATTTTTACCAAAATTCGTTATTATGATCTATAGATTTTCGTTTTACTGATAGTTTAAAATCAATAAATATTTTTCATTTGCGCCATTTTTTCCTATTTATCTACTCGTGACATTTTATTTGTGCCATTTTTACCTGTGCCATTTCTTCCGGTGTCATTTTTCACAAAAATTCGTTATTATGATCTATAGATTTTCGTTTTACTGATAGTTTAAAATCAATAAATATTTTTCATTTGCGCCATTTTTTCCTATTTATCTACTCGTGACATTTTATTTGTGCCATTTTTACCTGTGCCATTTCTTCCGGTGTCATTTTTACCAAAATTCGTTATTATGATCTATAGATTTTCGTTTTACTGATAGTTTAAAATCAATAAATATTTTTCATTTGCGCCATTTTTTCCTATTTATCTACTCGTGACATTTTATTTGTGCCATTTTTACCTGTGCCATTTCTTCCGGTGTCATTTTTCACAAAAATTCGTTATTATGATCTATAGATTTTCGTTTTACTGATAGTTTAAAATCAATAAATATTTTTCATTTGCGCCATTTTTTCCTATTTATCTACTCGTGACATTTTATTTGTGCCATTTTTACCTGTGCCATTTCTTCCGGTGCCATTTTTACCAAAATTCCTTATAAATATGTATCATTTGATCATTAATACTAGCAATGGAAAATTAAGTTTCAAACAAAAAATAATTAAAAATATCGTTTTTAGAATCGGAAATTTGGCTAAAGTTTTTCCGATTCCGATACCTCAAAAAGTTCCGATTTTTCTGATTCCAATTAATCAGTCATAACTAGTGTTGGGACGATTGATCCGAATCGGTCATCGGAAAAATCGAAAATTTTTTGGGTATTGAAGTCGGAATAAATTGAGCCTATATTCAGATTGTAAAAAACGATTCTTTTAATTAATTTTTGTTTGTTTTTGGTTAAAACAAAATTTTCCATTGCTGGTACTAATGACAGATTTATTGATTTTAAACTACCAGTAAAACGAAAATCTATAGATCACCCACCACAAACGTATTTTTACGTTTGCGAAAAATATGCACATATTACATGTTTTTGTACGGTAATCCGAAAATTAAAATAAAAAACAAAAAAAACCCTAAAGCTAAATATTTAGAGATGTAAAATGAATCGGAATCGGGAATTTAGAACAGAATCAGTAATTGTATCGGAATCAGGAATTTAGATCATAATCGGAAATTGTATCATAATCGGTAATCTAGAACAGAATCGGTTATAGTATCGGATTTGGGAATTTAGAACAGAATCGGTAATCGTATCGGAATCTGGAAGTTAGAACAGAATCAGGAATTTAGAACACAATCGGTAATTTTATTGGAATCGTGAATTTAGAACAGAATCGGTTATTGTATCGGAATCGTGAATTTAGAACAGAATCGGTTATTGTATCGGAATCGTGAATTTAGAACAGAATCGGTTATTGTATCGGAATCGTGAATTTAGAACAGAATCGGTTATTGTATCGGAATCGTGAATTTAGAACAGAATCGGTTATTGTATCGGAATCGTGAATTTAGAACAGAATCGGTTATTGTATCGGAATCAGGAATTTAGAAAAGAATCGGTTATTGTATCGGAATCATGAATTTAGAACAGAATCGGTTATTGTATCGAAATCGAGAATTTAGAACAGAATCGGTTATTGTATCGGAATCGTGAATTTAGAACAGAATCGGTTATTGTATCGAAATCGAGAATTTAGAACAGAATCGGTTATTGTATCGGAATCGTGAATTTAGAACAGAATCGGTTATTGTATCGGAATCGTGAATTTAGAACAGAATCGGTTATTGTATCGGAATCGTGAATTTAGAAAAGAATCGGTTATTGTATCGGAATCGTGAATTTAGAAAAGAATCGGTTATTGTATCGGAATCGTGAATTTAGAACAGAATCGGTTATTGTATCGGAATCGTGAATTTAGAAAAGAATCGGTTATTGTATCGGAATCGTGAATTTAGAAAAGAATCGGTTATTGTATCGGAATCGTGAATTTAGAACAGAATCGGTTATTGTATCGGAATCGTGAATTTAGAAAAGAATCGGTTATTGTATCGGAATCGTGAATTTAGAACAGAATCGGTTATTGTATCGAAATCGTGAATTTAGAACAGAATCGGTTATTGTATCGGAATCATGAATTTAGAAAAGAATCGGTTATAGTATCGGAATCGTGAATTTAGAACAGAATCGGTTATTGTATCGGAATCGTGAATTTAGAAAAGAATCGGTTATTGTATCGGAATCGTGAATTTAGAACAGAATCGGTTATTGTATCGAAATCGTGAATTTAGAACAGAATCGGTTATTGTATCGGAATCATGAATTTAGAACAGAATCGGTAATTGTATCGGAATTTGGAATTTAGAACGGAATCGGTAATTGTATCGGAATTTGGAATTTAGAACAGAATCGGTTATTGTATCGGAATCGTGAATTTAGAACAGAATCAGTAATAGTATCAGAATCGGTAATTTTATCGGAATCTGGAATTTAGAACAGAATCGGTAATTGTATCGGAATCGGGAAAACATATTGGAATCGTTCCATCACTAGTTGTGACCCCACGAGTCTTGTAGTAGATATATATGCGAACGATGAAAATATCAAAAGCTACTATAAGGATATGAGTGAACGAGACAAAAGAAAAAAAAAAGTTATATTTTAAACCGTCTCTTTCTCTCCTGTTATATTCAAATAGATTAGATTATTTATCGAGAAACTAAACACGTTTCTGAACAGCGCAGCAGAGCGCACATCGCTTGAGGCGCGTAGACTTTTCAATCAGCCAGTAAATCAATAAGTTTCTATGGATGCAGACAATGTATAGATCAGAGAGGGTGGGTGGGGAGACGGGTCCGACCATGCGTTCGAGAGGAAGAATCTATTACGATGTTCGGTTGCAAATATAGGTGATTTGCCCGTCGATATTGATTTACTGGCAACGACTCTTAAAACTAAATGGAGCGATATCTCAGTCGGTATTTGGCATTTCTCGAGAACATCTCCAGCCACATGCTACGTTCACGACGGAATGATGATGATCATCATCACAGGTTTAAAATCAGTTTTTCATGCTGGCATGTGGTGGACGACTTTTACCAATTGACTTCCAAACTAACCTATAAGTGTTATCTCTGGCCAAGTCTTATTTATCCCTCTTTCTCTCAAGTCTATCCTTATCACTTCATCCCATCTTTTCTTTGGTCATCCCTTGTAAGCTGACCCTGCTACCCCAACTGTTCTACATCTACTAACTCAAGAACTCTCATCCATTATTTCAACTTGGCCATACCATCAAAGTCTACTCTTCTGCACACATCTCCCTATACTCTCCAGATTTTATTTTCCTCTGAGGTCATCAGATCTAAGCCTGGTTTTAAAACTTGCATTACACATCTATCATATCATTCTCATATCCTTTCTCTCCATGCAACACCTATCCTCAATCCTCACTGGCCAGGTTTCACTTCCATACATCATGACACTGCATACACATGCCTGATAGACTATTTCCTTGGTCAACAGTGGCAACGCTCCGCTGGCAAAAGTTCCCTGAACTCACTTCATTCACCCCAAACTCATGCAATCACACCAGCACCCACTCTTCCCTGTGCTCTAATGGCATTACCAACGTAACAAAACTTTTAAACAACTTCAATAATTTTGCCATCCAAATATATTTTCTGCAAATCTGAGTCCTCATCCGTCTCCAGAAAGGAAGTTTGTACGGAGCTAATAATAAGAACAGATATTTCTAAGAAACGTTTGCTTAATCTGCGTGTTTATGCTATTTAAAAGTTGAGCATGACAGACGGACCAACTTATGGAAGAACGGAGGCTTTTAGAGAAATGTATACAGAAATAAAATAAATGGACCACCATAGTCGAGGACAACTGGAAGGCTTCCTGTTCGTTGGCTACTATATTGAGATGTAGGGGAAGGCACCACTCCTTTCCCTGTATTGCTCCACTTAATCTTGATCCGCAACTTACAATACTGAGTGTTTAGTAAAGAAGTATCAAGTACCATTTTTTTAAAAATTCTTTCTTATAACTTGACTAAGGACTGAACTAGTGTTGGGCCGATTAATCGGAATCGGAAAAATTAGAACTTTTTGGGGTATCGAAATCGGAAAAATATTAGTCTAATTTTCAATTCTAAATAGGGATGGGACGTAATGGGTGAACATTTCAGATTCATGCGAGTAGTATTTTTTTGTGTTCATTTATACATAAATTTATACATAAACAAAACATTTTGAAAATTTTGCAAAATTCAGAAGGTGCAGGCCACTAGTTTTTGGCTATTTTACATTCATGAAAACCCTTTCACAGCCTGAAAATGGTCCTAAATTAAAGTACTATATCAGATTTAACCATCTATATCCATTCATAGCTTTTGAGGATGTTTTAGGACCTGCAATGTCGCATGAAACCACTTTTTCACCGAAAAATTATGGATTTAGAGCCCCGTGGAGCTCTAACGGCTATTTTTGGCCTGCACCTTCTGAATTTTGCAAAATTTTAAAAATGTTTGATTGTTTAGTGTTATTTATGTATAAATGAACACAAAAAAATACTACTCGCATGAATCTGAAATTTTCACCCATTACGTCCCCCCCCTATTCTAAAAACGGTTCTTTTAATTGTTTTTTTGTTTGTTTTTGTTTAAAACATAATTTTCTATTACTGGTACGAATGATAAAATGATAAGTATTTATTGCTTTTAAACTACCATTAAAATTAGCATCCATAAATCACACCTCCCACAAGTGTACTTTTACGTTTGCGAATATATATATGCACATATTACATAGGCTTTTGTGGTAATCCGAAAATAAAAAAATCTATAGGTAAATATTTAGAGATTTAGAAAACAATCGGAATTGGTAATTGTATTGGAATCTGGAATCAAGAACAGAATCGTAATTGTATCGGAACAGGGAAAAATATTGGAATCGTACCATCGCTAGATTGAACCCCGATCTCCCGGCCAATTAGCAAACACGCTAACCATTATTCCAAATATCAATAGAGAATAGGGAATAAAGTTCCATAAGTTATTCGAAGAATGTTAAGCTAAAGGTAGGCTGCCGACCTCTGGAACTCCCTCCCTGCTCCCTGTTTTTCCGACTGTACTGAAATGCAGAAATTTAAAACTAATGTAAACCGACATCACGCTGCACATCTCCCAACTTAGGACGACCCCCAAAACCTACATCTATTTCTCAGTAACCCCTTACGTCTACAGTGGCGGCCTGCCTTGTTTGGGGTGAACTATGTTAAAAAAAAAAAATTTAAAAAAAAAGCAATTCTTGTAACCTAAAGAATTTGACAGATCATTTCTAGATGATAGAAGCATATCGTCCTTAAATAATAATAATAAAATCCGCCCCTATCTTCTCCCCTTTTCTTTTTTCTCAGTAGCCCCTTACGTCTACAGTGGCGGCCTGCCTTGTTTGGGGTGAACTATGTTAAAAAAAAATTTTTTTTAAATGGTGATTGTAATCAAGGATGACCCAAAGGCTCCTTTTTCTTTGGCTGTTACACCAAGATATAGGGGAGGGCGCCACTCCTTTGCCTGGATTGCTCCACTTACCCTTAGTATTCACCTAATAATATTGAGTGTTTAGCAAGTAGTAATGGCATCAAGCACCATTTTTTGAGTGTTTAATTTGACTAGCCCAAGGATTGAACCCTGACCTCCTGGCCTATTAGATAACCCTCTAACCATTGTGCCAAATGGGCTATGGACACATCTAAAACTGCTATCAACAATGTGATTGGCAGATGAAATTGCTATTTACAACTTAAATGTGATTGGCAGATGAAATTGCTATTTACAACTTAAATGTGATTGGCAGATGAAATTGCTATTTACAACTTAAATGTGATTGGCAGATGAAATTGCTATTTACAACTTAAATGTGATTGGCAGATGAAATTGCTATTTACAACTTAAATGTGATTGGCAGATGAAATTGCTATTTACAACTTAAATGTGATTGGCAGATGAAATTGCTATTTACAACTTAAATGTGATTGACAAATGAAATTACTATTTACAACTTAAATGTGATTGACAAATGAAATTGCTATTTACAACTTAAATGTGATTGGCAGATGAAATTGCTATTTACAACTTAAATGTGATTGGCAGATGAAATTGCTATTTACAACTTAAATGTGATTGGCAGATGAAATTGCTATTTACAACTTAAATGTGATTGGCAGATGAAAATGCTATTTCAAACTTAAATGTGATTGACAGATGAAAATGCTATTTCAAACTTAAATGTGATTGGCAGATGAAAATGCTATTTCAAACTTAAATGTGATTGACAGATGAAATTACTATTTCGAACTTAAATGTGATTGACAGATGAAATTACTATTTCAAACTTAAATGTGATTGGCAGATGAAAATGCTATTTCAAACTTAAATGCGATTGACAGATGAAATTACTATTTCAAACTTAAATGTGATTGGCAGATGAAAATGCTATTTCAAACTTAAATGTGATTGACAGATGAAAATGCTATTTCAAACTTAAATGTGATTGGCAGATGAAAATGCTATTTCAAACTTAAATGTGATTGGCAGATGAAATTGCTATTTCAAACTTAAATGTGATTGGCAGATGAAATTGCTATTTCAAACTTAAATGTGATTGGCAGATGAAATTACTATTTCAAACTTAAATGTGATTGACAGATGAAAATGCTATTTCAAACTTAAATGCGATTGACAGATGAAATTACTATTTCAAACTTAAATGTGATTGGCAGATGAAAATGCTATTTCAAACTTAAATGTGATTGACAGATGAAAATGCTATTTCAAACTTAAATGTGATTGGCAGATGAAAATGCTATTTCAAACTTAAATGTGATTGGCAGATGAAATTGCTATTTCAAACTTAAATGTGATTGGCAGATGAAATTGCTATTTCAAACTTAAATGTGATTGGCAGATGAAATTGCTATTTCAAACTTAAATGTGATTGGCAGATGAAAATGCTATTTCAAACTTAAATGTGATTGACAGATGAAATTGCTATTTCAAACTTAAATGTGATTGGCAGATGAAAATGCTATTTCAAACTTAAATGTGATTGACAGATGAAATTACTATTTCGAACTTAAATGTGATTGACAGATGAAATTACTATTTCAAACTTAAATGTGATTGGCAGATGAAAATGCTATTTCAAACTTAAATGTGATTGACAGATGAAAATGCTATTTCAAACTTAAATGTGATTGGCAGATGAAATTGCTATTTCAAACTTAAATGTGATTGGCAGATGAAATTGCTATTTCAAACTTAAATGTGATTGACAGATGAAATTACTATTTCGAACTTAAATGTGATTGACAGATGAAATTACTATTTCAAACTTAAATGTGATTGGCAGATGAAATTACTATTTCAAACTTAAATGTGATTGACAGATGAAAATGCTATTTCAAACTTAAATGTGATTGACAGATGAAAATGCTATTTCAAACTTAAATGTGATTGGCAGATGAAAATGCTATTTCAAACTTAAATGTGATTGGCAGATGAAATTGCTATTTCAAACTTAAATGTGATTGGCAGATGAAATTGCTATTTCAAACTTAAATGTGATTGACAGATGAAAATGCTATTTCAAACTTAAATGTGATTGGCAGATGAAAATGCTATTTCAAACTTAAATGTGATTGACAGATGAAAATGCTATTTCAAACTTAAATGTGATTGGCAGATGAAAATGCTATTTCAAACTTAAATGTGATTGGCAGATGAAATTGCTATTTCAAACTTAAATGTGATTGACAGATGAAATTACTATTTCAAACTTAAATGTGATTGACAGATAGAATTGCTATTTCAAACTTAAATGTGATTGACAGATGAAAATGCTATTTCAAACTTAAATGTGATTGACAGATGAAAATGCTATTTCAAACTTAAATGTGATTGACAGATGAAAATGCTATTTCAAACTTAAATGTGATTGGCAGATGAAAATGCTATTTCAAACTTAAATGTGATTGACAGATGAAAATGCTATTTCAAACTTAAATGTGATTGGCAGATGAAAATGCTATTTCAAACTTAAATGTGATTGGCAGATGAAATTGCTATTTCAAACTTAAATGTGATTGACAGATGAAATTACTATTTCAAACTTAAATGTGATTGACAGATGAAATTGCTATTTCAAACTTAAATGTGATTGACAGATGAAATTGCTATTTCAAACTTAAATGTGATTGACAGATGAAAATGCTATTTCAAACTTAAATGTGATTGGCAGATGAAAATGCTATTTCAAACTTAAATGTGATTGACAGATGAAAATGCTATTTACAACTTAAATGTGATTGACAGATGAAAATGCTATTTCAAACTTAAATGTGATTGGCAGATGAAATTGCTATTTCAAACTTAAATGTGATTGGCAGATGAAATTGCTATTTCAAACTTAAATGTGATTGGCAGATGAAATTGCTATTTCAAACTTAAATGTTATTGGCAGATGAAATTGCTATTTCAAACTTAAATGTGATTGACAGATGAAATTGCTATTTCAAACTTAAATGTGATTGACAGATGAAAATGCTATTTCAAACTTAAATGTGATTGGCAGATGAAAATGCTATTTCAAACTTAAATGTGATTGACAGATGAAAATGCTATTTCAAACTTAAATGTGATTGACAGATGAAATTGCTATTTCAAACTTAAATGTGATTGACAGATGAAAATGCTATTTACAACTTAAATGTGATTGGCAGATGAAATTGCTATTTCAAACTTAAATGTGATTGGCAGATGAAATTGCTATTTCAAACTTAAATGTGATTGGCAGATGAAATTGCTATTTCAAACTTAAATGTGATTGACAGATGAAATTGCTATTTCAAACTTAAATGTGATTGACAGATGAAAATGCTATTTCAAACTTAAATGTGATTGGCAGATGAAAATGCTATTTCAAACTTAAATGTGATTGACAGATGAAAATGCTATTTCAAACTTAAATGTGATTGGCAGATGAAATTGCTATTTCAAACTTAAATGTGATTGGCAGATGAAATTGCTATTTCAAACTTAAATGTGATTGACAGATGAAAATGCTATTTCAAACTTAAATGTGATTGGCAGATGAAAATGCTATTTCAAACTTAAATGTGATTGACAGATAAAATTGCTATTTCAAACTTAAATGTGATTGGCAGATGAAAATGCTATTTCAAACTTAAATGTGATTGACAGATGAAAATGCTATTTCAAACTTAAATGTGATTGGCAGATGAAATTACTATTTCAAACTTAAATGTGATTGACAGATGAAAATGCTATTTACAACTTAAATGTGATTGACAGATGAAAATGCTATTTCAAACTTAAATGTGATTGGCAGATGAAATTGCTATTTCAAACTTAAATGTGATTGGCAGATGAAATTGCTATTTCAAACTTAAATGTGATTGGCAGATGAAAATGCTATTTCAAACTTAAATGTGATTGGCAGATGAAAATGCTATTTCAAACTTAAATGTGATTGGCAGATGAAAATGCTATTTCAAACTTAAATGTGATTGACAGATGAAAATGCTATTTACAACTTAAATGTGATTGACAGATGAAAATGCTATTTCAAACTTAAATGTGATTGGCAGATGAAATTGCTATTTCAAACTTAAATGTGATTGGCAGATGAAATTGCTATTTCAAACTTAAATGTGATTGGCAGATGAAAATGCTATTTCAAACTTAAATGTGATTGACAGATGAAATTACTATTTCGAACTTAAATGTGATTGACAGATGAAATTACTATTTCGAACTTAAATGTGATTGACAGATGAAATTACTATTTCGAACTTAAATGTGATTGACAGATGAAATTACTATTTCAAACTTAAATGTGATTGGCAGATGAAAATGCTATTTCAAACTTAAATGTGATTGACAGATGAAAATGCTATTTCAAACTTAAATGTGATTGACAGATGAAAATGCTATTTACAACTTAAATGTGATTGACAGATGAAATTGCTATTTACAACTTAAATGTGATTGACAGATGAAATTGCTATTTACAACTTAAATGTGATTGACAGATGAAATTGCTATTTACAACTTAAATGTGATTGACAGATGAAAATGCTATTTCAAACTTAAATGTGATTGGCAGATGAAATTGCTATTTACAACTTAAATGTGATTGACAGATGAAATTGCTATTTCAAACTTAAATGTGATTGGCAGATGAAATTGCTATTTACAACTTAAATGTGATTGGCAGATGAAATTGCTATTTACAACTTAAATGTGATTGACAGATGAAATTGCTATTTACAACTTAAATGTGATTGACAGATGAAATTGCTATTTACAACTTAAATGTGATTGACAGATGAAAATGCTATTTCAAACTTAAATGTGATTGGCAGATGAAATTGCTATTTACAACTTAAATGTGATTGACAGATGAAATTGCTATTTCAAACTTAAATGTGATTGGCAGATGAAATTGCTATTTACAACTTAAATGTGATTGGCAGATGAAATTGCTATTTACAACTTAAATGTGATTGGCAGATGAAATTGCTATTTACAACTTAAATGTGATTGACAGATGAAAATGCTATTTCAAACTTAAATGTGATTGGCAGATGAAATTGCTATTTACAACTTAAATGTGATTGACAGATGAAATTGCTATTTACAACTTAAATGTGATTGACAGATGAAATTGCTATTTACAACTTAAATGTGATTGACAGATGAAAATGCTATTTCAAACTTAAATGTGATTGGCAGATGAAATTGCTATTTACAACTTAAATGTGATTGACAGATGAAATTGCTATTTCAAACTTAAATGTGATTGGCAGATGAAATTGCTATTTACAACTTAAATGTGATTGGCAGATGAAATTGCTATTTACAACTTAAATGTGATTGGCAGATGAAATTGCTATTTACAACTTAAATGTGATTGACAGATGAAAATGCTATTTCAAACTTAAATGTGATTGGCAGATGAAATTGCTATTTACAACTTAAATGTGATTGGCAGATGAAATTGCTATTTACAACTTAAATGTGATTGGCAGATGAAATTGCTATTTACAACTTAAATGTGATTGACAGATGAAAATGCTATTTCAAACTTAAATGTGATTGGCAGATGAAATTGCTATTTACAACTTAAATGTGATTGACAGATGAAATTGCTATTTACAACTTAAATGTGATTGGCAGATGAAATTGCTATTTACAACTTAAATGTGATTGACAGATGAAAATGCTATTTCAAACTTAAATGTGATTGGCAGATGAAATTGCTATTTACAACTTAAATGTGATTGACAGATGAAATTGCTATTTACAACTTAAATGTGATTGGCAGATGAAATTGCTATTTACAACTTAAATCTGATTGACAGATGAAAATGCTATTTCAAACTTAAATGTGATTGGCAGATGAAATTGCTATTTACAACTTAAATGTGATTGACAGATGAAATTGCTATTTCAAACTTAAATGTGATTGGCAGATGAAATTGCTATTTACAACTTAAATGTGATTGACAGATGAAATTGCTATTTCAAACTTAAATGTGATTGGCAGATGAAATTGCTATTTACAACTTAAATGTGATTGACAGATGAAATTGCTATTTCAAACTTAAATGTGATTGGCAGATGAAAATGCTATTTACAACTTAAATGTGATTGGCAGATGAAATTGCTATTTACAACTTAAATGTGATTGACAGATGAAATTGCTATTTACAACTTAAATGTGATTGACAGATGAAATTGCTATTTACAACTTAAATGTGATTGACAGATGAAATTGCTATTTACAACTTAAATGTGATTGACAGATGAAAATGCTATTTCAAACTTAAATGTGATTGGCAGATGAAATTGCTATTTACAACTTAAATGTGATTGACAGATGAAATTGCTATTTACAACTTAAATGTGATTGACAGATGAAAATGCTATTTCAAACTTAAATGTGATTGACAGATGAAAATGCTATTTCAAACTTAAATGTGATTGACAGATGAAATTACTATTTACAACTTAAATGTGATTGACAGATGAAAATGCTATTTACAACTTAAATGTGATTGACAGATGAAATTGCTATTTACAACTTAAATGTGATTGACAGATGAAAATGCTATTTCAAACTTAAATGTGATTGACAGATGAAAATGCTATTTCAAACTTAAATGTGATTGACAGATGAAATTACTATTTACAACTTAAATGTGATTGACAGATGAAATTGCTATTTACAACTTAAATGTGATTGGCAGATGAAATTGCTATTTACAATTTAAATGTGATTGACAGATGAAAATGATATTTCAAACTTAAATGTGATTGACAGATGAAAATGCTATTTCAAACTTAAATGTGATTGACAGATGAAAATGCTATTTCAAACTTAAATGTGATTGACAGATGAAATTACTATTTACAACTTAAATGTGATTGACAGATGAAAATGCTATTTCAAACTTAAATGTGATTGGCAGATGAAATTACTATTTACAACTTAAATGTGATTGACAGATGAAAATGCTATTTCAAACTTAAATGTGATTGACAGATGAAAATGCTATTTCAAACTTAAATGTGATTGGCAGATGAAATTACTATTTACAACTTAAATGTGATTGACAGATGAAATTGCTATTTCAAACTTAAATGTGATTGGCAGATGAAATTACTATTTACAACTTAAATGTGATTGACAGATGAAAATGCTATTTCAAACTTAAATGTGATTGGCAGATGAAATTACTATTTACAACTTAAATGTGATTGACAGATGAAAATGCTATTTCAAACTTAAATGTGATTGACAGATGAAATTACTATTTCAAACTTAAATGTGATTGACAAATGAAAATGCTATTTACAACTTAAATGTGATTGACAAATGAAAATGATATTTCAATATTAAATGTGATTAACAGATGAAAATGATATTTCAAACTTAAATGTGATTGACAAATGAAAATGCTATTTCAAACTTAAATGTGATTGACAAATGAAAATGCTATTTCAATATTAAATGTGATTAACAGATGAAATTACTATTTCAAACCTAAATGTGATTGATAGATGAAAATGATATTTACAACCTAAATGTGATTGATAGATGAAAATGCTTTTTCAATCTTAAATGTGATTGAAATAGCACTTTCAACTGTCAAACTTACATTTGATTGACAGAGAAAAATGCTATTTTAAACTTAAATGTGATTGACCGGTTGATGAGTAGCCAGAGTGTCTTACAGAGATTTGTGGAGACTCTTTCAAACAGAAACAGCTTTTCCACTTGGAGATGCGTGTTTATAACTCGGAAAAGGGAATCATCGCTATTAGACATGGGAGAATAGACAAATAGTGTTGATGTAGAAATTGGAAGAGCGTGCCATTGCTAAAGTGGAAATGGGAAAATAAACAAATAGTGTTGATGTTAAAACTGGAGGAGGTAAAGATGGGAGTAATAAGACTAACACATCACACGGTCAAAATGTTTACAATTTTTGTCACTTTTGTCAAAAAATATTTAAATGGAAAGAAATTTTTTTTTACCAGAATCGGAATCTGAAACAGACCCCCCCCCCATACCCTAAATGTGGAATAAATGACTTACCTTCAACTTTCTTAGTTTTGATTTATTATCATGGCACCAAGATAAGCAAAGACAGGTTTCTCGTCTCAGCAGAGATTCTTCCACTTCTTTAGAGTTGAGGAATAAATCAATATTGGTCAAATCCTGAAAGAAGTCAAAGAAAGAAAACAAAAAAAAAAATCGATTAAATTATAAGAAAAAAAATAATGAATAAATAAAATTCATACAGAAAAGCTGAAAAAACCCCAAAAAACAAACAAAAGAAGGTGCAGCAAGATCCAGAAAAGAAAATGCAGATTTTGGTAAGAGAGACGAGTGTCCGATGTCGATTATGATATAGCACTGAACTAGGTTCTTCGATACTCCTCTTTCTTTTTTTATTTGTTTTCTTTCTCCTTCATTCTCTTTATATTCTCCTTCCACTTTCTCTTCTTTACTTGTCTTTTTTTCATTCTTAATTGTGTTCATATTCTTGTTTTACAATCTATTTTTAGTACCCTCTAACTTTTATTATTTTCTACTTTTTCTTTTCCTTCCTCTTTAGCATCCTCATCTTTATTTTCCTTTCCCTTCCTCTTTTTTTCTTCCACTTCCAGCAAAAAACCTCTTTGACTGTATGTTGAAAACCCATAAAAAACTAACGGTGCTCACTACTCATCGCCAAAGCCAAGAAAAGGCAATTTTTAAACCCCACTTTCCCCGACCCGACCTTGGGTCACATCTTACTTGTGGGAATAAGATAAAACTGGCCTTGTGCCTAACTCCTGGAGAGGAGTAAATCAATACTCATCTAGTCAAGCCAGCGAGATTCTGGTTTTTATTAGGACCAGTTGCACAACTGGCAGAACAACATGTGGCAGAACAACATGTGGCAGAACAAACATGTGGCGGAACAAACATGTGGCGAAACAAACATGTGGCAACCCAACATGTGGCAGAACAACATGTGGCAGAACAACATGTAGCCGAACAACATGTGGCAGAACAACATGTGGCTAGCTTACAGTCTGCATGAAGTCTTGCGTGTTATTAAGACCAAGTTCACTTAAACTGTGATGATCTTTGGATGCGTTTCCAGTGAAGGCCATGTCATGCCGACCCACATCTCTGAAAAGGGACTCAAACTCAATTCAGATTGTTATATTGAGTTGCTGTCCATTGTTGTCAAGCGCTGAATGGATAGGGTGGCTGCAGGAAGGCCATATGTCTGCCAGTAGAACTCAACTCCATATCACACCTCCCGAAAAAAACCCAGTTGTGGCTTCCACGATTTCATTAGTCCTAACATCTGCCCCCCCCTCCCAACTCACCTTATTGCAAACTCATGTACTATTATGTTTAGGGCGTAATTGAGAAAGATACCAACCGTACCACCTGCAACACAGAGGACAGAACTGACTGCCAGGATCAAACTGGTGCTCAGGTGTCTCTCAAAGTACACCGCGAAGTAAGTATTTTTTATTTTAAAGAAAATGAATCGAAATACATTATTTTCTTGTTAAGAACATAGTGAAAAGAAGAAAATTTGGCTAGGCAGAACCAAATATCGAGTTATCATATTCAAAGTTATCAATGACAAACTTTGAGAAATAGACAGGCTTCACTTTATGTTGTGACCTTGAAGGTCCAATAATAAATGAGTGGTATATTTACAAGAGTGTGTATTTACAGAAGTACAGAATAGTATGTTGCAGAAAGACTTCTCAGAGACTTTGTCATAATCTCCATTATACATAGTGTCTGGAAGAGCCCATATATTCACGAAATAGATCATCATCACACCATGACACTTTATT
>OY744553.1:38549534-38550695 GCA_963556195.1 Sepiola atlantica | reverse complement strand
ATATATATTATATATATATATATATATATATATATATATATATATATATATATATATATATATATATATATATATATATATATATATATATATATATATATATATATATATATATATATATATATATATATATTATATATATATATATATATATATATATATATAATGCAGGTATTTGAGAAAATGAACTGTGCAGCAGACCTGAACTCCAAGAAATACGTACTTGAAATATCCAAGTCGCATCGGGAAGTGATAAGGTTTCAGGGTTAAACCATAAATTAAATGATTAATGAAGCCAATTTCTACCACCAGGGGGATTAAATTATGACCGATAAAGACACGGCTTCAGCCATTAACTTTAAAGCCATAAGCTCTATACTATTCTCCTCTGAAAAACTTATAAATAATACCTACAATGGAAGACACGTCTGCGAAACTCTTTTCAATGCCAGCGTGTGGTCTTTGAAATCTTTGTGAAGTCTTAAAAGAAAATGCTCATTGCCAAAACCAAATTCTCATGCCAAACATGCCCGCTCTTGAAAGATTTGTAACGAACGATATAGCAATACAAGACAATTATTATACTAAATCTGAGTTAATCAAAGAAATGTTAACCAAGACCTTTATCCGTTGCGCCACAGGTCCATGTTCTAAGTGACAGTTTTTGAGAGAGATTGAACTTTCAATCCTTATTACAGGCCACACTAACTAAATAAAAAATTAAAATACTTAACACTTTTATCACGGATGACGGAACGAGAACGCGGATTACATTCGAAATTCTGCATTGGTTCTCGAGTTCGACAAGGATTTCCGAGTTTGAAAAGATGCATAGGAAGAAGGCTGGACGTTAAATCGTCCGAAACGTTTTGAAAATAGCATTCAAGTTGAGAATAGTAATAATACAAATTACCAGAAATTGGTTTGAACCTTCAACCTACAGTAGACTGTCACTTAGAACTGATTGTTGATAACTGCCTTTATCCACTGTGCCATGGATCCATTCTAATATAGATGTTGGGAGCTTTAAACATACTCTTTCTTAGATGTGTAGTATTAAATATATATATATATATATATATATATATATATATATATATATTCGGTACAGAAAATCAGTACAACATTTCTCTACCAAGTGACAACATAAGCTGAAGATAG
>OY744553.1:38512034-38544534 GCA_963556195.1 Sepiola atlantica | reverse complement strand
TTACTTCCTTTTTTCACCCACCCACCTATACATAGATCGTTGTTCTGCATACTTACTCACCACCTAATTTTTTCTACTAATCATCTTTGAGCCCATAACCAACGTTCCACCTATAACCAACTTCACTTCCCGCCTACCCTAATACAGTGAAGCGAAGATTTGATTTATCAAATGCATTCCAACTTACTTCCTTTTTTCACCCACCCACCTATACATAGATCGTTGTTCTGCATACTTACTCACCACCTAATTTTTTCTACTAATCATCTTTGAGCCTATAGCCAACGTTCCACCTATAACCAACTTCACTTCCCGCCTACCCTAATACAGTGAAGCGAAGATTTGATTTATCAAATGCATTCCAACTTACTTCCTTTTTTCACCCACCCACCTATACATAGATCGTTGTTCTGCATACTTACTCACCACCTAATTTTTTCTACTAATCATCTTTGAGCCCATAACCAACGTTCCACCTATAACCAACTTCACTTCCCGCCTACCCTAATACAGTGAAGCGAAGATTTGATTTATCAAATGCATTCCAACTTACTTCCTTTTTTCACCCACCCACCTATACATAGATCGTTGTTCTGCATACTTACTCACCACCTAATTTTTTCTACTAATCATCTTTGAGCCTATAGCCAACGTTCCACCTATAACCAACTTCACTTCCCGCCTACCCTAATACAGTGAAGCGAAGATTTGATTTATCAAATGCATTCCAACTTACTTCCTTTTTTCACCCACCCACCTATACATAGATCGTTGTTCTGCATACTTACTCACCACCTAATTTTTTCTACTAATCATCTTTGAGCCCATAACCAACGTTCCACCTATAACCAACTTCACTTCCCGCCTACCCTAATACAGTGAAGCGAAGATTTGATTTATCAAATGCATTCCAACTTACTTCCTTTTTTCACCCACCCACCTATACATAGATCGTTGTTCTGCATACTTACTCACCACCTAATTTTTTCTACTAATCATCTTTGAGCCTATAGCCAACGTTCCACCTATAACCAACTTCACTTCCTATCTACCCTAATACAGTGAAGCGAAGATTTGATTTATCAAATGCATTCCTCCTTACTTCCTTTTTTCACCCACCCACCTATACATAGATCGTTGTTCTGCATACTTACTCACCACCTAATTTTTTCTACTAATCATCTTTGAGCCTATAGCCAACGTTCCACCTATAACCAACTTCACTTCCCGCCTACCCTAATACAGTGAAGCGAAGATTTGATTTATCAAATGCATTCCTCCTTACTTCCTTTTTTCACCCACCCACCTATACATAGATCGTTGTTCTGCATACTTACTCACCACCTAATTTTTTCTACTAATCATCTTTGAGCCCATAACCAACGTTCCACCTATAACCAACTTCACTTCCCGCCTACCCTAATACAGTGAAGCGAAGATTTGATTTATCAAATGCATTCCAACTTACTTCCTTTTTTCACCCACCCACCTATACATAGATCGTTGTTCTGCATACTTACTCACCACCTAATTTTTTCTACTAATCATCTTTGAGCCCATAACCAACGTTCCACCTATAACCAACTTCACTTCCCGCCTACCCTAATACAGTGAAGCGAAGATTTGATTTATCAAATGCATTCCAACTTACTTCCTTTTTTCACCCACCCACCTATACATAGATCGTTGTTCTGCATACTTACTCACCACCTAATTTTTTCTACTAATCATCTTTGAGCCCATAACCAACGTTCCACCTATAACCAACTTCACTTCCCGCCTACCCTAATACAGTGAAGCGAAGATTTGATTTATCAAATGCATTCCAACTTACTTCCTTTTTTCACCCACCCACCTATACATAGATCGTTGTTCTGCATACTTACTCACCACCTAATTTTTTCTACTAATCATCTTTGAGCCTATAGCCAACGTTCCACCTATAACCAACTTCACTTCCCGCCTACCCTAATACAGTGAAGCGAAGATTTGATTTATCAAATGCATTCCAACTTACTTCCTTTTTTCACCCACCCACCTATACATAGATCGTTGTTCTGCATACTTACTCACCACCTAATTTTTTCTACTAATCATCTTTGAGCCCATAACCAACGTTCCACCTATAACCAACTTCACTTCCCGCCTACCCTAATACAGTGAAGCGAAGATTTGATTTATCAAATGCATTCCAACTTACTTCCTTTTTTCACCCACCCACCTATACATAGATCGTTGTTCTGCATACTTACTCACCACCTAATTTTTTCTACATATCATCTTTGAGCCTATAGCCAACGTTCCACCTATAACCAACTTCACTTCCCGCCTACCCTAATACAGTGAAGCGAAGATTTGATTTATCAAATGCATTCCTCCTTACTTCCTTTTTTCACCCACCCACCTATACATAGATCGTTGTTCTGCATACTTACTCACCACCTAATTTTTTCTACTAATCATCTTTGAGCCTATAGCCAACGTTCCACCTATAACCAACTTCACTTCCCGCCTACCCTAATACAGTGAAGCGAAGATTTGATTTATCAAATGCATTCCTCCTTACTTCCTTTTTTCACCCACCCACCTATACATAGATCGTTGTTCTGCATACTTACTCACCACCTAATTTTTTCTACTAATCATCTTTGAGCCCATAACCAACGTTCCACCTATAACCAACTTCACTTCCCGCCTACCCTAATACAGTGAAGCGAAGATTTGATTTATCAAATGCATTCCAACTTACTTCCTTTTTTCACCCACCCACCTATACATAGATCGTTGTTCTGCATACTTACTCACCACCTAATTTTTTCTACTAATCATCTTTGAGCCTATAGCCAACGTTCCACCTATAACCAACTTCACTTCCTATCTACCCTAATACAGTGAAGCGAAGATTTGATTTATCAAATGCATTCCTCCTTACTTCCTTTTTTCACCCACCCACCTATACATAGATCGTTGTTCTGCATACTTACTCACCACCTAATTTTTTCTACATATCATCTTTGAGCCTATAGCCAACGTTCCACCTATAACCAACTTCACTTCCCGCCTACCCTAATACAGTGAAGCGAAGATTTGATTTATCAAATGCATTCCTCCTTACTTCCTTTTTTCACCCACCCACCTATACATACATCGTTGTTCTGCATACTTACTCACCACCTAATTTTTTCTACTAATCATCTTTGAGCCCATAACCAACGTTCCACCTATAACCAACTTCACTTCCTATCTACCCTAATACATTGAAGCGAAGATTTGATTTATCAAATGCATTCCTCCTTACTTCCTTTTTTCACCCACCCACCTATACATACATCGTTGTTCTGCATACTTACTCACCACCTATTTTTTTCTACTAATCATCTTTGAGCCTATAGCCAACGTTCCACCTATAACCAACTTTACTTCCTATCTATCCTAATACATTGAAGCGAAGATTTGATTTATCAAATGCATTCCTCCTTACTTCCTCTTTTCACCCACCCACCTATACATAGATCGTTGTTCTGCATACTTACTCACCACCTAATTTTTTCTACTAATCATCTTTGAGCCTATAGCCAACGTTCCACCTATAACCAACTTCACTTCCTATCAACCCTAATACAGTGAAGCGAAGATTTGATTTATCAAATGCATTCCTCCTTACTTCCCTTTTTCACCCACCCACCTATACATAGATCGTTTTTCTGCATACTTACTCACCACCTAATTTTTTCTACTAATCATCTTTGAGCCTATAGCCAACGTTCCACCTATAACCAACTTCACTTCCTATCTACCCTAATACAGTGAAGCGAAGATTTGATTTATCAAATGCATTCCTCCTTACTTCCTTTTTTCACCCACCCACCTATACATAGATCGTTGTTCTGCATACTTACTCACCACCTAATTTTTTCTACTAATTATCTTTGAGCCCATAACCAACGTTCCACCTATAACCAACTTCACTTCCCGTCTACCCTAATATATTGAAGCGAAGATTTGATTTATCAAATGCATTCCTCCTTACTTCCTTTTTTCACCCACCCACCTATACATAGATCGTTGTTCTGCATACTTACTCACCACCTAATTTTTTCTACTAATCATCTTTGAGCCTATAGCCAACGTTCCACCTATAACCAACTTCACTTCCTATCTACCCTAATACATTGAAGCGAAGATTTGATTTATCAAATACACTCCTCCTTACTTCTTTTTTTCACCCACCTGTCGATACAGACCTCCATTTTTCTATATACTTACCACCTGATCTCTTTTATCAATCATGTCAACATCCCACCGACTGCTAATCTAACTTCCCTCCAACCCTAATAATTGTTTTAAATACAAACTCTACAGAAAGGGGAATGTCTTCAATTTCTGAATGTTCAGCAATAATTTTTTAGACGAAAAATTCTACTTCATAGTGTTGCCTACTACTTAGCAGTATTATGATTTTGAAGTTAAGTGATGATTTGTCAAATACATTCCTCCTCACTTCCTTTTTTCACCCATCTGCCTATACATACCTCCGTTTCTCTACAAACTCACTATCAAATGTCCCAACTAATACCAACCTCATTTCACTATCATCCTAATACACTGATTTAAGTACAAACTTCAATTTCTCAATGTTTGGCAATAACTGTTTCGACTAAGATTCTACTTCATAGTAGGGAGTCCACTCAAAATTGTAATGTTTAAGAAGATAAATGATGTTTACTTTATAGTGTGAGACTCAATGTACTGAGTAGTATGAAAAAAAAAATTTTGTGAATCCGTCAAATATTGACTGAGATATGCTATGAATCATAGTGTTCGATTTTACTTAGCAGTGATGTTATTTTCAAGTTAACTGTATTCCTCCTTACTTCCTTTTTTTACCCACCTGCCTATACACCCCCCTTTCTCTAAATACTCACTCACTATTTAATCTTTTCTACTAATCGTCTTTAAGCACACACCCAACGCCCCACATACCACCAAGCTCACTTCCTTCCCACCCCAATATATTTCTTTAAGTACAAACACCAAGGAAAGTGGCATGATTTCAATCTCTCTATCTTCGGTGATAATTGTTTAGACGGAAATTCCACTTCATAGTGTTACACATTACTTATCAGTGATGTGATTTTTTTTACGTTAAATGAAGATACGATTTACTAAATTAATACGGTCAAGCCGAGTCGAAGATCAGATTTACATTCATCAGCTTGTTCACAGCGAGGAAAACTGAGAAAGACAGTCAAAAGATTTCCGAACAAGAAGACGCCTAAAGCCATGTTCCAATCATACGTCATCAAACAACTTTTACGAAGCAGACAGACCTAGAAAGACTATTGCTTCCAAAATTTGTCAAAAGGACTTTGATGAAGCTGACCTCCAGAGTAGAACGACATCTCCACAAGAAATCATTTGTGGCCAAGCAAAGTCGAAGATAAGATTTACATTTGTAAATATTGTATGGTACTTGAGATTACCTGCTAAACGCAACAGTACTTAGAAACTACTTATATCTATTCCTACTTATCTATCTATCTATATATATATATATATATATATTATAACTGTCCTGTTTTTAAATCTCCGAAACAGTTACATGGTAAACAGCTGATGATCCCCGTGTTAATATTAGACGCTTAAGGTCTCCTGTTTTTGTTTCACTCTTAGATAATTACCCCCCCCCCCTTTTTTTTTTTTTTTTTACTTATATTTTTTCATTTATCAATTTTCCAACGAATGTTAAGTCTGCAATATCTTGGATTTAGTTAGTTTGTCCGGGAATTTAAACTGCATTTTACATTTTTTTTTTTCTTAATGAGTCAAAGCTTCTTGAGACTATATATATATATATATATATAAAATAGTAACTGTCTGCGTGTGTGTCCGCTTGATCTTTGTGTCTTATGTTCACCCAAACCGCTGGACAGAATTGCATGAAAATTGGCATATGGACTACTGACCTCTCAGTGAAGGTCATAGGCTATATAAGAAATATATCACTTCGACGCTGACCCACCCCATTGAAAACTGTTTTCCCTTAGATTCAAATGAAATTTAAACCATAGATAAATGACCAAAAATGATGTCTATTCTGATGTCTTTTATTCAAATTATATATATATATATATATATATATATATATATATATATATATAATCAAGGAGACCGCCTCTCTGTCTGTGCATGTCTGTCCCTAAAAACGAAGACATACTAGGAAGTGTACTTTCAATATAATTGTATTCACATGCACAATTTGCATGTGAACATAATGCAATTACTTTGCGTCTCTGGCTTCCCCTTAAAGAAGCAAATGACAATTTTCAAACGTGTTACACAATGAAATTAATCTATTTATTAGCGTTAGTTTAAGAGTATTAACATATATCTGAATAGCTCCATGAGTAAGATATCTAGCTGACAGCATCAAGATTGCTGTTAAAATAAACTCTCCCTACCATGATGTTGCATATGATGCTATCCCACACCTTAACCTGGGCAACACCGGGTAGCTCTGCTAGTACTGTATATATTTATATCAATTTGAGAATGCTTATCCAATTTTTCTGATTATTTTCCCTTTGTCTTTTCGGGTGGTCTACAATATTTGCACAATGCCATCAATTTTATTTGATATTAGCAGGGGTTAGGGTTAGAGTTAGGGTTAGGGTTAGGGTTATCTCAAATATAATGTTTATCAAAATATCTTCAGACTATTTCTGAAATTACAAAGGCCATCCCATCCAAAACCATGGCAATCCTTTCTGCAATTCAACCATATTTGGTACAAATAAACTTCAGTCTATGTCTTACTTGTCCACCAAGTTTCAGTCATTAATGCCCAACAGTCTTTATTTAATCGCCATTCAATGATATGAGGGGGACGCTTTGGTGATCGTCTCATCAGTAGGAGGTGTGATCCTGAATAGGCTTAAAATGAAGATCTTTTATATTGGCATTCTCCAGTCGAAGAAAACGATGAAGTTACATTCTCCAGAGCGTTAGAGGTAAGTGTCAAGCTAAATGATGGCTGTGAGTATCCAATGGCAAAAAACATGAAATCGGGATGAATTTCCCCACCCTCTCTCCCTCCTCTGCTCTCCCACCCCTATATGTATGTGTGGAGAGAGCAGCACACAAAAAACAAACCTGGATGATGTGCTAGTGCTAAGTAGGAAAAACACATTTAAAATAATTTGAAAAATATTTAATTAGTGAAATATCAATCCACGTAAACAGGAAAATTCACGACAAAGTTAATCATCAGATTAATTGAGTGGACAGGTCAATTTTTGAATTTAAACAACTCCAATCAGTTTCAACTAAGAAAGTCAAAATTAAGAGAAAGACACCGAGTGCGCATGTGGGGGGAAATGGGACAGGAAATCATTCTTTGATGAAACAAAAGTCATCTAACTCCCTTACCCCTCTCATGAATCGTTTTAAGCCTTCAAACAAAATTAACATTTTCAGTTCTGAGAGAGAACTGTCATACGAGGGAAAAGAAAGGCAAGAGAATACGAAGCGGAAGGGAGAAAAAAAACAAGAAAAGAGACAGAAGGATAAAGAAAAGAGAGAAAGAAAAAGAAAATCCAGCCAAATAGCGATGAAAAATAAGGAGGTAAGGCTCTAGCGATTTGGCAGAAATCAGCTTTTTCTTATAAAAAGAAATCGGATTTCAACCAAAAAAGAAGAAAACTCACAGTCACATCCAGTACGTATCAGGCAAAAGTAGGTATCTACACAAAAATTAGGGAAAATTATCGAGTAAAATTTTAATTTAAAATGTAAATCAAATTTATCGTATATTTCTGATTCTCCCTTGGCACAAACACATTTTACTGACTTATCTCCCCTGTTCTTAATTTTGTGCTTGTGCCAATGGAGAATCAGAAATATGATAAAACTAATTTATACTTTTAATTAAAATTCTACTCAATAATTTTCCTTAATTTCTGGTGTGGATATCTATTTTTGCCTGATACATAAGTATCTCAAAGAGTTTTCGTTGTAATTTATTTTGAACTGCCATATTTAACCTGTGTATTTTTATATATAAGCACCGAAAAATGTATTGAGCAGAACCGGTTAGGGTTCATTTTAGGTACATTCTGAAATGATCCTAACTCAAGGGAGGCGCGAGAGCGCTCTATCCCATAATACACTTTACGAATGGCCTATGCTGGAAATCTCATTTCTTTGATCAATCATAACTCAAAAACTAATAAACCAAATTAATTAAAACTTTGCACAAAATTTTTATTTGATAGGTTCTATCAGTGTGTAGAATTTCAGCATCATTAGTCAAGGCAACCCAGAGATCCAGAAAGTTCAATCATGAAATCATGTTATCTGTGTGTACGTACGTATGTGCCACCCTGTATTTCATCAACTATTTCAGCTGATTTTTGGCAGAGATAGAGGTTCTAGGGTGTAGTTGATGGCATTTTAATTTCAGTTTACCATATACCTCAATTTTCCAGAAAATTCAAAAAACCTTATGAGAAGGAATTGTATTGAGGCATAGCCTTTACAAAAGTAGTGACATTCCATGAAAAATGCCAATATACTGTCATTAAGGGTATGACTACATATCAACCAAACCATTTCATTATCACATCACTACAGTATAAATCTCTATGCATGAGTGGATGAAGTGTGTGAGGTGCGCTGAAGAAAAATTCCTACCAGTAAAATACATAGCCCTGTTGTGCTCGCATACCCTTAATGACAATAAAAGTGTAAAAATTTGGGAATTTCCTTGCTTTTGTACATTTAGTGTATATTAATTTTCATCTTAACCCTATTAAGGGCATATGATTTCAGTATACTGGCATTTATCATGGAATGTCACTACTTTTGTAAAGGCTATGCCTCAATACAATGGTCATTTTAAAAGTTTTTTTAATTTTCTGGAAAATAGCCTTTAACTTTATTAAAAGTTAATTTTCTTTGTTTTTGTTTATTTTTCAGGTTTAAATGTATATTCTCACTCTTCTACTCATCTAGAAACTTTGTTTGCAAGTAAAAACGCGTGAATTGAACGAGTTATAAATAACGATTCACAGGGTGCATACATCTTTTTGGGACAGCTTGTGTAGGTGTGTTCGTACCCTGCGAAGATACGTCCTCGACACTCAGACCTGTTCTGTCGGGCTGAGGTATGGTTCTGTTCCGTCTCAGAAGGTCTACTCTCCCAGGCTTTACCTTCTCTTTGAGAAGAGGTTAGTTTATTGCTAATCGCCTGAGACGTCCCTACCGGGGGAATGCCGACGGGGTTGCTCAGGCATTTTTTGGAGGCCAGACTGCGCTGATCCTAGTGCGCTGGCTTTTCAAACCCACACCTGACCTTGTGTCTAACCTCCCCTCGAGAGGAGGTAAATGAAATACTAATATTTACTCTTTTATCAATGTTGTTCGCAAGTCAAAATCAGTGAATTGACCGAGTCATAACGATTCAAAGGAGATCCTGTATTGATTTACTCCTCTCCAGGAGTTAGGCACAAGGCCAGTTTTTTATCTTACTCCCACAAGATGTGACCCAAGGTCGGGTCGGAAAAGTGGGGTTTAAAAATTGCCTGGGCAGCCCCGTCGGCATTCCCCGGCAGGGGCGCCTCAGGCAGTAAGGAATAAAGTTAGTCCTCCCCAAAGAGGGGAGGTAAAGCCTGGGAGGGTGGACCTCCCAGAACTGCACAGGACAGACCCATTGACCGGTGTAAATCAAGACCCAAAGGCCAAGACAACACCAGTCTATGGGGTGCAGTATCCATCCTGTATATAACAACAATAATGTGATTTCAGATACAAAGGAATAAATGTTGCCTACTGTAAAAATGAAAATAAAATAAAGGGTTACCAACTTTGAAGTGTGTGGACCATTTCGCATAGTGGGCACTCGATTTTCAGAGGAAAAAAGAACTTGTGTTCATGGTAGATTTTTTGGTACTCTTATAGATAACGCGCCTGATTTCCGTGACTTCGCGTCGACAACGATCGGGCAGGTCGCGGAAGCGCCCGAGCGCTGACAGAATAATATTATTTTTTTTCTTTCTTTTATCAAATAAAAACATTGACAACATTTTACCCCTCCCCTCTCCAAAAAAAATGATTTTAATCTTTGAATTTTTTCTTTGAATTTATTTGCCTTATATTAGCGTCTGCCAGTCTTTCAGTTAGAGCTTGGCAGTTTGAATGCAGGACTTGGCTATCGTTAAGAACGGGAGCCCTAACCCTAACCCATTTTTCTTTCTTTCTTTTTTTGTTTTATGTTAGCAAGAAAAAAAAAAGAAAATCAGCGAAACAAATGAAAAAGAAAACATTGACAAAATTACCCCCCTCCCCCCCCCCAAAAAAAAATTTCTTTCTCCACATTTGATTGAAAATTGTTCATTTGACACCCCCACCCCACCCCCCAGTTTGTTCGGTTTTTATATTTTTATCTATGTATTTTTTCTTTGAATTTATTCGTCTTATATTATCGCCTGCAAGTCTTCCATTAACGCTTGGCGTTTTCGTTTCGGCAACTCTCGGCCACTTCCGCGACCTGCCCGATCGTTGCCGACGCGAAGTCACGGAAATCAGGCGCGTCATCTATAACAGCACCGATTTTTTATAGGTGGCATTCATTTGCATATGAGGAGAGCAACTATTTTAAGAAGGAACGGTGGCCAAGTGGTTAACGATGCAGACTGGGGACCAGGGTATACCGGGTTCGAATCCAGTTCGTTCCACAGAAACACTTTCATCAAAACCCACACCTGACCTTGTGTCTAACCTCCATAGAGAGAAGGTAAATAATAATTTTTTTTTTAAAGGAACGTATTGGAAGAACAGCAGTTGAGTTCAGGGCCGGCGGGACAGTTATAAAAGTGTGTGTGTGTGTGTGGGGGGCTTCTCCTAAAAAGTGGGGGGGGGGGCCGTTAAACACATGCATATCAGCTTAACTATTGATGACCGTAAAGTGTGGGGGGGGGGGGAGCAAGTAAAAAAGTGAGGGGATTTAAATTCATCACCAGATTACAGAAAATCATCATCTTGGAATCGGAACAGAGCCGAATCAATAAATCGAATAATCTTACCTCAATTTCTGAATGTTTTGCTAGTCGAAGTGCAGCATTATAATAGCCGGCCCTCAGAAAGTATTCCACTAACATTCGATCAAGGCGAGTTTTCTTCCATAAGGACATGGCATTAGACTGGCTACTGTCATATTCCTTTAAATGGTCGACACGTCGCTTCGTCATCTGGGCTGCTTCCAGTTCATCGTTGATGCTCTCATCAGCCTGAAAAATAACAAAAAATAATTTTAGGAAATATATATATATATTTTCTCTATATTTAAAAGTGCAGTATGTATGTTGTATGCGTGTGTGTGTGTATGTGTATGCGTGTGTGTATGTATGTATGTGTGTATGTATGTATGTGTGTATGTATGTATGTGTGCATGTGTGTGTGTATGTATTCATGTATGTATGTATGTATGTATGTGTGCATGTGTGTGTGTATGTATTCATGTATGTATGTATGTATGTATGTATGTACGTACGTAACAGGGTTAGAGTCCGGCGATTGGTGTGAATAATTCTTCTCAACACTGACGATTCCCATAAGGATGAAACGTATACGTATGTAGATAAAAGACAGATATTTATAATTAATTATTTTTCTCCCCCCAACTAGGCCGGGCTCTGTAGCGAGTAGTATTAACACAGCCGCCACTGTGGCTTAAATGCATTTTTCCTTTCAAAAGTCAAACTCTGTACGATGGCTACCTTTAAATAGGATTAATCTTTCGCTGATTTACGGAGTTGTTAAATATACATATATATATATATATATGATATATATGCAGTATCTATTAACAATTAAAAAAATTTTTTAGGCATTTAATGTCTATTTGTATTAATCAATAGTCATGTTCTTAATAAATCTATTTTGTTTACATATGGTTTCTTTAATTATCCTCATAAAATATTACAATAGTTGGCCAAACCTATACTCATTTTCTGTATCTTTTAATGAAGAAAACTTTTTTAAGGTCATCTAATTTATCTTACGCTATGGCCAATCCTACGTTATGAACAAATCAAAAGTTCATAGCGTAAGAGTTTTACTGTTTCAACATTTCCATATGAAAAAACATCTTGCTGCCCTAAAACCTGACTCCTGTCACAGTAGCCCCTTACGCTTCAATTGCAATATACCTTGTTTGGGGTGAATAAAAGTACAAATAAACAATAAAATAATTTGGGGAATATGTCATAATGATATGGAAAAGTAAGGCTTAGAGAGAAATTTTGATGGAATTTCAACTTCCGATTTTTCTAAATTTGATCCACGGATTTGAGGTTCTTTGATAACAGTAACCATCTTGGAAAATCGCAGTGGGATCAGAGAGATATATTTTGAGTTATCAACGTTTCCATGTAAAATCAAGGGAGGCGCGAGAGCGCTCTATCCCTTAATAGACCACACGAATGGCCTATGCTGGAAATCTCATTTCTTTGATCAATCATAACTCAAAAACCAATAAACCAAATTAGTTAAAACTTTGCACAATTTTTTTATTTGATAGGTTCTATAAGTGTGTAGAATTTCAGCATCATTAGTCAAGGCAACCCAGAGATCCAGAAAGTTCAATCATGAAATCATGTTATCTGTGTGTACGTACATACGTATGTGCCACCCTGTATCTCATCAACTATTTGATGGATTCAGCTGATTTTTGGCAGAGATAGAGGTTGATGGCATTTTAATTTCAGTTTACCATATACCTTAGTTTTCCAGACAATTCCTAAAAACCTTATGAGAAGGCATTGTATTGAGGCATAGCCTTTACAAAAGTAGTGACATTCCATGAAACATGCCAGTATACTGAAATCATATGCCCTTAATAGGGTTAAGATGAAAATTCATATACACTAAATGTACAAAATCAAGGAAATTCCCAAATTTTTACACTTTTATTGTCATTAAGGGTATGACTACATATCAACCAAACCATTTCATTATCACATCACTACAGTATAAATCTCTATGCATGAGTGGATGAAGTGTGTGAGGTGCACTGAAGAAAAATTCCTACCAGTAAAATACATAGCCCTGTTGTGCTCGCATACCCTTAATGACAATAAAAGTGTAAAAATGTGGAAATTTCCTTGCCTTTGTACATTTAGTGTATATGAATTTTCATCTTAACCCTATTAAGGGCACATGATTTCAGTATACTGGCATTTTTCATGGAATAATTTCAGGAATACTTCATACAATATTGAGAAATAAGGTTCAGATAAGACTTTGGCCCATCCTTACGTTGTCAGGTGGAGATATGCAGTCTCACGACTGAGTTATGCTCTTGTTTTTGTTTAAATAAAGATTGAACAGCGAGAGCTAGACTAAAATTCGTCCTTTGGGTGTTTTTTTCGCTGGTGTTAATAAAAATGATCGCAGCAACTATTGATGAACTCTGACCTTCTTTCGTTCGCGTCAAAAAAAAAGAAGAAAAAAAAAGGGGGAGAAAATTCTTGACAGGTGATATTTGTATTCACACAAATTTTCACCTTTGACCTTCATTTTTTTTTATTTGAGATCGAGATCTTGTAGAAATTGATTTTTGGCCGACATTTTTCGGTCTGAAAAGGTAAACTCTGAATAGCGGCAAATATTTAAAGAAAGTGGGGGCTGGGGATCACTAGAACGTCTACGTTAAAAGCATAAATAGCAAAAAGGTTACGTCTCTACGAGAGATTGTTTTAAAATATCAAGCAATCATGAAAAGCAATAGCTGTTTAGACAAGAGATTCTCAACCAAGAGCCGCTCGGCTCCCCTGTGTGTGGAATTAACATTCATAACTATCTATTTGAGAATAATAGAAAGTAAGAACAGATATTCTGAAGATGCGTCCATTCAATCTGCGCGTTTAGTGCCGAAAAACTTGACAGACTAATGAAAACGCTATTTCAACTAACAGAAATGCATGACAGACCAGCGCACGGACAGAGACTCTTATATAAGACACATTCATTTCATATGCGCATTTAGAGATGAAAATGCTATTTCAAATTTAAGTGTGACAGACCAACGAAAATGCTATTTTACAGTTAAGCGTGACAGACCAACGAAAATGCTATTTTACAGTTAAGCGTGACAGACCAACGAAAATGCTATTTTAAAGTTAAGTGTGACAGACCAAAGGAAATGCTAATTTCAATTTAAGCGTGACAGACCAACGAATATGCTATTTTACAGTTAAGCGTGACAGACCAACGAAAATGCTATTTTAAAGTTAAGTGTGACAGACCAAAGGAAATGCTAATTTCAATTTAAGCGTGACAGACCAACGAAAATGCTATTTCAAACGTAAGCGTCACAGACCAACAGATATGCTATTTACAATTTAAGTGTGACAGACAAAAGGAAATGCTATTTCAAATTTAAGCGTGACAGACTAAAGGAAATGCTATTTACAATTTAAGTGTGACAGACAAAAGGAAATGCTATTTTAGAGTTAAGCGTGACAGACCAACGAAAATGCTATTTCAAACTTAAGCGTGACAGACCAACGGAAATGTTATTTAAAATTTAAGCATGACAGACCAAAGGAAATGCTATTTCAAATGTAAGCTTGACAGACCAACGAAAAAGCTATTTACAATTTAAGCGTGACAGACCAAAGTAAATGCTATTTTAAATTTAAGCGTGACAGACCAAAGGAAATGCTATTTTAAATTTCAGCATGACAGACCAACAGAAATGCTATTTCAAATTTAAGTGTGACAGACCAACGAAAGTGCTCTTTCAAATTTAAGTGTGACAGACCAACGGAAATGCTATTTCAAATTTCAGCATGACAGACCAACAGAAATGCTATTTCAAATTTAAGTGTGACAGACCAACGAAAGTGCTATTTCAAATGTAAGTGTGACAGACCAACGGAAATGCTATTTCAAATTTCAGCATGACAGACCAACGAAAATGCTATTACAAATTTGGGCGTGACAGACCAACAAAAATGACATTTCAAATGTAAGCATGACAAACCAAAGAAAATGTTACTGACGGACAGTGCCTCTCATAGACATGCTTGGATGCACTTAACATAAGATGCTTCTAGTTGTCTGCATCTTTTGCAATTTCAAATTGAAGCATGGCTGACCAACCAGCAGCAGACGTAGACTTTTCTTACAGAAATGTTTGAACGCATCCACGATGAGATGCGTCCGTTAAATCCGCGTATTTATTGATGAAAATGACATTTTTAACCGAATTACCGCCAACACCATCTGTAGAACTGCGAGGACACATCCAAAAAACTCATGATACATTAAAAGCATAAATATCAAAGAGGTTACGTGTCTGCGGAAGTTTTTTTTTTTTTTGTATTTAATATCAAACAATCTTGAAAATCAATAACTGTTTAGACAAACGATTCTCAACCAAAGGCCACTTGGCTCCCCAGAGAGAAATATCAATTCTAAAGAAATATCATCTGAAACAAGAAAGTTCGGTGTGTGAGCTGTGTTTTCTTCATATATATTGGAGAATGAAAAATTACAATTTCTTATTTGGATTACTTCGACTTGATAGTTTGTTTTTTTTCACAACGTTTTGGCCGATGTAACATCCGATTTTCTTCAGGTGTATTTTTAAAAGTAAAAGTCGACCATGCTTTAAAATTAAAAATAAGTGTAAAAAAAGATTTTGCGTCCTCAGACAGGAATTGAACCCAGAATCGTGTCTTATCAATGTGTTTACCATGTCAACGTTATTAATACACAGATCATAAAGCAAGCTATGGAAACGCTATCGTGTAAGTAGGTCAAATAATGTTCAATTGAACGAAATCGTTCATTAAAAAGGGGAGGAAAGAAAGAGGTTATTAGCAGTGAAATCGAAAAAATAAATACTAATTGGATATCTTTTGGATTTCTTCACGGTGTCATTGGTGTCAGGAGGAGGAATTGGGATCGTGGAAGGGTTAGCTCCTCCGACCTCCTCTATGATATTAATAATCAAACTAAAATTTGTGACTGATTAAATACGAAATTAGACGAAATCAATTGGAAATTAATTTTTTGTTTTTAAGAGCAGACTAATATTTGCCAAAACTGAATGGCTGAACAGTTTTTAACTTTTTTTTTTTTACAAACGAGTCACCACTTACCAAGGCCTACTCAAGGCCTACTCAAGGCCTACTCAAGGATAAGGGTCATTGAGTTTGACGTGTAAAGTGACTATTTAAGAGGACGGCTCAACAAGAATTGTTTTACATTGGACTTGAAAATGACAATCTTAGTCAGCTGGGAAGCAGCCCTGTGGTACTGTGTACCACAGACGGGCAGTTCTAGGAAATAAACTATTGCTCATGAAAGTTCCGCTTAGTTCTAGGCACACAGAGGGAGAAAGGGAATTTATTGACAGTGGTTGTAGCTAGACGAGTTTTGTTATGAATGTTTTACAATTGGAGCTCAGTCGAGCACCTAGCATGAAAATAACGATAGAGTAGAGAAAGACTAGCAATCGCTCTTCTGTGAGAAAGAGGCTGTAGGAAAGAAAAGACATAAAAAAGAATCTGCCTGAAATGTCTTCTTGAATAATCAAATTCTACCCAGTTTCAACCATCGCTAATAAATCCGCAGGGTGTCGTTTCACCGTCCACCTGACACTTATCAACCCGTATCCTCGAGTGGCCTTAGGGCCTTTATAAGCGATGACTTATAGTACATAAAAAAGATGCTGGAAAAAAAAAGGAAGACAAAATGGCTGGACAGAATAAAATATTGATGTGTCAAGTGCGATCCTATTTACGTTTGAAGTCTAAAATCCGACTGACATAATTTTATAGAGTATATATATATATATATATATATATATATATATATAACTATAAGAATACTCGTCCCAGGATGGGTCAAATCAATTCCCGAACAGAATAGTTTTGCACCACTTTTATGCCCCCTTATGAAGATTAAAATCAATATATAATGATACTAAACCGTATGTCTAGAATCCTTATTCCAATTTTGATCAAAATATAATACATAATTTTGATTCTAGAAAATGTCTCAAATTTAAAGCTTAAGCTTAAGGATTCTTAATAATAAATTGAAATTAAAAAAATCGTGCTTAATTTATGTATAATGGCTATGGATCAACTAAAAATTAAGGTTTAAACCTAAGGGCTCGCATGAAGAAATTAAGGTGCTTCTGCATTATAGCAACAAACTAAATTTCCTTCGTTATTTCTAGAAAAGTGAATCGAAAGGGGAGATAATTTGATTTTTTTTCGGAAGGGGAGATAATTTGATTTTTTTTCGGAAGGGGAGATAATTTGATTTTTTTTCGGAAGGGGAGATAATTTGATTTTTTTTCGGAAGGGGAGATAATTCAAACTGTCTCTTTTCTTAATTTTACGATAACGGATTTCAATCTGTTAAATCTTCAAGACATTCTATATCAAACTAGAGATAAAGTAAAGTTAGTATTTTTTTTTTACAAATATGTAATTTATATCGAAAGTATTCTCTCCCAGATAGTTGAATTGTACCCAGTGTAAAAAGTGTTTTTAAATATCTACTTTATATTTTTATATTTTATGTGATGTTAAAGATACTTGAATAAATCTAATTGGTCCCCCGATTTATAAAATCGGGGGACCTATGTTTTGAGGTATTTCCGTCCGTCCGTCCGGATTTTTCTCCGCAACCATCCATTGAATTTCTCTGAAATTTTGCATGAAGTTGTAACTTTTGTCAGGTTAGAAAGTGACATTCTCCGATTTAAAAAAAAAAATCTGGTTAGCCACCCCCCCCCGGGGGTCAAAAGGCCCCAAAATGGACAAAAATGACATTTTTTGCCCCATAACTTTCATCCATCTATTCAATTTCTCTGAAACTTGGCCAAAATATGGAGGCAATTGTTCCTAATAGAAAATAAGTATCGCTGATCTTGGAAAATATCTGGTTCGCGCCCCCAGGGGGTCAAAAGCTCCCCAAAATGGCAAAAAATTACCCTTTTCTCCCATAACGTTTGATCTATCCATTCAATTTTTCTGAAACTTGGCCAAAATGTAGAGGCAATTGTTCTGGATATAAAATGAGCATCCTTAACCTCAGAAAAATTCTGGTTCGCGCCCCAAGGGGTACAATGGGGGTCAAAAATGCCCAAAATTTATTGCATTTTACACTCGCCACATCGAGTCACATATAGAGGAGGAGGAGCACGCACGCGCGGCTTGTTTATTTCCATTTTGATACCGTTTCTTGATGTATTTTATTACAAATATACTGTTTTTTTTATGTATATCAGTACAAATTCTTTTGCTTTTCCATCTATGTTACGGTTTCCCCCCGTAAGAAAAGAAAAATGAATATAATCATTTCGTTGAGTTCCTTTCCAAAAAAAAAAATCGAATTATCTCCCCTTTCGATTTACTCTTTAAGAAATAATGAAGAAAATTTGGTTCGTTTCCATAATGCAGAAGCACCGAAATTAAAATTCAGTGGAATCTTGCTTAATTGGTGTCTAATAATATAAAGGGGAGATAAGTCTTTGCAGGTTAAAATACGAATCATCACCCTTGCATTATTTGAGTCATTATTTGAAATTATCGTCATCATATGCAGAGTATATTTTTTCTTTCAAACAAACTGAAGCGAAAGACATGTTGGTATTACAAAAGACATGCTGGAAAGAAAAAGAAGACAAACAGAATGAAATATTAAACGTTTCAGATGCGATCCTATTTAGGTTTAACGTCTAAAATCCGACTGACATCATTTTATCGAGTAGAAGACGCTCTTTTCTTTTTTTATTTTCATGGTAGCATAAAGTAACACACCCGAAAAGATCCCATCGAAGCGAAATACAGGAAGGATAAAGGAAAAGTGTTGAGGTTAATTTTATTCCAAGCAAAGAATGGAGCGTTTTTTTGAATTTAAAATGCAAAACGCTGTCAATTGTTTCGCCGATTGACGAGCAAGCAGAAGTCTAAGGAAGAACAGCTGCCGAGAATGAATGATGAAAACTCCAACCGACCACTACACCCTGGGCGCCACCCTCCATCAACCCAGGTTGCTGCCCCGCCCTGCACTATTGCAAAGTGGCTAGTAACGATAATGATGATAAGGCTCGTGTTACATTGCCCGAGCACCAATCGTATCAAAGAGAGGTGGTGGGGTGGGGTGAGGGGGGTGGGGGATAGGGATGAGAAATAATTAAAAAAAAGATGATTTTAGTAGAAGAAAAAAATTAACACACAAGATTAAGTTTGACGTTAGTGTTGTGTGTGCGTGCATGCGCAGAGAGAGAGAGAGAGAGGGGGGGGGCAAACGTGGATGATAAAAAGAAAAGGAAATCAATGGAAGGGAAAGATAGCGAGAGGAAAGGAAAAGGAAGGAAGGATTAATTTTAAAGGGGTTAGAAAATGTTAGAAAAGTGAAAGACAGGAGTGCGTGTGTGTCATCGGTTTAATGGATACAGTCACAGACTGCGGAATTGACTACGCTGAGTTCAGATTCTATCTGATCTATTTTGGTTATTTATGAATTAATACTGTTTAAGAATGGGGAGGAGGAGGAGGGGGGGAGAATGTGAAGGAGGAAGTTGTAGAAAGAAAAGAAGAATGGAGAGGAGGAGGAAGAGGGGAAATAGTAGGAGGAGGAACAAAAGGAGGATGGAAGAAGGCGAGCGGAGGAGAAGGGGGGGGAGGAAGAAGAGGGACAAGAAAAAGGAGAATAACGGGGGGGGGAGAAAAAAGGGGCAGAATGAGAAGGAAAAGGAGAAAAAAGGTCGAGAGAGGAAGAGAAAAAGAAGAAAGAGAAGAAAAAGGAGAAGAAAAAGAAAAAAGGAGAAAAAGAAAAAATGGATGAAGAAAAAATGGAAGCAGAAATGGGAGAAGAAGAAGAAATGGGAGAAGAAAAAATGGGAGAAGAAGAAGAAATGGGAGAAGAAGAAGAAATGGGAGAAGAAGAAATGGGAGAAGAAAAAATGGAAGAAGAAGAAAAAATGGAAGAAGTAGAAATGGGAGAAGTAGAAATGGGAGAAGAAGAAGAAATGGGAGAAGAAGAAAAGGAAGAAGAAAAAAGGAGAAAAAGAAAAATGGAAGAAGAAGAAATGGAAGAAAAAGAAATGGGAAAAGAAAAGAAGAAAAAACGGGAGAAGAAGAAAAAAGAGGAAAAGAGAGAGAGGAAAAAAAAGAGAGGAAGGAAAGGGAGAAAAAGAAAAAAAGGAGAAGAAAAAGAAAATGTTTTTACACTGAAAAAAAAAAAAAAAAAAAAAAACGTGCTCTTACCTAAAAAACAAAAAACAGTCTTGCGCCAAAACTCCGAAACATCGATTATTATGTTAAATCTGAGTTAATCAATGGTTGTTTTCACAAAAATACACACTAAAATATTCCTTAGTTCTGGGATCAAGTTATGTTTGAAATTCTATTTTAATTCTTCTAATTAGCCGTAATTTGTAATTAACTGAACAATTCACCCATCTCTCACTTAGATATCTATGTATTTCTCTTACTCCTCTCACTCTATGTTGATTCAATCACTCTCTAAAAGTTCTTAATATCTCAGTAAACATTTAGAGAACGAGTAACTCTTTTCTCAGTGTCGCCATCTAATATACATACGTGTGTCAGATAAGATTCAAACACGCCATGCCGAGTGATCAGTGTACGCCACTATCCACTTCACAACGGCCACCTCCCAGTCCATACTACATTTGGTAGAAGTATTTCCCTTTATGACTATGGCAGCCATTTTTTTAGTTGGGGTTCTCGAAACTATCAGCTTTTAAATGTAGACACATATCGACCTGTGGACGAAGTTAGGGTTAGGTAACTTTTCTGTCATTACTAACCAGCAGAGCATTACTCAGATGTGGAGAAAGTATATTTGGCTATTGAGGTTCTTCAGAAGTTTTGTTACCTTGGTGATACCATTGGAGCACAGGAAGATGCTGGTGTAATTGCAAGAGTTACGAATGGATAGGGTAAGTTCAGGGAACTTCTGTCATTACTAACCAGCAGAGCGTCACTACTGTGGCCCAAGGGAAGAGTCTATCAGGTATATGTGTACAGTGTGATGATGTATGGAATCGAAAGCTGGTCAGTGAGGGTTGAGGATATGTGTTGCATGGAGAGAAATTATATGAAAATTATATGATGGATGTGTAATGCGATTCTTCAAGACAAGTTTAGATCTGATGAGCTCAGAGGAAGATTGAATCTGAAGAGTATACGGAGATGTGTGCAGAACAGGAGACTTCATTGGTACGGTCAAGTTGAAAGAATGGAAGAGAGTGCTTGGGTTAGCAGATGTAGAACAGTTACGGTATCAGGGTTAGTTGGCAGGGAAAGGCCAAAGAAATCATGGAAGGAGGGTGATGGATAGAGACCTGGTTAGAGAAAGTCGATTTCTGAAAGCCGTCCAACACATGCCAGCATGTAAAACAGACGATATGATGATGATAATGATGATGATGCTAATAATGACAATTTAAAAAAGAAGTTTATGTTGAGTGAATTTTGTATCGATATTTCTGAATTTTCTACAGAATTCTCTTTCTAAATTGTTGATTTGCTTGTTTGTTGTCGGTGCCAACGAACGATTTTGGCCGTTTTGATTTCAATGCGACATTTTTGGAAAACATCCTAAACATACGAAGAGAGAAATTTTTTTTAAAGATTTCAGAAAAAGATTGATAAAGATTTTATATTTAAATATCAGAAAAAAAGAATACTACAAGTCCAGCTGACACTTGTTTATCAAGTTTGAATAATTAAAAAGAAAAAAACAAACAATATATATATATATATATATATATATATATATATATATATATATATATATATATATATATATTAAATAAAAATGGAATAAAGGATAAGCAAATCAACAACAATATAAACTCAAACACATATAGAATAGTTCTACCAAAATATTTCAATTGTTAAGACAATCATCATCAGTTGGCAACAGAACTTTAATTAAAAACAGAAAAGTTTTCAAATTTGTACAACGAACACAATTTGGAAAAAATATATAGTCACGTGTAATAAACAGTAGAAATAAAGAAAGAAATGTTAAAGAAAAAGAAAGAAAGAAAAAAAATCAGCAGTTAGCATGTAAAAACCGATCGGAAATGCTGTAAGTTAATAAAGTGGGGAAGTTTGAGTCCGTCTCCTCCTCCTCCTTCTTTGTTTAATTCCTTGCTGTCATTCATTCTAAATTACTACTAACCTTCCTTCCCCACTTTGTACAAATTTGAAAACTTTTCTGTTTTTAATTAAAGTTCTGCCACCAACCGATGATGATTGTCTTAACAATTGAAATATTTTGGTAGAACTATTTAATATTTGTTTTTGAGTTTATGTTTGCTAGTTGTTGATTTGCTTATCCTTTATTCCATTTTTATTTTACATTTTGTCTGAAACATTGTTTCTTTTATTCCTCATATATATATATATATATATATATATATATATATATATATATATATATATACATATACACACACACACACACAACATGATATAACGCCAGTTCATTCAAAAAATACATTTTATTTACAAGCAATTGTTTGTTTTTATGAACTGGGATCATATCATGTTAAATTAAGAACTCTAGTCGTATTCCACACTATTTAGCTACTATATAAACCTTTGCGCGAACCTAAAATAAATTTATGTAAAATATATATGTAAACAAAGGGAATTTTTAAAGAATGAACACATAATATTGTCAAATTATTGGCTATGGAATTAAATACCTTCAGTGTTCTGCAGCAAATTTCTGCAGAACGGTCATGTGAAACCGGAAATACACTAAGCAAGTACAATATCTGGTGATAACATCAAATATACTATTATAATAGAGATTCTCAAAATAATTTTTTTATCATTTTAAAACAATGGAAAGGTGGAAAAAACCAACAAAAAATAAATTAAAATTAAGGCAAAAAAGAAAAAAAAAAACGAACAATCGCTATGATTCATGGGAATCAGAGCGATTTTTTTCCCTCAGCAAAATAGAAAAAAAAAAATGAAAAAGTATAATTCCCGAGTAATATCGATAAATAATTTTGGATATTATTGATTTTCTTTTCGATATTTCCCACAGAGAAGAGATGGAAGCCAAGGAATTGATTTATGCCTAAGTATTGAAACAAAAAATGTTTTTTTTTTAGGAAATGCAACGGGAAACGAAACAGAACAGCTACAATCAGTAGAGCCAATGATTTCAGGAAATTTTATTAAATTTCAATATACCAGCCAAAGTATCGATTTTAGAGCCGGATCGAATATATATATATACACACACACTGGTCACGTAAATATGCGTGTGTCTTATCCTTTTCGACATATATCTATTCTATCTATATAATAAAGTTAAGTCAGCCGGATTCTCGAGTTTGAAAATGATTCCGACCTAAACAACGTACTTTTTGGAAGAAATAAAATCGAATTACATTTTATTCGTTTTAGCAACATGCTGCGACGATTTACAAGAAGAACTGACGAACCAGAATCAAATATTGATTTTGTAGGAAGAAAGTTAACGATTACAAAGAAACGATAAAGAGACTGACTTTACTTTATAATATATATATATATATATATATATATATATATAGTCTAAAGAAGCTTTGAGTCATTAAAAAAAAAAAAAAAAAAAAAATGTGTAAAATGCAGTTTAAATTCCCAGACAAACTAACTAAATCCAAGATATTGCAGACTAAACATTCATTGGAAAATTAATAAATGAAAAAATATAAGTAAAAGAAAAAAAAAAAAAAAAAAAAGGGGGGGGGGGATTAATTATCTAAGAGTGAAACAAAAACAGGAGACCTTAAGCTTCTAATATTAACATGGGGATCATCAGCTGTTTACCATGTAACTGTTTCGGAGATTTAAAAACAGGACAGTTATAATATTCATGGCTCTCCAATGGTACTGATTATACGACCATTTCCCCAATAATCAAGTGTCGAAATATATATATATATATATATATATATGGATGGCTCTGCTCTTGAGGAGAAATCGACTCGGAAACTTCTTGGTCTTTCTCTCTCATCAAATTTTTCTTGGAGTTCATACATTAGATCCATTGGTCTTTCTGCTTCTCGTAAAGTCGGTTCTCTCTATCGCTCCAAACACTTTCTCACACCTAAGGCTATTCCTTATCTCTACAATCTACTGTCAAACCATGTATTGAGTACTGTTGTCATATATGGGCTGTTGAATCTCTGTCCCATTTGAGGGTACTTGATAAGGTGCAGAAACGTGTCTGTAATTTGATTGACCCTACCCTTTCTTCTTCTCTGCACCCTCTCTTTCACAGACGTGATGTTGCTAGTCTCAGTCTTTTCTATAAATACTATTATGGTATGTGTTCTTCAGAATAGTGTGATCTATTCCCCGCTTCTTTTGTTCCAGCTCGTTTGACTCGTTGGTCTAGTGGTCTCTATCAATTCACTGTTTTAATACTTCATTGTAATACAACTTCCTATTCTAGTAGCTCCTTTCCAATAGAACTCTCTTCCTGCTGACGGTTTTCCTCCTATCTATAACCATTCGTCTTTTGAAGACCAAGGCTAATAGGTATCTACTGTCTTTACGATAATCATATTTGTTCTTGTTAGCTCTTTACATGAAGTGGCTTCATGCCTTGTCTGGAGCGATTTCCATATATGATATATATATGATATATATATATACATATATATGATATATATATATAATATATATAATATAATATATATATATATTATCGAGAGAGAGAGAGAGAGAGAGAGAGAGAGAGAGAGAGAGAGAGAGAGAGATGTATGAATAGATAAGTCTCAAATGTTACGATTAGGTAGTATACTAAAGAGCAATCATACACGCACCTTAAGATATAAGAGAGGTTAAGTCAAGCTCATAGTAACACATACTCAGATATATATATATATATATATATATATATATATATATATATATATATATATATATATATATATATTAGTACTTCATGTATCCACATAAAATATTATAAGGAGATATAATTTTTTATGTATCAGTTTTCAGTATTTACTTCAACAGTGCTCGATACGTAAGTAGAGCTAGGTAGTAAGCAATGAAAATATATATGGCAATCAAGCTACACAGAGGCTCCCGTGTTTCATCCCGGGGGGAATCGTCAGGCTAAATGCAAATGGAGTTATTTTTGTCAGACAAAAATAACTCCATGCATTTAGCCTGACGATTCCCCCCGGGGATGAAACACGGGAGCCTCTGTGTAGCTTGATTGCCATATATATTTTCATTGCTTACTATATATATATATATATATATATATATATATATACATATATACATACATGCACATCTGTGTTTGTGTGCCGGCGTCTAATGTGTGTCAAATGGTTGCCATTGAAATCAAACTAAATCTGAAAAAGCGTCGTTACTGATTAATTTTTTTGATTAAATTGTCGAGAGTCTGTTCTCGTTTTAGCTCTCAATTGCGCCAAAATCGAATGTGTCATTTGTTCTTGGCTGGTGTTCAGAAAAAAAAAAGAAGAAATTTGAATAACGGAACTTTTTCTTATCGGACGCAGCGCTTTTTTTTTGGTTTGGTTGGTTAGTTCCAAGACATAGCAATGAAAAGACTCTTCAGCAGACGAAGACCAATAGTCACGATAAATGAAGATACGTCTTTTTTGGTAGACGTAACATCAAAAGAATCATCATCATCATCATCATATTCAGTTTAACGTCCGTTTTACATGCTGGCATATGTTGGACGGCTTTTAGAAATTAACTTCCAAACTAACCTATCTCTGACCAGGTCTTTTATTACCCTTTCTTTCAAATCCTTCCTTGTCACTTCGTCTCGTGATTTCCTTGGCCTAACTCTGCTCACTAACTCTTCTACCTAAACTATTTTACACGTACAAACTTAAGAATTCACATCCATTCGTTCAACGTGGCCATACCATCGTAGTCTCCTTACAAAATGAATATTTGATTCTGGCTCATCAGTTCTTTTTGCAGATTGTTTCAGCATGTTAAGAACAATAAAATGTAATTCGATTTAATTTCTTCCAGAAAATACTTTAACCTGGTTGGAATTATTTTTATATGGACGCCATCCCTTGGGCGAGAGAGGTAACACTCTGCTGGTTAGTAATGGCAGAAGTTGTTTAAACTTACTCCATCCACTCCTAACTAGTGCAATCACATTCTCACCAACATGTGCTCCAATATTATGACCAAGGTAACAATACTCAGTGTTGTGAAGTTGTTCCACAGTAAATAATAAATAAAGGAAGTCAAGTCGAGGGTTGGTTTAACAAGTGTATTAACAAAGTAAGAAAGTAACTAGCTCTTGGCTAGACAGTTACAAGACTGTGCTTTGTCTTCTGTGTCTCTGGTGATTCGCACTATTTATAGTTACAACCGGTGTTGTTTCTCCTGTGTAAGAACGGCCGGTGTAACACTTAGCATTCAAGTTTTAAGATTACGGGGTGTGAGTGGCCAATGGCAAAAAATCTTTAATCGAAATGAATTGTAGAGGGGGGGGGGGGCACGGCATTCCCACACCAATTTTCTAGAACTTTTTCTTTTAGGGGGAGGGGGATTTAACGAAGATACCTTCTTTTTCATACTGAAAATATCGACTGATATGTTTTTAACTTTATTTCTGCTTTTAAATTCATTAAAATCCGGTGAAATTAGCTTTTTGCGTAAAAAGATCGTTCCAAATTTTTTTTGTGTGTAATAAAAAATCTGGTCCAAAGAAATAAACAAGAAAAGAACATGACTGTTAGCAAGAGAAAGACCTCAAGTGCGTATGCAGGTAGTTTTGGTGGTGGTGGTGGTGGGGGGGGGGGGGGCTGGGAGAAGACAGGAAGTAACTCTTTGGTGAAACAAATGTCTTCTACTTCCCCTTCCCTCCCCATAGTAAATCGGTTAATTTGTGGCAAAATTGAAGAGAGAAAGCAGGAAAAGAGAAAGAAAGATAAAAGAGAACGAGAGAGAGAAAGGAGAGAGAAAAAGGAGAGAGAGAAAGGAGAGAGAAAAAGGAGAAAGAGAAAGGAGAGGAGAGAAAGGAGAAGGAAAAAGAGAAGGGAAAAGAGGAAAGAGAAAGGAGAAAGAGAAGGGAGAGAGAAAGAGAGAAAGAGAAAGGAAAGGAAAGGAGAGAGAGAAAGGAGAAAGAAAAGGAGAAAGAGAAAAGAAAAGAGAAAGAGAAAGGAGAAAGAGAAGGGAGGGAGAGAGAGAGAAAGAGAAAGGAAAGGAGAGAGAGAAAGGAGAAAGGAAAGGAGAAAGAGAAAAGAAAAGAGAAAGAGAAAGGAGAAAGAGAAAGGAGAAAGGAGAAAGGAGACGGAGAAAGAGAAGGGAAAAGAGGAAAGGAGAAAGAGAAAGAGAAAGGAGAAAGATGAAAGAGAAATAAAATCAAGTTATGGAAAAAAATCAGATTTTTCTTATTAAAAAAAAGAATAAAATCTAAGCAGAATTCCGCTTTTTCTTAAGTATGATTTGTCTGGAAATTGACAACATTGAAATTCTGCTAAGTCCAAAAAAAACAAACAATGTATTCCAATCACAGATGCCATGAAAGAAAACAGTTTATTTACTTTAATTAAATGCTTCATTTACAAGTATGACTCCTGTTTGTTACATCAAGATTCTGAATTCTCACAGAAAATACCTGTGTTAACTTTTAATTAGATACTAGCAGGGCTACCCGATGTTGCCCGGCACAAAAGTGTAACATATTTCTATTAAAACTTCTATCTCTCTATCCCTCCCTCTCTTTATCTTTCTTTCTTTCCCTCTCCCCCGTTTTCCCCCTCTGTCTCCTCAACCCCCTCTTCTTCATCTGCTCAACCCATTCCTCTCTAGCTGGACATACATACACACAGAGAGTTTGAATTACCTACTAGACACCATTCTTGAGTATCTTCAGTCTTTCTGTATAAGGGTTTGTCAGGACAACCTGACATGAGGATACTTCACCTTACAAATAAACCCTGACGAAATATTCAAAATAAAATAGTATTCGCAGCCCCAAATAAAATCCACTCGACACAGCTATACACTGGCTTATACGAGAAATGGTGCACCTTCTCCAAGTAATGTTACCTCAAGTAGCAACACTTAGCTGGATACTCCACCAGACTAGATGAATTCTTCAACTGGAATCCGGTAAGACCAAGAGACCGCAATAAAGATATACTATAACATAGTGAACTGGTCAATTGTGGAGAGGAAAATTCATGTTCTTAACTTCTTTACTAACTCAACGTTTGACAGGTAAAGGAGAACTTTAATAGAATATTCGAATATCTATGTATCTCATATAGAGATCAAGTGTTAGCCCCAGGAAGAGACCCCCTTGATTTCTGAGATCTTCGACTGAAGTAAAATGAAACAAAAAGTGGCAGATAACTCTTCTTTATATCACAGATTTCTCAGTGAATGAGTCGGCATTTTCTTTCCAAATTAGTACATAAAATGGCTGAAAAGCCGATACCCCCATGACGAAACCTGGTCCAGTTGACCCCCAAAGAACGAATAATCTTTTAAAAGTTTTAGATATTATTCACCGAGGGTAACGCCGATTAAGAATCTACCAACTTTGTGGGTCTTTGTTTTGTAATTTTTGACGTTCAGATGGACACACACACGGACAACCACCCTTTATGTAATAGATAAAAAATAAATACAATTTTGTTTTTTTCGTCTCAAACCAATCTTAATCCCTCTAATTAGTTGTAAATTTTAATTAACTGAACGAGTCACCCATATCTCATTTAGCTATTTGCATATTTCTCTTACCCTCCATCACTCTATGTTGGTTCGACCACTGTAATATTTCTTAATGTCTCTGTGATCATATTAAAAAAGAGTGACTCTTTTTTTTCAGCATCGCCATCTTTTTTTTAATTTATTTTGTTCACCCCAAACAAGACACATTGCCACTGAGACGGAAGAAGCTACTGTGAATTTGGAGCCATATCCATAGAGGTATCCTAATTGGCGAGTTGTGCATTGAGATGTTTGTTCACATTACATTTAAATTTTTGCATGCTGGTACAGTCAGGGAAACAGGGAGCCGGTTGAAAAAAAGACAGCACACCAAAAGTTACGCAAATTCATTCAGTATTTTTGTTTTTAAAAAATTAAATCAAATTTTATCGGTGGAAGCAGTTGGCGGCCATTTTATTGAATTTTTTTAAATCGTCACTGGTTATCTCCCCTTTAATTATCTCTTCTAAAATAGAGTTTAACTCTCACATAACCATTGTAGTAATTCCTGCTAGAAAGCGTTCACCGATAAAACTTGAATTTATTTTTTTTAAACAAAAAAAAAAAAATGGATGAATTTGCAGTAATTTTGGTGTACTGTATTTTTTTTAACCTAACAGGTAAGTACATAAAGTTTTTGTGCAATTTTCTTTTTTATATATAGAGGTTAATCTTGAGAATCACCTTTATTTGTAGGTGTTTATCTACATGAAATATATATATATATATATATATATATATATATAATTAAATTATTAATTATATATATATATATATATATATATATATATATATATATATATATATATATAATTATTTATTTACTTCCCACAGAGTAAAATGTGACACAAGGTCGAAAAGTGGGATTAGATAAGTCAGCACCCTAGAGGAAGAACACTTATGACCTTCAAAAAATGCCTGGGCAGCCCCGTCGACATTCCCCGGTAGGGGAGCTTCAGGCGATTAGCAATAAACTAACCCCTTCTCATAGGGTGAGAAGGCAAAGCCTAGGAAGGTGGACTTCCTAGAACTGCACAGGACAAACCCACAGACCGGCGGAATCAAGCCCCCGAAGACCAAGACGGTACCGGTCTGTAGGGTGCAGTATCCATCGGAACAGATACTACACTCTGATCTTAAACAAAGTTGCAGAAAGGATTGTGAATTTTATAAACGATTCCATGGGGTGGCTCTTTTTTTGGTTAGGGTGGGGTTATTTTTTTTTAGAAGAAGAAGAAAATAAAAATTAGCTTTTTTTTAAAAAGAAAACTGCTGATCAGTGGGGTGGGGATTGGGGGTGGGAGGAGGTCGTTTGAAACCATTCTTTGCAAGTCAGCAAAGCTATTTAACTTACTTTGTATGCATTGCGATCATTGGGTCGAGACAAGAACGTGGGCGTGGCAGTATGGGTGTGACCGGGGGGGGGGGGGTGATGATGGAAGCGTTTCCACCAGAAACAGTATCACGAAGACATTGTTCCACGTTATGTATAAAAATGGACATAGAAGCAACTGACACTGAGGTTGAAACGTTAGCAGCTGAGACTTTAAGAATAAAGAAAACAAGGGATCACTAACGTTGGATGATAGTGTACATAAAATCTTGTTTCAGATTTTTTGAGATGAGGATTGATAGATAAACGAGAATCTTTTTATCGGACTCGGGAATCTGCAGAATTTTGAACGGCACAATACTTAGAATACAATTATGAATTACGTACGACTGCTATCCGATCATGGCTGACGGAACAAGAGCAAGCTACCCCCGTGGATTAAATGAAGGTTTCCGTACAGATTTTAGAGTTCGACAGAAAGATACCGGAGTTCGACAAGATACACCTGAAGAAGGTCGGAAGGTTGCATCGGTCAAAACGTTGTCAGAATAACATCCAATATGAGAACACGTGGTTGTGGTCAAGGAGGGATAGAAGTGTTTCCACCAGAAACAGCACCACGAAGACATCGTTCCATGTTATGTAGAAAATGGACATAAACGCAACTTCTCAGCTGAGACATTAAGAAAACAAAAAACCCAAAAAACCGAATCACTCACTTAGGATGATAGCGTATATAAAATTATCTGGTTTCAGAATTTTTTAGATGAGGATTGATAATTTGGATTATTCGGACTACTGTTTTCATCTTGGATGTTGTTCTCACAATGTTTCGGCCGATGTAACATCCGATCTTCTGGAGGTGTATCTTGTTGAACTCGGAAATTTTTCTGTCGTACTCGGGAATCTGTACGGAATTTCGAATCGAACGATACTAAGAATACAATTACGAATTACTTGAGACTTCTACCCGGTCATGGCTGACGGAACGAGAACAAGCGACTCCCGTGGATTAAATGAAGGGTTCCGTTCGAAATTCCGTACAGATTCCGGAGTTCGATCCAAGGGTGAATGTGTTTATCGTCGAAAACAATGGGAAATGATTTTACTAAAGAAACAAATTGAAAATGGTGGCAAAAGGGTTACTATTTATGAAGTAGTCAAACTGGCTCCAAAAAAGAAGAAGAAGAAAGAGGAAGAAGAAAGAGGAAGAAGAGGAAAAAGAAAGAGGAAGAAGAAAGAGGAAGAAGAAAGAGGAAGAAGAAGAAGAAGAAGAAAGAGGAAGAAGAAGAAGAAGAAGAAGAAGAAGAAGAAGAAGAAGAAGAAGAAAGAGGAAGAAGAAAGAGGAAGAAGAAAGAGGAAGAAGAAAGAGGAAGAAGAGGAAGAAGAAAGAGGAAGAAGAAAGAGTAAGAAGAAAGAGGAAGAAGAAGAAGAAGAAGAAAGAGGAAGAAGAAGAAGAAGAAGAAAGAGGAAGAAGAAGAAGAAGAAGAAAGAGGAAGAAGAAGAAGAAGAAGAAGAAGAAGAAGAAGAAGAAAGAGGAAGAAGAAGAAGAAAGAGGAAGAAGAAGAAGAAAGAGGAGGAGGAGGAAGAAGAAGAAGAAGAAGAAGAAAGAGGAAGAAGAAGAAGAAAGAGGAGGAAGAAGAAGAAGAAGAAGAAGAAAGAGGAAGAAGAAAGAGTAAGAAAAAGAAGAAAGAACAAGAAGAAAGAGGAAGAAGAACAAGAAGAACAAGAAGAAAGAGGAAGAAGAACAAGAAGAAGAAGAAGAAGAGGAAGAAGAACAAGAAGAAGAAGAAAGAGGAAGAAGAAAGAGGAACAAGAAGAAGAAGAAGAAGAAAAAAAAGAAGAAAGAGGAGGAAGAAGAAGAAGAAGAAGAAAAAAAGAAGAAGAAGAAGAAGAAAAAAAGAAGAAGAAGAAGAAGAAGAAGAAGAAAGAGGAAGAAGAAGAAGAAAGAGGAAGAAGAAGAAGAAGAGGAAGAAGAAAGAGGAAGAAGAAAGAGGAAGAAGAAAGAGGAGGAAGAAGAAGAAGAAGAAGAAGAAGAAGAAGAAACCCTGAGTGAATCACTTGGAGTCAAATAACAGAAAGTAAATATAAAAAATATAAAAACTGTGAATGCAATTTTATGTAAACAGGCGTAAAGTACATGTGACCAAACGAATAACTCAACAATAATTTGGCCTCTTTTTTATGCATCTTTTTTTTTGCATAATCATTAAAAATTCGCATAAAATTACAACAATTCTTGTTACGACAGCTGAGCGCAGACAATGCATTTATCGAGTCACACTTAACTTAATTTCGGGTCATAACTTTTTTTTTCTAGATTTAGTTATTTGTTTTTTTAAAATCTATATGCATACAAGAAGAAAAGTGTCTG
>OY744553.1:38494534-38507034 GCA_963556195.1 Sepiola atlantica | reverse complement strand
TGGGTAATGTTTATCTTACAAATGGAGTGAGTGTTTTCCTATGTTTTTGGTCGATGGTGGAGGTGCCATCTCAGAAGCACATTAAAAGATAAGATCAAGAAACAGTTGCACACTGTGTGCATCTGCTCTGCTATTCTGTATGCATCCGAGACATGCACTATAGATTCCAATTCCATAGCAGTGTGAAACGAACTGACAAATCCATGATTGCAAGAACCGTCAATGGAAGCAGGTCATCGATGCGGAGGAAATCATCCGAAGTAGAAGATTGGTTTAATTGTGTGCAAAATATTTGTTCCGAAGATCCAAGGAAAATTGTTTTAATGGAAATGGGTGCTCCACAAAAAGTAGGTATACTCCTTTTGGCTAAGATCAAAGTGTAGTATCTGTTCCGATGGATACTGCACTCCATAGACTGGTATTGTCTTGGCCTTCGGGGCTTGATTTACGCCGATCTATGGGTCTGTCCTGTGCAGTTCTAGGAGGTCCAGGCTTCGCCTTCCCTCTTTGGGGAAGAGTAAGTTTATTGCTTACTGCCTAAGGCGCCCCTACCGGGGAATGCCGACGGGACTGCCCAGGCAATTTTTAATGGTCAGACTGCTCACCACTCGGGCGCTGGCTTTTCAAGTCTCACTTTCCCGACCCGACCTTGGGTCACATCGTACTTGTGGGAGTAAGATAAAAACTGGCCTTGTGCCTAACTCCTGAATTGAAAATAGTTGGTGGCTGAAGACCTGCGACAGCTGGCATTTATGAATAAAGATGTGAGCGATAGAAAAATTGCGGAGACAATGAAAGAAGGGAAATACGACTCAAAAACAAGAAAAACTGAGAAGATATTTCATTTAAAGAAATAAAATTGTATTTAAGTGAAATATTTTGAAAATCAACACAATGTGCAATTTAAATGAAAAATTCATTTATTTAATTTTTTATTTTATTTTTAAAAGCACCAATCTGCGCATAACATCGACCGGATTATACTTATTCTAACATCTGTTAGAACTTGACGTACCTTTCTGCTTCTATCGTGATTCGACCCCTTGGGGTTAATACCATCAAAATGAGGAAGAAGAAAAAAAACTATAAGACAGTCTTGCCTGACAAAGTTGTTCTACAGCAAAAGCTTGCAAAAAAAAAAAAGAATTGAATGAATTTTTCATTTAAATTGCACGGTGTGTTAATTTTCAAAACATTTCACTTAAATACATTTTCATGCGTGCTTCAAAGACGTTGTCAATTTCCTTAAATAAAATTGTGTTTTTGTCAATTTCACTAATATATGTTAATTTTCCTGTTAATAATTGTTAGATGGAAGCAGATTTCCACCTAAGAACAATGATTGAACGTTTTGTATTTGAAAGGGGAGTAACTCTTTGTCCTTTGTTGTCTTGCTTGAGATAATGTGCATTCAGTGAACTGACGTTGAGAACAAGATTCAATGGCCATAGTCACTCAGAGACTACAATTAATTACGTCCTCATTACAAAGTAATTCTTTTTCAGTCGTAAATATATAATAAATAATTATATTTGCCGATCTATACAGAAGCGTTTTCATCCAATTTATTCTTCATAGTTGTGTTTCAGCACTCACAAAGACCACATTATTTCAATAACAAAGACACCCATCATGATCACTTATGTTGATGTTATCATAACCTTGAACAGTTACAAAGAACTTCTTATCATAAAATAATAGAATCAAATTGAATCTCTAAAGTTGTAACTCCTGTCTGTTTTATGACTGCAAGAACAGATCCATCAATGGAAGAGTTGGGGGTGATCGATGTAGAGAATGGAGTACTGTTGCCACATCTGGGAAGGTGCCGCTCGGAGCATTCTTGACTGCCTGGACAGAGTACAAAATCTAGTGGAGGTGTCTTCTCTTCCCTACAGCTCCTTTCTCACAGAAGAGACGTGACTAGTCTTTCTCTACTCAATCATTATTTTCAAGATAAGTGCTTGACTGAGGTGCAATCTCTGGTCCTCCCCCACCCCCATGGTAAAACATTCGCAGCAAAAACTTAACTGCTGTAAATAATTTTCCTTTGGTTCTATGTGTACCTAAAACTAAACGGAACTTCCATGAACAAAGTTTCTTTCCAAGAATTACTCGTCTGTGGAACGCAATACCATAGAGCTGCTTTACAACTGAATATAACAGAAAGGAAATATGTTTAAAAAAGGATTTGACGACGATGATGATGATGATTTATAAAAGAGTACGCAGCCGAATCATCTCTAAACCAATCAAATACGAGTAAGAAAGAGATTAAAAAAAAAAAGTCAAATCTTTCCTCAAAGTACAGGAAATTTATTTGACAAATGAAAATTAATCCAATTCTTTTTTTTCTATCTATCAGATCGGCTGGTTGCCCGGACCATATTGACCCAGCTCTTCCATACTTCGCTATTCGTCATGATTCTGTGAAGATCTTTGAGTTGAGAACCAATATCTTCGGTCAACTGTTTTGTGTACGTCTTATAGGGTCGACCAACTTTAACTGTTCCGTGTGTTGGCATCCATCAAATCAGATCACTGATAACCTCTTCTTTGCTTCTATAACAATGTCCAGCGAATCATTTTTTTTTTTAACCAACATAATTGACGATGTGCAGTTATTTTTATCCGACCATCTTGGAGGATTGTACTTGAAACGTATCCAAAATCCATGGCAAGGCCATTGCATCTCCCATTGAATATCTTTGGCTTATCGTTTCAAGATCGCTATATAATAACAGTGAACGGACATGTGTCTGGCTCAATTCCATAATCATGTATGCAAATTTAATTTCATGAGCAAAGAAGGAGAGGCTTAATCTTAATAATAACTGATAATAAAAAGAAAGGAAAGAATAATTAGGTATGCAAATTTAATTTTATGAGAGAATGAGAGGCTTAATCTTAATAATAACTGATAATAAAAAGAAAATAATAATTAGGTATGCCAACTTTAATTTTATGAGAAGAGAAGGAGAGGCTTAATCTTAATAATAACTGATAATAAAAAGAAAGGAAAGAATAATTAGGTATGCCAACTTTAATTTTATGAGAAGAGAAGGAGAGGCTTAATCTTAATAATAACTGATAATAAAAAGAAAGGAAAGAATAATTAGGTATGCAAATTTAATTTCATGAGAAAAGGAGAGGCTTAATCTTAATAATAACTGATAATAAAAAGAAAGGAAAGAATAATTAGGTATGCCAACTTTAATTTTATGAGAAGAGAAGGAGAGGCTTAATCTTAATAATAACTGATAATAAAAAGAAAGGAAAGAAAAATTAGGTATGCCAACTTTAATTTTATGAGAAGAGAAGGAGAGGCTTAATCTTAATAATAACTGATAATAAAAAGAAAGGAAAGAATAATTAGGTATGCCAACTTTAATTTTATGAGAAGAGAAGGAGAGGCTTAATCTTAATAATAACTGATAATAAAAAGAAAGGAAAGAATAATTAGGTATGCCAACTTTAATTTTATGAGCAAAGAAGGAGAGGCTTAATCTTAATAATAACTGATAATAAAAAGAAAGGAAAGAATAATTAGGTATGCAAATTTAATTTTATGAGAAAAGGAGAGGCTTAATCTTAATAATAACTGATAATAAAAAGGAAGGAAATAATAATTAGGTATGCAAATTTAATTTTATGAGAAAAAAAGAGAAGCTTAATCTTAATAATAACTGATAATAAAAAGAAAGGAAAGAATTATTAGGTATGCCAACTTTAATTTTATGAGCAAAGAAGGAGAGGCTTAATCTTAATAATAACTGATAATAAAAAGAAAGGAAAGAATAATTAGGTATGCCAACTTTAATTTTATAAGAAAAGTCGTTTGTGAAGTCGTTAGACGTCGAAAGAAAAAAACCGGTGCAGTTCCAGAAAAACGTTTACAATTTAAATTTCGTGATAAATTGTATTCACGTTAAACATTTTAAAATGCTGTTACTAGTTTCATACGTAATATTATTTATCATTGTTAACAATGTTTGCTTGAATCAATATATATATATATATATATATACTAACACACACATGTAATAAAAATGACCAAAACTTATTCACCCATATTACAGAAAGATGAAATACCCATCCAGTAGGCAATACGAACAGACATACCATCGACACTAACGTCAATCGTCTCCCACTTTTTCTATCCACATTACGGAGATTACATCATAATTGATGATTAACAAGGGCCCATATTGATGACGTCACACGCATGCGTGCGTGCGTGCGTTCGTTCCATGTCTTCCGTGCAGATTGCAATCTAAATGCGTGGAATTGGATTCCGTTTAGATTATCTCACATTTGACCTTCTACAATTTCCCTTGGAAACGAATCTGAAATTCTGAAGAATATTAATCTATTTTGCGAAAGACGAAGGAAGAGCTGGTAAAAGACGAATGCCGAGAAGTGAGTCAGAAGTAAAGGAGGCGGGGGGGGGGGGGTATTGAGGGATAAGCGGGAGGTGGAGGTATTGAGAGGGGAGGTGGAGGTATTGAGAGATAAGAAAGAGGGGGAGGTATTGAGAGATAAGAAAGAGGGGGAGGTATTGAGAGATAAGAGGGAGGGGGAGGTATTGAGAGATAAGAGGGAGGGGGAGGTATTGAGAGATAAGAGGGAGGGGGAGGTATTGAGAGATAAGAAAGAGGGGGAGGTATTGAGAGATAAGAAAGAGGGGGAGGTATTGAGAGATAAGAAAGAGGGGGAGGTATTGAGAGATGAGGGGGAGGTATTGAGAGATGAGGGGGAGGTATTGAGAGATGAGGGGGGTATTGAGAGATAAGGGGGAGGGGAAGGTATTGAGAGATAAGGGGGAGGGGAAGGTATTGAGAGATAAGGGGGAGGTGGAGGTATTGAGAGATAAGGGGGAGGTGGAGGTATTGAGAGATAAGGAGGAGGTGGAGGTATTGAGAGATAAGGGGAAGGGGGGTATTGAGAGATAAGGGGGAGGGGGAGGTATTGAGAGGGGAGGGGGAGGTATTGAGAGATAAGGGGAAGGTGGAGGTATTGAGAGATAATGGAGAGGGGGAGGTATTGAGAGATAAGGGGGAGGGGGGGTATTGATATATAAGGGGGAGAGGGAGGCTTGATCTTATTTCATTATATAAAAAAAATGTTTTCTAAATATTAAAAAAAAAACAGAATTTCCATGAACAGAGTTTCTCTCAAAGTACTTTTTATCTATGGAACACATTACCGCGTGACTGCTTCCATGCAGAACACAACATGGTCGTCTTCATATCCAGTGCCAATAAATGCTAATCATATACCGCAATCAAATTACGTTCATTTCATTCAAAGTTTTCAATCCTCTCGTAATATTTATCATCATTCAAGTGAAAGTCTATGCTTATACTCGAATGGCTTTTGGCCTTGATGTGGCGATTTATAGGAGAAAAAATACAACGGCGGAGCTATTGAGAATTGGTGCGTTGAAATTCATGGAAAGACACCTAAAATCGAGTCGAAAATACTCATAAAATGCTGAGGTTATCAAAAAAAAACTTTCCATCAGTGGAACATGAACAGAGTTTCTCTCCAATAACTTTCCATCAGTGGAACACATTACCGCGAGGCTGCTTTCCTGCAGACTACAACATGGTCGTTTTCAAATCCAAAATCAACAAATGCTTGTCATAAACTGTCCCGATAAGTAATCAAAGTTTGTTTATTCCATTCATAGTTTTCAATCCTCTCATAATATTCTTCATCATTCGACTGACGCTATTTATTTTTACAATGAATAACTTTCATAAAGTTGTTCAAAGACTAATATTATAATACACTCACAGATGCTCAAAATGTCGTCCGTGCAAATCGAAAAAGTGAATAAGTCGGATGCAATAAAATTCAAACAAAATAAAATTTACAACCTAAAATTCCCCGCTTTTCTAGCAACCCCCTATATATATATATATATATATATATATATATATATATATATATGATAGTTTTTATTTACACAGGCATGTACAAAATCTGCGACACTGGCATGTCGATGTTATCGATCAACAGTTACTATAAACTGAGATCTCATCAGGCAGAGTTAGAATCCGATCTTAGCCTCAGATCATATTTGGAGAGAATGAAATGGAGAGAAAAGGAAAAAGAAGAAGAAAAGAAATTTAACCTTTAAAAATTTTGGGGTCACGTGGTTAGGGGCCGTTAAAAATCAAAAAGTTAAAATCTAAAATCTGAAATCTAAAACAAACAAAACAAATAAATAAATAAAATAGAATAAAGTGGAAAGAGAGACATATAATGAAGGGAGTACGGTAAAAAAAGATAGGTAGGTAGACAGGTAGAGAAATGGAAAACGTCTGTGTATTCAGACCGAGAGAGGATATATATATATATATATATATATATATATATATATATATATATATATATATATATATATATTACAGAGGATCAGAAAAACATCGGTACTGTCGGTTTCAAATCTAAACAAAGGGGACCTATAATTGGTCTCCTTAACCGTACTCTCTTCAGCCTCTTTTTATGTCTGACTCCCTAGAATTTGTTTGGATTTGAAACCTACGGTACTAATGTTGTTCTGATCTTCTGTAATACATATATAAATAAATATTACGCTCTTATTTTTTTATTTTTTTTAATAATCAAGCACTCTGCTAGAGTTCTCTCTAACCTTACACACACACACACACATATATATATATATATATATATATATATATATATATATATATATATATATATATGTGTGTGTGTGTGTATATATATGTATGTATGTGTGTATATATATATGTATGTATGTGTATATATATATATATATATATATGTGTGTGTGTGTGTGTGTGTATATATGTATGTGTGTGTATATATATATATATATATATTAGTACAAAAAAATTAGTACAACATTTCTGTACCCAAAAATAAATAAACATTACGATTTTAATTTTAATTCTCAATTAATCGAGAATTGCCACCTAAACACCCTCTAAAATAAATAAAGAAACATTAAAATTTACAACTTTGTTAAATTTATTGCTTATAACTGTCCTGGGACCGGTATTCTATCTATCTATCTATCTCTCTCTCTCTCTCTATATATATATATATATATATATATATACATACATACATACATAAATACATACAAATAAATACACATTGGTCTTTATTATAGAGTGGAGGATTAACAACGAAAGGCGTTTATGTGTATTTGCCATGAAATGTAATCAGACACGCGCCGTGTATTATTATAACGCATTATTGGCGGCCATTTTAAAACGCTGCAAATAAGAATGCGAATTGTCTGTTCGAATAAATGCAGCGGCAAAAAGAGCGAATCGAATTTCTTTCGCAACAATTAAATCAGTTTCAGATAAAAGAAGGCGGGAAAAAGGAATAAAGTGCAAAGTTAAAGGAAAGGTTTTAATAAATTATAATTTTGAAAATGAAAATGAAAGACGTCGGTAATGGAATAAGGGGAAAAATTAATTGGAGTTTATTTTGAATATTTTTATTTCAATTGGTAATTCATCAATGATTAAGGAAATCCCAAATATTGTTGACAAAGGGAAAATTATTAGTGAGAGAAAAGGAGAGATGGAAAAAGAGGGAGAAATGGAGAGAGAAGGAAGGGGAAATGAGGAAAGAAGGAGGGGGAAATGGAGAGAGAAGGAAAGGGAAATGGAGAGAAAGGGAGGGGGATGGAGATAAAAAGGTGGGGATGGAGAGATGGAGGGGTGGGATGGAGGGGGGTGGGGTGGAGGAGGGATGGAGAGATGGAGGGTGGATGGAGCGATAGTAAGAGAGATATAGAGATAGTAAGAGGGATGGAGATATAGTAAGGGGGATGGAGAGATAGAGGAAGGGGAAATGGAGAGGAAGGGGAATGGAGAGAGGGAGCGGAATAGAGAGAGGGAGTGGAATGGAGAGAGGGATCGGAATGGAGAGAGGGGGCGAAATGGAGAGAGGGGGGATGGGAGAGAGAGAGAGGGGATAACACGGGAGAGAGAAAGGAGAAAATAGGAGAGGGAGGAGTAGAGAGAGAGATAGAGTGAGTACATTATAATGTTACCAATAACACGGTACAACGATAACAAATGAAAAATTGGCTAGTCAGAGGCAAAGTTTGATTTGTTAGCTTAAATATTATTTAGGTCTGATTTTGAAAATTCGACAAGATAACTTTATATGTTAAATGTACAATATCAGTCTCATTATTTTTAAGCATATTTTATAGACTCTCTTGCAGTAAAAACTAAAAATCAACCATGTGTCACAATCTAACATCCAAGTAAATAAATCTCAATCCAAGTGTAAATTCAAGATGCCTTTGAACTGCAGAGGAAGCCGCAACCAGATTGAAATGAACCATGTTTGCCTCAACCCTCTTCCCGTTCTTCATGGCATATATTACGCCTACCCCTACCACAAGCCCAGATTGAAATGAACCATGTTTACCTCAACCCTCTCCCCGTTCTTCATGGCATATATTACGCCTACCCCTACCACAAGCCTAGATTGAAATGAACCATGTTTACCTCAACCCTCTCCCCGTTCTTCATGGCATATATTACGCCTACCCCTACCACAAGCCCAGATTGAAATGAACCATGTTTGCCTCAACCCTCTCCCCGTTCTTCATGGCATATATTACGCCTACCCCTACCACAAGCCGATAGTCACAGACAGTCAAACAGAAAATTTAGTGTTTCTATTCATAGACCCCTGTGAAGAAGATAGCTCTGACCTTGTGGCCATATTTCTTTCTTTTTCCCCCTGCTTTCCCAGACACGAAAACAAAAGCATAAGTCAGTCATGTTACTGCATACCCCCGCCTGACAACGTAAGGATGGGACCAAGTCTTATCTGGGCCGTACTTCTCCATATTGTATGAAGTATTCCCGAAGTTATGACATGGAAACGTTCATAACTAAAAAAAATATTTATCTGATCAGGCTGAAATTTTGCATGGTGATTACTGTCATCAAAGAGCATCAGATTCATACATGAAATTTGCAAAAATCGGAAATTGAAATTCCATCAAAATTTTGACCGCGACTGAATTTTTCATGGTCATATTAAATGCGAGACTTCATTGGCTACAATATGGGTCAAGTAGCGAATCTCTACGATGAACAGAATTAAAGTTATCACTAAAAGTGTGACCTTTGACCTAGATATCTCAAAATTAAATCACTTTCAAGTTAGACCACGGCATATCTTTTGGTGAAGTTTCGTGACAATTGGTCAAGCGATGTAGACGCCAGGTTGTACACAAATAAACATAGTGATCAACACGACTGAAAATATAATCTCCACCTTGGCAGAGGTAACAGATTTATCAGATTAAAAAGGGGAGATAATTCTTTATAAATAGAGATAAAACGGAAGGGGAGACTAAAATAAAAAGGGTATATAAAAAAAGGTTTGTTTACTTTCCTCCCCACGAGGGCTGAATGTGCCACAAGGTCGAGCTTAATATAAGATATGGCTATCGTCTCAGAATATTCTTGGGTTATCTCCCTTGAACAGTATTCACGTTATCTCCCCTGAATTATACTGAGCTACATGAGAATGCACTTTTCTATTCAGAAGTACAGAAAACGATTTAAAAAAAGTTTTTTTTTCTTTTTCTGGCTTTCGAAGGAGAATTCTAATAAGTCATTACTTATCAAGGCCGAAACCTACTCGAGGATGAGCGGTTTAAAAATAGTCAGATGTTTCCAGCTAGTGCTCTATTTTTGCTTGGTTTTCACACCTGTGCCATTTTGACAGATTTTGCTTCTGGTCACAGTTCGACAAAACTCCGAGACAGCTCGCTATATTAGCATGGATTCCTAGAATTACAAAATGTCCACACCCGACTCCAAGAAGTCCAAAAATTGTCCGACCCCGACTCCAAGAATTCCAAAAATTGTCCGACCCCGACTCCAAAAATTCTAAAAATTGTCCGACCCCGACTCCAAAAATTCCAAAAATTGTCCGACCCCGACTCCAAGAATTCCAAAAATTGTCCGACTCCGACTCCAAGAATTTGTCCGACCCCGACTCCAAGAATTCCAAAAATTGTCCGACCCCGACTCCAAGAATTCAAAAAATTGTCCAACCCCGACTCCAAGAATTCAAAAAATTGTCCAACTCCGACTCCAAGAATTACAAAAATTGTCCGACCCCGACTCCAAGAATTACAAAAATTGTCCGACCCCGACTCCTAGAATTAAAAAATTGTCTGACCCCGACTCCTAGAATTAAAAAATTGTCCGACTCCTAGAATTAAAAAATTGTCCTACCCTGACTCATAGAATTCAAAAATGTCCGATCCCGACTCATAGAATTCAAAAATGTCTGAACCCCAACTTCTTATGTTAAAGTCTTGAAATATTTAAACTGTCTAGATTCTTAGAAGATTAAAAAATCTGACTCTGACTCCTAGCACTTACGAGTCCAACTCGTTCCAAAACTTCCGACTCCCTCCTACTCCGATTCTGCAACCCTGGGTGAAATATGAAAAATCAATAATTTAGTTTTTTGTAAATGTTTTGTAAAGATGGGAGGGGAGGGGTCGGAAATTAAGAAGTGGTGGTGGTTGAAGATTGGAAAGCAAATTTGAGAGAGAAGTGGGTGAGGAGTTTAAAAAATAATTGGTAGGCCAAGGGTTCTAATGGCGGCAGCAGCCGAGATTTGTCAGAAGAATGTGAAGAATATGAATGGGGGAGGGGGGAAAGTGAACACGTGGATAATGATGAGATAGAGAGGCAGGGATAACCATTGATGGATGGATGGACAGAGTTGATGGTGACACCAGAAGGCATGCAAACAGCGCATCTTTTCCCCGGGAAGGGAGGGGGGCGAGACGGGCGGAAAGGGGGGGGGTCAAGTCGTCTAGAACAACGCAACTCCTTGTTGGATCTAAATAGATTGAGTTAGCCAGAGAGTTATCCAAGACTGCGGCATCATCAGAAAATGCTGCTGCTGCTGCTGTTGCCGTGGAAAAAAAAGAACAAAAGAGTTTTGGTTCGGGCAGGTTCTATGAGGTCGGAGTTGGCAGGCGAGGTAAAAAAAGAGAAAGACGCTAAGAGAAAAGAATTCTGTAGGTAGAAACTTAGTGGAATAATCTCCAAGAGGATTAACTTTTTCAGAAGAATTACTACTACTACTACTACTACAAGTATAATTATAAATAAGAACGGATATTCTTAAGAATAACCCAAGCGTGACAGATTAAAGAAAATATCATTTCAGACTTAAGCATGACAGACTAACGAAAATGCTATTTCAAAGACCACCAAAAATTATATTTTTAACTTGAGCGTAACAGACAAACTACAATGCTATTCCAAACTTAAGCATGACAGACAAACTACAATGCTATTCCAAACTTAAGCGTGACAGACCAATGAAAAGGTTATTTCCAACTTAAGCGTGGCAGACCATAAAAAAAATCCACTCCAAACTTAATCATGATAGAGCAAACTATATCAAACTTAAGCGGGATGAACAAAGAAAAAAAACTACTTTTTAAAAGTTTAGAATGACAGACCAACGAAAATGCTATTTCAAACTGAAGCATGACAGACCAACGAAAATGCTATTTCAAACTGAAGCAGGACAGACCAACGAAAATGCTATTTCAAACTGAAGCATGACAGACCAACGAAAATACTATTTAAAACTGAAGCATGACAGACCAACGAAAATGCTATTTCAAACTTAACCATGACAGACGAAAGAAAATTCTATTTCAAGTATGACAAACTAAATTTTTTTTATTTACAAACTAAGTATGACAGACTGACAAAAAATGATATTTAAAACTTGAGCATGATAGACCAACGAAAATATTATTTCAAACTTTAGCATTAGAGGCCAACGAAATGTTATTTTAAACTGAAGCATGACAGACCAACGAAAATATTATTTCAAACTTAAGCATGACAGACCAACGAAAATGCTATTTCAAACTAAAGCATGACAGACCGACGAAAATGCTATTTCAAAATTTAGCGTGACAGACCAACGAAAATATTATTTCAAACTTAAGTATGACAGACCAATGAAAATGCTATTTCAAACTGAAGCATGACAGACCAACGAAAATGCTATTTCAAACGTTAGCGTGACAGACAAATGAAAGACAAAAGTACAACCTTTCTGTATAACACCTTTAAGGTCACTTATGGACGGAAATGGAAAATAAAAGACGAAAAGTTTCCCAGAATAAAAATCTGAAAAATTAACTCGCAAAAAAACACAATTTATTCATTTGTCTACGCGGCCATTTTTTTTTTTTTCCTGTCCCAAGTTTTAGGTTTTGATTTGTGTTAAGGGGCGGGGTGAGTGATTACGAAAAAGAATCTGATTTTCTCTCGGGATTTCAGCTTGTGTCATGTGTTGTGTTGGCAATGACGTTTGCGTAAGGCTTGTTTGTTCGTCGCTGGAGAACATTCAAGGCTTCAACACTTAGTGGTATCATGGCCGACAAAAAATTTGCATTGAGAAAATGGAGAGAA
>OY744553.1:38464534-38487034 GCA_963556195.1 Sepiola atlantica | reverse complement strand
TTATTTAGATATATATATAACTTAAAAATAAATAAATATGCAAATGAGCAGAATCGAGATTTGTTTGAGTGAGTTTGAGATGCCTATAAGAAGGGTATTTCAATATATGCTTACATCATTAGAATTAAATAATCCTTACGTGTTTTAAATGTTAGGATAAATGGAAAAAAACTTTCGCATTTATTCATTTATATATATATATATATATATATATATATATATATATATATATATATATATATATATATATAATGATAATGATGATAATACTGATGATGATGATGATGATAATAATAATAATATTGTTGTTGTTGTTGTTTAAAATTACCTTTTCCACCTTCAGTTTCTTTTCCCAGGCCAATATTCTTCCCAATTTTTCAAATACCAAAAACAATTTTTTTCCTTTCAATGAACGAAAGATATCCATTCCCACCCAACTCGTTTCTTTTTAGTTATCAAAAATGATTTCGGAAATTCTGGAGAAGCAAATAAAAATGAATTAAAAAAATTTTTTAAAAGAAATATTATTTTGTAAGTTTTTTTTTTAGCAGGGCTAGCAAAACAACTCATACAAAAGAGAAATTGCAACGATAAGTAATGATCAACGCCTCTCTCTCTCTCTCTCTCACATATACACACATATCTAATATATGTATATAGCTAATATATAGTATTTGTTCCTCCTATGTTTTCCTTGACTTTCCCCTGTGAACTGAACCTGCTATCTCAACTGTTCTACATCTACTCACACAAGAACTCTCATCCATTCTTTCGACGTGGCTATTCCATCGAAGTCTACTCTTCTGTATACATTTCCCTATACTGTCCAGATGTAATCTTCCTCTTAGGTCATCAGATCTAAGCCTGTCTTTTTACGACTAACATTACACATCCATTGGACCATTCTCATACCATTTCTCTCCATGCAACAAAAATAATTGACAACTTGTGAAGACAACCAGAAATAAAAAGTTGTCAGAATACAAAAGTTCAGAGAGCCTTAGAACGTTCCAAGTGCAGAGAATTTGTTTTGTCTGTGAGGAAAATTAGAATAGACACGTTCATTTCGGCTGGTGCCATCCAAGTTTGCATGCGACAGTGTGTGTAAATTGAAGAGGCATTGTAGATTTGCGTTTATATTAGCGTGCCTGTTTTATTAGTGGGAGAACATGCGTATGAACTATGTACATGAGTTTGGTCATCAAGGTGTATATGCTGTTGCTATGTTTCATGTGTTTCTCTCGTAGACCTTTGACCTCCAAAAGGCCTCGACAGGATTGTGTTTGGGTTTTTATATTACATGGGAATGTTTGAAAATGAATATCTCTTGCACTGTGATTGGTTGAAAGAAACTGCTGATTTGAGCTTTTGTCCAATCAGGAGTCGATACATAAAAACAATATTCACTGCTGCTGCTCCCAACCAGCTAAAAGGACCACGGAACATGAAAATAACATGAACATGCCAATAATTGTAGGAGTACTTTCCAATTTGAGATGGGTTTTTTTAAATTTCTTATTTCTTTTTAATTTCATTGACTGAATACCAAACATGTTGTTCAGTAGAATTTAATCGATTTTTTTTTTTGCTTACTTATTATTACTATGTACGTCCTCCGTCAAAAATGACAAAAAAAATTATGCTTCGCCAGTGTTCGGACCAATATTCAAAAATGACAAAAAAAAAAATAATGCTTCGCCAGTGTTCGGACCAATATTCAAAAATGAAAAAAAAATTATGCTTCGCCAGTGTTCGGACCAATATTCAAAAATGACAAAAAAAATGATGCTTCGCCAGTGTTCGGACCAATATTCAAAAATGACAAAAAAAATGATGCTTCGCCAGTGTTTAGGCCAATATTCAAAAATGACAAAAAAAATGATGCTTCGCCAGTGTTTAGGCCAATATTCAAAAATGACAAAAAAAATTATGCTTCGTCAGTGTTCGGACCAATATTCAAAAATGACAAAAAAAATGATGCTTCGCCAGTGTTCGGACCAATATTCAAAAATGACAAAAAATATGATGCTTCGCCAGTGTTCAGACCAATATTCAAAAATGAAAAAAAAAATTATGCTTTGCCAGTGTTCGGACCAATATTCAAAAATGACAAAAAAAATGATGCTTCACCAGTGTTCGGACCAATATTCAAAAATGACCAAAAAAATTATGCTTCGCCAGTGTTCGGACCAATATTCAAAAATGACAAAAAAAATGATGCTTCGCCAGTGTTCGGACCAATATTCAAAAATGACAAAAAAAATTATGCTTCGCCAGTGTTCGGACCAATATTCAAAATTGACAAAAAAAATTATGCTTCGCCAGTGTTCGGACCAATATTCAAAAATGACAAAAAAAATGATGCTTTGCCAGTGTTCGGACCAATATTCAAAAATGACAAAAAAAATTATGCTTCGCCAGTGTTCGAACCAATATTCAAAAATGACAAAAAAAATTATGCTTCGCCAGTGTTCGGACCAATATTCAAAAATGACAAAAAAAATTATGCTTCGCCAGTGTTCGGACCAATATTCAAAATTGACAAAAAAGATTATGCTTCACCAGTGTTCGGACCAATATTCAAAAATGACAAAGAAAATTATGCTTCGCCAGTGTTCGGACCAATATTCAAAAATGACAAAAAAAATTATGCTTCTCCAGTGTTCGGACCAATATTCAAAAATGACAAAGAAAATGATGCTTCGCCAGTGTTCGGACCAATATTCAAAAATGACAAAAAAAATGATGCTTCGCCAGTGTTCGGACCAATATTCAAAAATGACAAAAAAAATTATGCTTCGCCAGTGTTCGGACCAATATTCAAAAATGACAAAAAAAATTATGCTTTGCCAGTGTTCGAACCAATATTCAAAAATGACAAAAAAAATGATGCTTCGCCAGTGTTCGGACCAATATTCAAAAATGACAAAAAAAATGATGCTTCGCCAGTGTTCGGACCAATATTCAAAAATGACAAAAAAAATGATGCTTCGCCAGTGTTTAGGCCAATATTCAAAAATGACAAAAAAAATGATGCTTCGCCAGTGTTTAGGCCAATATTCAAAAATGACAAAAAAAATTATGCTTCGTCAGTGTTCGGACCAATATTCAAAAATGACAAAAAAAATGATGCTTCGCCAGTGTTCGGACCAATATTCAAAAATGACAAAAAATATGATGCTTCGCCAGTGTTCAGACCAATATTCAAAAATGAAAAAAAAAATTATGCTTTGCCAGTGTTCGGACCAATATTCAAAAATGACAAAAAAAATGATGCTTCACTAGTGTTCGGACCAATATTCAAAAATGACCAAAAAAATTATGCTTCGCCAGTGTTCGGACCAATATTCAAAAATGACAAAAAAAATGATGCTTCGCCAGTGTTCGGACCAATATTCAAAAATGACAAAGAAAATTATGCTTCGCCAGTGTTCGGACCAATATTCAAAAATGACAAAAAAAATTATGCTTCGCCAGTGTTCGGACCAATATTCAAAAATGACAAAAAAAATGATGCTTCGCCAGTGTTCGGACCAATATTCAGAAATGACAAAAAAAATTATGCTTCGCTAGTGTTCGGACCAATATTCAAAAATGACAAAAAAAATTATGCTTCGCCAGTGTTCGGACCAATATTCATAAATGACCAAAAAAAATATGCTTCGCCAGTGTTCGGACCAATATTCAAAAATGACAAAAAAAATTATGCTTTGCCAGTGTTCGGACCAATATTCAAAAATGACAAAAAAAATTATGCTTCGCCAGTGTTCGGACCAATATTCAAAAATGACAAAGAAAATTATGCTTCGCCAGTGTTTGGACCAATATTCATAAATTTTATATGAATATTGGTCCGAACACTGGCGAAGCATAATTTTTTTATCATTTTTGACAGAGCACGTATATAGTAATAATAAGAAAGCAAAAAAAAAAATCGATCAAATTCTACTGAACAACATCTTAGCTATTTTCAAAAGGCATTTATTATTTTTTTTAAGCAGAATGTTTGAGATGTGTCAACACACACACACACACACATATATATATATATGTATGTATATATATATATATATATGGTTTTTTATTAAACTACATGACAGTTTGAATAGATTCACTTTCTGCGAGCAGTTTTTAGAGAATTCTACGACATTCATAAGGATTCTTCAATTTTTTTCTATTGTCAAATTCTATTTTCTCGATAAATACTACGAAAGCAAATAAAAAGGCCTTCCAGTAAAAGCGACAAGAATATTTCCGAGAAACTTTTTCATACACACACTAGAAGAATACCCGTCCCAGGATGGGTAAAATTATTTCCCAGAACAGTTTTGCACAAACTTTATATATCCCCTTAGATTAAAATCAAAATATAATGATTTTTTAAACCTTATGTCTAGAATCCTGATTCTAATTTTGATCAAAGTCCATTACGTGATTTTAATTCTAAAAAATGTTTCATATTTAAGACTTAAGCTTAAGGCGTCTTAAGAATAAATTGAAATTCAAGGAATCCTGGTTAATTGGTGTCTAATGACTATTGGTAAAATTTAATGCAAATCTGAAATATTTAAATTTTCAAATAGGAGGTTGTTCCCATATTATGCCCCCTAAAAACCCTTTAAAATACTATAAAAAAATTGAAACTTGGGAAACGGGTATTAATAATACTTATTGTTCAAATTTTACAAAAATCAGAGCTCCCTGAATTTTCGCGAAGGGCTTCCACCCCATTTTGCCTCCTTTGTATGAAACTAAATTTAACCCACATTAGAACCCTTTTACGCATTGCAGCTGAGTTCCAAACTTCATAATGATTGGTTAAATAGTTTAGGAGTGAATCCTGTACATACAAATATATAAACATATACACATACCTTGTGCAAGTCTCAGGAAGTGTGAGAAAGAAGGAGTACACAAAACATTTTCTTTTTTGTTTCATTTTACTTCAGTCGAAGTTCTCAAAAATCAAAGGGCCCCTTTCCTGGGGCTAACACTTGATCTCTATATGAGATACATAGATATTCGGATCTTCTATTAAGGTTCTTCTTTATTTCTCAAACGTTGAGTTAGTAAAGAAGTTAAGAACATAAATATCCCTCTCTCTAATTGACCAGTTTACTATATTGTAGTATATGTTTCATGTGGTCTCTTGGTTTTACTGGATTCCAGGACAAGAATTCATCTAGTCTGGTGGAGTATCCAGCTAAGTGTTGTTACTTTAGGTAACATCACTTGGAGAAGGTGTATATGGCCGTGTTGAGGGGATCTTATTTGTGCTGTGAATACTATGTTATTTTGAATTTGTGGTCAGGGTTTACTTGCAGGGTGAAGTGTCCTTATACCTTATATCAAGTTGTTCCGACAAACCCTTCTACAGAGAGACCCGAGGCACTTGAGGATAGTGTCTAGTAGGTAATTCAAACTCCCCAGTAGGTAATTCAAACTTCCTTTCTATTATGTCAATTTTCTCTTGGAAAATAAATTCTTATGACTTTCAATGAACTAATTTGCTGTACACTGTGTCTTTCAGTCCCTGCTTCAAAATATTGTAAATTTTGCTTCCCCACCCTGTATATGTTGTGACGTTGAAGGGCCGATAATAAATAAGACAACACGGTGGTATATTTACAAGTGTGTATTTACAGAAGTACAGAATAGTATGTTACAGAAAGACTGCTCGTCCTTTGTCCTAGACTCTTCTATACATAATGTCTAGAAGAGTCCATATAATCACGAAATAGGGTAGATCACCATCACAACATAACAAATATATTTTTATTTTTATATTTTATTTATTTTTTTAAAATTATTTTTTTATATTTTTTTATTATTTTTATTATTATTTTTATTTTTCATATTTTATTTTTATTTTTTATTTCTTACCCTTTTATTTTATTTTTCCTTTATATATTCAATTATTATTTTTTTAATATTTTATATTATATTTTATCTTATTCTTTATTTTTGTTCTTATTTTTATTTTTATTTTATTTTTATAATGTTTATAATGTTTTATTATTATTATTATTATTATTATTATTATCAGTTTATCTTTATATCTTTATTTTATATTTGTAACTTATTCCTATTTCTAATATTTGTACCCGTGTCCCTTACTGTCAATAGATGTTCCTCTACGACGAACTTGTTATTTTTTTCTTGAATTTCTGTAAGATGTGGTGCTAAAGGCGCTGATGAAGAGACGTTTTGGAGTGGCTTTGTAAAAAGATTTTTTAAAAAATTAAAAAATATAAAAATAAAGTATTTCCAGAATGTTTTGGAAACGACCGTACGCCATAATAGACTTGTTGTTCTAATTCTTTGAACAATTGGAATGCTCTAATTCATTGAATCCTCTTATATATATATTTATATATATATATATATATATGTGATTTTATGAAGGCTTACCAAAGCATTCCTTTCAAGACACCAATGATCACCATTAAAGATATTTTTTCTTACAAATACTATTTATTCAAATTAAATGTTTTTTCCTACACGTGTTTCACTACCAAGCAGTTACTTGCTTGGCAGATCATCAGGGAAATTAAATGTCTGGAATACTGGTTTCAACTGCCGACAAAACACAATGTGGCGTTGTAATAGTTGAGGTCACTTAAGAAGAGAAGAGGAAAAAAATAAAAATAAAAATAAAAGTCAAACTTAAAAAGCAAGGAAGAACAACGATAAAAAAAGAAAGTCCTAGAAAAGTCTTAGAAAAGTAGCTTCTAAGACTTTTCTAGGACTTTCGTGTAGGAAAAAACATTTAATTTGAATAAATAGTATTTGTAAGAAAAAATATCTTTAATGGTGATCATTGGTATCTTGAAAGGAATGCTTTGGTAAGCCTTCATAAAATCACATATAAATGCTCAGTACTCTGTAATCGAATATCATCGAGCTTGTTTTTTATTGGAACAACCCCGGTCTTCACTGAATGATCTATTTTATAAGTGAAAAATCTAAATCTATATATATATATATATATATATATATATATATATATATATATATTCTAATGGCAATCATATTTTTAAAAATCGGTCACATGACTTTTATTTCTTTCTCCTCTTCTTCTTTGCTTGACTTCATTCTCCCTGGAATTCAGCAACCAGGTTGGATCATAAAATAATTCTCTGCCTGATGAGACCTCAGCTCTTGAGAGCTGTAGATCGATAACATCGACATGCCAGTGTAGCAGACCATGTACATGTTTGAATAAAAGCATTCACTATATATATATATATATATATATATATATGATAATTTTTATTTACACAGACATGTACAAAATCTGCGACACTGGCATGTCGATGTTATCGATCAACAGCTATTATAAACTGAGATCTCATCATCTTCATTTTATTTCTACTTATCTAGCTATCTTTCTTTTTATTCTACCCTTTTTATTATATCTCCTTTTCACTTTATATATTTTTTAAATTTATTTTATTTTATTTTATATTTTATTTTATTTTATATATTATCTTTTATATTAATATTTTTTAAATTATTTTTTGATTTTGATTTTAACATTTTCATTCTTAACGGTCCCAACCAAGTGACTTTCCAAATTTTGAAATTTTAAATTTCTTTTCTTTCTTCTTCTTTTTTCTCCATTTCATTCTTTCCAAATATGAACTAGGGTTAAGATCGGATTCTAACTCTGCCTAATGAGATCTCAGTTTATAATAGCTGTTGATCGATAACATCAACATGCCAGTGTCGCAGATTTTGTACATGTCTGTGGAAATAAAAATAATCATATATAAAAGCTCTATTTGATATTGTGCACTTTTTTATAAACCCGGTTGAAATTCTTTGGATTACTACCCTGTGGATGTTTTACCTGGATTATATATATATATATATATATATATATATATATATATATATATATATAGTACATGTATTGTATTAGTTTCTGTAGATGTAAATCCGTTGAAACTCAAGTGTTTATAAAAAGTGCTGTTCTTAAGTATAATTTTTTTTTTTTGTAAATAGATTAAAACTTTGAAGTGTTTAATAGAGAAGAAAGGAATCCAGGCTAAGTAGGTAATAAAACAATAGAAAAAGAAAAGAATAGGAAGGCAGGTAATAAAACTGATAAAAAAAAGATAGAAACTAATTGAAAGAGTTAACAAATATATAATCCGATACTAATTTATAAAAAATAGCTCATCCCCAAAAAAGGATTTATTTAAAGGGAAATTTTTCCAAATCCATCTCACTTCTCTGTCTTCTTTGGTCTGAAGAAGTTGACTCTATGTGAAGAGTACAACCGAAACATGTATGCGCATATGTAACCAATAATGTTTGTATAAATAAAAAATTATACTATATATATATATATATATATGTGTGTGTGTGTGTTGCTTTGTTTTAACTAGATGACAGTTTGAATAGATTCCCTTTCTGCAAGCAGTTTTTCTTCTTGAGAATTCAATGTCATTCACAAGGATTCTTCAATTTCTTTTTCTATTGTCAAATTCTATTTTCTCAATAAATACCATGAAAACAAATAAAATGCCTTCCAGTAAAAGTGACAAGAATATTTTCAAGAAACCTTTTTATACATACATGATGACATACAAAACCATACGAAATATGAATGTCATATATCACATATATAAAGTAAAGTCCGTTTCTTTATCGTCGATAAGCTTTCTTCCTACAAAATCAATATTTGATTCTGGTTCGTCAGTCTTTCTTGTGGATCATTGCAGCATGCTGTTAAGAAGAATAAAATGTAATTCGATTTTATTCTTTCCAGAAAATACTTGGTCCGGATTAGAATTATTTTCAAATGGTCGCCATCTTTAAAAAAGAGATGTAACTCTGTATTCGTTCATACAATTACTCCCGTTTCGTTGGAACAACAAAATTACATTTAAAAAAAACAAAAAAAAAAACGGAAGCATAGTTTCAAAACAAAAGCAAAACAAATTTTAAGTAAATTTACTACCAGGAAACGCTCGAAAGATGTCGTCTGTAGGTAAATATAATTTAATATTTATTTATAAATATTATTATTAGGCCTTAATAAAAGAAAAATATAAGTTGAGCACTGTTAGGAGATATTTACTTAGCTACAAAGCAAAACTCTGAGTAAGTTCGTTGAGTTCTATAGTCTGTCTTGATTTTTACGCTGTAATTAAATTCTCCGTATCACATGATAATTTCCTATGGCCGCGAGGATGGAGTGAAAGCATGCGGAGTTAAAAGTGGTTCTGTGAACCGGGTTCACGCCTTGTGACCGTCTGAAATTATCAGTTCTCTACACCGATGAGAGTAAAAAGCTCGAAACGACGTCGTCTGTAGGTAAATATTATTTAATATTTATAAATATTATATATATATATATATATATATACATAGAAATGTGATACTTAGAAGGCAATACAATGCAGAGGTGTGACGGATAGACACAAGTTGGAGCTAATAAAACATATAATGGTGGAACAAATGAAATAGTTTTACCCTTAATACAATGTATACATACACACATATATATATATATATATATATTTATTATTATTTTTTTTTTTTTTTTTCACAAACACACATATATCTGTCTATCTACACAATGTTACAATGTTATGTAATACCTTTATTAAGATGGTCTGGGGGAACCTCCATATGATATAATATTTTTTAATATTTCGGGAACTCTTCTCTTCTTCAGAACCGTGCTCAACTCAAGTTCATGTGTGTTTGTGAAAAAAAAATAAAAATAAATAAATATATATATGTGTATGTATACATTGTATTAAGGGTGAACCTATTTCATTTGTTCCACCATTATATGTCTTATTTGCTCCAACTTGTGTCTCTCCGTCACACCTCTGCATTGTATTGTCTTCTAAGTATCACATTTCTATATACTAATAAACGATGCTTCAAGCAAACTACATAAACCTCTTTATATATATATATATATATATATATATATATATATATATTTATTTGCTTGTTGGCTTGGTGGAAGAAATAATGCACGAGCTACTTTTCTAAGACTTTTCTAGGACTTTCTTTATTTATCGTTGTTCTTCCTTGCTTTTTAATTTTGACTTTTATTTTTATTTTTTTCCTCTTCTCTTCTTAAGTGACCTCAACTATTGCAACGCCACATTGTGTATTGTCGGCAGTTGAAACCAGTATTCCAGACATTTAATTTCCCTGATGATCTGCCAAGCAAGTAACTGCTTGGTAGTGAAACACGTCTAGGAAAAAACATTTAATTTGAATAAATAGTATTTGTAAGAAAAAATATCTTTAATGGTGATCATTGGTGTCCTGAAAGGAATGCTTTGGTAAGCCTTCATAAAATCACATATAAATGCTCTGTACTCTGTAATCGAGTATCATCGAGCTTGTTTTTTTATTGGAACAACCCCGGTCTTCACTGAATGATCTATTTTATAAGTGAAAAATCTAAATATATATATATATATATATATATATATATATATATATATATATTTGAATCTATTTCAGCTCAGTGTTATATTTTGTATGTATTGAGAACTTTTTTCTTTCGGATGGACGGACAGACAAACACATGCCTTTTATATTAGCATAGTTATACTTCATCACTATTGCAGGCCTGAATCTCATTTCCATGTCCGTGCCAAATATCCGAAAGCCGGAAGCATGCCAAGAAATAAAAGCTGACGAAAAGACCAAAGAAGGAAGCAATTTTCTGCAACGTTGGTTCTGTTATTAGCGAAATCCACCAAATCCAAATTTGGGTCATTCACTACGGATCCAAACAGGCAGAGCCATTGATAAATACCACAGTAATCCCTGCCCAGGGGAGGGTGAGACTAAGGCTACTAGGAACTTCGGAAGGGATGGTTTCAGCAGCGCTCTGGAGGCATCCATATTTTTGTTGTAACAACAGCAAACAAGAAAGATACTTGACTCAAATGCAGCAGCAAACGGTGTCCGGTCAGACTCATTTCCTGATATCAAAGACTTCCTGTTTAGGTCGCTTACTCTTCTGGTTTGCCAAGTTTTGTACTAACTTTTATTTATTAATTTATTTATTAAATTGTTAGGTGAAAGTACAGAATAGTTAACAAACCCCCTCCTTCCCATGTTAAGCTTTAATAGCATTTTGTTTCTGAATACGACACATTCCTACAAAATGACTATTTAATATAATATTCAAACAAAATGTGTCAAACTGCAACGAGCCTGTCGGTAAGTGTGAGTAGGTATTAGTGTGATGTTGCATCAGCACACCCGCTAAATAGGTAATCAGTATCTTCGTTGTCAAACCAATATAAAAAAATAAAGCATTTCAGGGTTAAAAAGGGCTTTTTAAATAATCTTCTGCCATTTACGGACCGTGCTGAAATAATAACGTTATTATTTAGAAAGCCATCAGGAACTAAAGGAGAGTAGAAAGGGACTAACTTGTGTTTACTTTCGGCAGCCTCGTAACTCTCGCTTCCCTTATTTTGTCCTATAGTCCTCACATTCCATGAGCTATGTTTCTGACAAAGGGGGAAGAAGTGCTGCTTTCTGGATCGGAATCTATCACCTAACACTTATCGTTGGCTAGTTTTTGACCTTGAAGTAGTATTTTTTTTTTTAGTTTCTTTACATCAAGTGGCTTCATGCCTAGTCTGAAGCGATTTCAATTAAAAAAAAAAAACTAGATCCGACCGAACACCGTTTGCCGCTAACTTTGAGTCGGGTACTCTTCTGGTTTTCCATAACAACATATGATAAAAATATTACTGCACTTGTGCATTAATCTGGTGCAAATTTAAATTCCATCAAAGCTGCGCTCTTTTGAAAATCAGCAAATTTGCACATTTGCATGAATCATGAGCTTATTTATAAAATAGAGCCAGTTTTTTCCTATTTCTTTCACCTTAATAGCTTCGTTAACAAAAGGTACATACTTAAATCTGTTAATTCAGTCAGTTTGGGCAGATATTGGTCTGTGTTCTTACAAACAAATTTCACTGAATTTCATATTTAATCCGGTCAACAGCTTTTGTTTTGATTACTAATATTATAGAAGCAGTCAGAGGAGCTAACCCTCCCATAGTCTTAAGTATTTTTCCTGCCACCAATGACACCGATCTGTATGGCTAGGTTTCCTTCCTCTTATCTACTTGCCTGTCTGGTACCTAAGGTACTTAAGCTTTTTTTTTTTTTTAAATTATTATTATTTTTTTTTCAATGCAACTTTTATTCCTTTATAATTTTATCGCTAGCTACCATATCGCAGAATGGTTCTTGTGTGTAGTGTTTGGTTAGTATTATTATTATTATGAATGCTAAGTCTGCGATATCTTGGATTTAGTTAGTTTCTCTGGGAATTTAAACTACATTTTCCTTCTTTTTTTTTCTTTTGTTTAAAATAAGTCAAAGCTTCGTTAGACTAATATATATATATATATATATATATATATATATATATATATATATATATATATATTAATTCTCTCCCTCTCTCTCTATATATATATATTAATTCTCTCCCCTCCTCTCTCTCTCTCTATGTGTGTGTGTGTGTGTGTGTGTGTGTGTGTGTGTGTGTGTGTAAGGTTTGTAGGAGAGAACCCAATCAGAGTGCTCAATTATTAAGAAAAAAAAATTTAATATTTATTTATATATGTATTACAGAAAATTAGAACAGCATTGGTATCGTCGGTTTCAAATCCAAAAAAGGGGATCTACAATTGATTGAGTAAATTAATCCGCGTTCCACCATTACAGGAAATAAGTACATAACCGTATTATTTTATTCACAATCTCTATTTACGGCAAACTAAATTACTTTTAACTTCTTTTAAACATTAAAAAAATTTTTAACGCAAATAAGTCACAAATGAGTAGGTAAAGCTAAATATATATAGTTTTAGTAATTTCCCAGCGGTATTTCTTTTTAACATAATTTATGATGCTATTAGTAAAGATTACCGAAATCTATGCTCTTCCAATGATATAAACATTCTGTATAACACTTCCCATCCTCCTGTGTACATTTGTTAACCTTCTTTTCTTAAACCCATATTTAAAAATTATATTAAAAAAATATATTTAAAAAAATATATATATTTAAAAAATATATTAAAAAAATATATATATATTTAAAAAATATATTTTTAAAAAAATATTAAAAAAAAAAAAAATTTTTAAATTAAAAAAAAAAAAAAAAGAAATATTTAATTTTTTCCCTGCGGGATGGAGAGAAGGGGGTAGTAATGGAAGTCGGTAACGGAGCTAAAGTTTTCAGGTCGCCCTACCTACCACTCCATTGGTTAGCGTTTTTGTTGTTGTCTTCTCTTTTTGGGCGCGAAACGGGAAGGGAGGAACGTAAGAGAGAAGAAAGAAAAGAACATTAAGAGAAATAAAGTGATGAAATAGAGACAAGAAAAAGAGAAGAAAAACAAAGAGATGGGAAACAAAAAAAAAATTAAAGAGAAATAATGAAAAAAAAAATGAACGAAAGAAAACAGAATAAGAGAATAATGAAACGAATGAAAGGAAAAGAAATGAAAAAGGAAAAGGAATGAAAAAGGAAAAGGAATGAAAAAGGAAAAGAAATGAAAAAGGAAAAGAAATGAAAAAGGAAAAGGAATGAAAAAGGAAAAGAAATGAAAAAAGAAAAAGGAATGAAAAAGGAAAATAAATGAAAAAGGAAAAGAAATGAAAAAGGAAAAGGAATGAAAAAGGAAAAGAAATGAAAAAGGAAAAGGAATGAAAAAGGAAAAGAAATGAAAAAGGAAAATAAATGAAAAAGGAAAATAAATGAAAAAGGAAAAGAAATGAAAAAGGAAAAGAAATGAAAAAGGAAAAGGAATGAAAAAGGAAAAGGAATGAAAAAGGAAAAGAAATGAAAAAGGAAAAGGAATGAAAAAGGAAAAGAAATGAAAAAAATGAAACAATGAAAAAATGAAACAATAAAAAAAGAAAGACCATGAATAAAAATAAAAAAGAAATGGAAAAGAATGAAATAAAACAATAAGAAAAATAAATGATGAAAATAATGAAAGAAAAAGAATGAAATTAAAAAGAATGAAAGAAAAAATGAAAGAAAAAAGTAGGAAAGTAAAGGGAAGAATAGAAGAATACGGAATGAAATAGAAGGAAAGAAAAAAGCATGCAAACGAATGAATGAAAGAAAATGAATGAAAAAATAAGAAACAAAAAAAAAAAGAAACAAAAAATTTAAAATTTCATTTTCACAATGATTTTAAATTTTCTTTCAGAAAACGAAAGAAAGAAACACTTTCGGGGATGAGAAAATAGGTTAATTATGAATGGATGTTAACAAGAAGAAATGGGTGGAGGGGAGGGGGTCTTTTTATTAAAACACCCGGGGTGGGGGGTGCAAATTAAGATTAAGGAGAACGAAGGAGGTGGGTGAGGGGGTGATGTACCCAATATTGTTAGCACACTTGGCGGAACAGTCCTTCAAAAAAAGAATTCTAAATGGGTTCTCACACAAATTTTCAATTAACATATTTAAAATGAAATTAAAAATTACAATAATGGATTCAAGTTTCAATAGGAACGCCGGGTAAAATAGCTCGTCGATTTCGCTTGGTTTTCAAGATTATTATACTAAAACCGAGTTACTAAACGTTTGTTTCCCTAAGGCGTAATATATACTTTAATCAAAAAAGTACATGCTAAATATTCTTTAGTTTAGGGATTGAGTTATATTTGAAAAAAAAAACAACAAAAAAAACAACTGTTTTAAGTGTTCTAATTATGCCGTGATTTAGAACTGAACAACTCTTAACTATCTATATCTCTCGCCCTCACTCACTATGTTGATTCGAAGAGTCTCTAATATTTCTTTATGTCTCGGTGATCCATTGGAGAAAGAGGGGTAAACATTGCATTCTTACTAGTGGTTGCTTCAAAAACAATACTGAAACTAGGTCAGTGTTCTTTTTGTTATATCGAACCAATTGAGAGACGGGGAGGAGGAAGAGAGCGAGAGAGAGAAAGTGAGAGAGAGAGAGAGTGGAAGCAAGCGAGCGAGAGGGAGAGAGAGGAAAGAGATCAAGAGAGAAAGGAGAGAGGAATAGGATAGAGAGAGAGAGAGAGAGGGAGGGGGGAAAGGGATCGAGATACAGAGAGAGAGGAAACGAAAGATGGAGAGAAGGTGGCAGAGAGAGAGAGAGGGGAAGAGGAAGAGAGAGGAAGCGGAAAGAGAGAGAGGGAAGGAGAGAGAGGGGAAAGGAGAGAGAGGGGAAAGGAGAGAGAGAGGAAAGGAGAGAGAGGGGAAAGGAGAGAGAGGAGAAAGGAGAGAGGGGGGAGAGGAGAGAGAGAGGAGGGAGAGAGAGGAGGGAGAGAGAGCAAGAAGGAAAGGGAGGGAGCAAGAAGGAGAAGGGGAGCAACGGAGAAGGGGGTGCAACGGAGAGAGAGGAAGGGAGCAAGCGAGAGAGAGAGAGAGAGAGAGGAAGGGGGAAGACTGAGAGAGAAGAGGAAAGGTAGAGCAAGGCAGAGAGGTTTTAAAAGAAAGATTGTTACACTTTTTTTTTTTACTCTTCTATTTTGTTAAACATGTGCCCGGGCAACGCCGGGGGAGGCTTGCTAGTATGGTCTAAGAGTTAGAAGAGTCAGATATGCACTCATTATGAGAAGAGGAGGAGGGGAGGAGGAGGGGAGGATGGTTCAACTTTGAAAAGGTCATCTGACCCAAAGTGAATACGACGTTGAACAAATTTAATTAATTATACATTCGTCTCTCTTTCTTTTTAGGGGACAGAGGATAAGGCCTTAGTAGGGGTCATTTGGGGGGGGGGGGTCATTGTGTTCCGCGTTCCTCCGTACCGTTTTCACATACTAGACGATAGAAACATGTTTTAGGGTCCTTTTCGAAATTAAACTGGAAACTTTAAAAGGAGGTCAAATCAGTTTTTAAAAATGCGAACAGAAACTTTTCAAAGCAATCATTCAATGGAGTATTGTTGTCACAGCTGGGCTGATGCACAAACCACAAGTCTTGGAGATGGTACAAAAAAAGGATTCTTTAATCTAATAAGCACTATCAAGCTCCGGTCCCTATTGCAATGTTTCATCCCTGGGGTAGTTTTACAAGTACTTCCACGGAATTCAGGGAATCAATATATTTTAAAGTTATCTCCACTGATCCATGTTTTCCCTTCAGCATTTATTCCGCTAAAGTTGCGCCCGCACTGGAATTTTCCATCAAGATTTGGGATATTTTGAAGCAGAAACACCGCCACTAATGGGAAAAAATTAATTTTGCTTAAAAAAAAAGAAGAAAAAAAGAAAAGAAAAAGAAAAAGAAAAAGAAAGAAAAAGAAAAAAGAAAGAAAAAAAGAAAAAAGAAAAAAAAAGGAGAAAAAAAAGAAAGAAAAAAAGAAAAAAGAAGAAAAAAAGAAAAAAAGAAAAAAAGAAAAAAAAGAAAAAAGAAGAAAAAAAGGAAAAAAAAGAAAAAAAGAAGAAGAAAAGAAAAAAAAGAAAAAGAAAGAAAAAAAGAAAGAAAGAAAAAAAAGGAAAAAAAAGAAGAAAAAAAGAGTAAAAAAAGAAAAAAAAGAGTAAAAAAAGAAAAAAAAGAAAAAAAAGAAAAGAAAAAAGAAAGAAAAAAAAAGGAAAAAAAAGAAAAAAAAGGAAAAAAAGAAAGAAAAAAAGTAAAAAAAGAAAAAAAAGAAAAAAAAGAAAAAAAAGAAAAGAAAAAAGAAAGAAAAAAAAAGGAAAAAAAAGAAAAAAAAGGAAAAAAAGAAAGAAAAAAAGAAAAAAAAAGAAAGAAAAAAAAGAAAGAAAAAAGAAAAGAAGAAAGAAAAGAAAGAAAAGAAAAGTAAAAAAAGAATCTCTGCCAGTCGTGCACACGCCCTTGAATACTTTTATGAGTCCTATGTAAACATGCGTCGGGTCTGGATTAGGATCCAGGGACCAATTTTGCTGATTCGGACTCTGGGGCACACACTAAAACCATTGAAGCTTTATGGCACCTGCACAAAATGCAAAATAAACGCCACTGTGGAACGCATCGCGGAATGGTGGACGGTTATCTACGTGAGTATATTTGGAGGCAGAAATATAAGAGAAACGATCTTTTTAATGCAAATCGTCAATGACACGACATGAATTCCATCCACTTGAATAAGCAATAAAACGGTTTAACTGTTTAAACCTCACCGAGACAAAAAAATCAATAAAATCTAAATCTAATCGTTAAATAAAGGAAAATAAATTGCGAAAATAATTTTAATTACTTTGGCGCGCACGAATATTTGAAACTATCCCTTTAAATGCAAAAAAAAAAAAGGAAGAAAAAAAAGAAAATGTCCCTTTTTCGTTTCACATGTGCAAACTGTTAGATTTTGAAAATATGCGATATACACTCTTTCTATTTCATGCATCATAATGGTATATTTCAACGTTACGAGAAAACAGTAAATTGCTCTGCCACTAATGGAAACGCGAGTTTCGCAACACGCCCCATGACCTACTTTTGTGAGTTAGGGTTTGGTTAGGATTAGAGTTAAGGTTTCCACGTTGAGATCGATGAAACACGCATTTCTCGCTGTATAAAATGCAGAATAAACGCTACTGTGGAACGCATCACGGAATGGTGGACAGATAACTGAATTTATGTGGGGGGGCGGAAATATAAGAGAAACAATGTTTTTTTATGCAAATGCTCAATGATATGAAAGGAACCCATCCTCTTGAGTCAGTAATAAAACGGTGTTTTATTACAACCAGTATTTCGTCTTGGGTGGGGTGGGGGTAGGAAGGGGGATATTTCTTCTGGCTTCTACAAAAAGGTCCCAGATTTATTTGATTGCGACAGGCCAAGCTCTGGGTGTCTTTGAAGTGTCTCTGAGATAGTACGTACTTCTGCGCTCGACTAATGGACAAAGAAGGAGTGTAAGCTGGGCAATATGCGAGGCCTGTTTGCATTGGTTTACACGCTGGTCGATGCATTCTGATGAGTCACCCCATCTGTCGCCAGGCCGTTGCACCATTTACAATTATAGAAATTAACCAATAAGAATAAAAATGATAGTACAAGGTGTGTTTTTTTTTTTTTAATGTAGTTCACCCTAAACAAGGCAGGCCGCCACTGTAGACGTAAAAAAAGAACAGGGGAGAAGATTGGGGGGAGGGGGTCAACCTAAATTGAGATCTGCACAGCGAGATGTCGGTTTACATTAATTTTAAATTTCTGCATGTCAGTACTGTCGGGGAAACAGGAGGCAGGGAGGGAGTTCCAGAGGCCAGCAGCACAAGGAAAGAAGCTATTTTAGTAGAAAGCTCTCCGGCATCTGGGGACCTCCACAGTGAATGAATGAGATTTAGTTGATTGTCGAGTTGGTCTAGTGAATTTACGTCGAGGGGGCACCAGAGTAGCCAATTTATCGGAGCACAATCCATTGAAGTATTTGTAAAACAAGCACAAGGATGCTACATTGCGGCGATGGGACAGGGACTGGAGCTTGGTTGACAGTGAGGGACCTATTAGGTTGGCGACGCTTTTTTGGACCTTGTCAAAGAGGGAGAGACTAGTAGATGATGCACCAGCCCAGATGTGGCAACAATACTCCATGCATGGGCGGATGGTGGCTTTGTAGAGATATAGGATAATGTCAGGTGTGAGGAGTTTACTAGCACGGTAGAGGGAGCCAACCTTCTTTGGGAAAAATCACCGGACTATGTTCTATATGTGTATACAGTTATTGTATTTACCTCCTCTCGAGGAGTTTAGACACAAGGTTAGGTGTGGGTTTAATGAAAGTGTTTCTGTGGAACGAACTGGACACGAACCTGGCACACCCAGGTTTCCAGTCAGTGAACCAACCACTTAACTACCATCACACAAGTTATACACCATTTTAAATAAATACTAAGCAGCATTCCTGATTGCAAACATCTAACACGTACAAGGTGTGAGATAATCCATCGTTATTTCGACATATGGAATAGATAAACACTACCTTTGTGACAGGGTCACAGGTAAAAACCTGAGCATCGTGTTGCCACATACGCCCCCTCCCCAACAAAATGACACCAAACAAGTATAAAAGCCTTGGGGCTCTGTAGAAAGATCTGAGCGTCACGATACACACGGTATTCTTTGATAGCCAACACGGGGATCAGGTGGGCATCCTGCGAATGTTGTCCCTTTCTTATTTCAGTTAGAGGTAAATAAATATGATCAGCACAAACAAAAGACTACACAGAGGAATAAATCGACCCCCGAAGGAATTTGGACGAGTAATGGCGTGCTATTATAAATGTAGTGTAAGGGAGGTTTAATAAAGTTTGAAAAAAAAAGGGGGTGAAAAGTAATAGTTAGGATTTAAAAATGGAAAAGATTTAAAAATATAAAAATAAAAAAATGAAAAATAACAAATATTTCTATATAAATCCCGTGAGTCAATGTTCACAAGTAGCGTATATTTGGCCGTTACTGTTTTGACTGTTAATAATGTGTCTGCTAAAGAAAATAGGGAGAGAAAATGGGTTTACGGATTATATTCATGAAAAGATAAAAAGGTTAAAAAACACACATTAAATTCAAGTTTAAATCCTGGATTAAAGGACTTTAAATCAATCCAAAAGGAATTTAAATAAAGATTTAACCCGTGCAGATTTGTCGATCAGTCTAAGGGCAGTTCTTGAATCATTTGTATTCGAGATTTAACATTATTAACTAAGGTGAAGGGTTATGGGAGTAATAATATTGGTATACTGATTAAGACTGGTTTAGAGATAAGAGTAAGGATTGGGTCGGTAAGATTGAATCTGTTTGGGAGATATGGGAGGTTAGCATTAAAACTAAGAAATGGTGGGGACTTATGGAAGTAATAATAATGTGAAATGGTGGTGTTACCCTCTTAATGACTGGAAAAATTATTATTGGGAAAGTTATTAATTATTTGTCTTGAATAGTGGTGTGGACATGGGCCGATTAAGGTACTTATTCCTATTTTTTTATTTTATTTATGAGGCGATAGTTGGGAGGATTTTCCGAAGTGGAAGTCGGTATTTAGTGGGGAAATTATGGGGTTATGTATTAGGCAGAGGGGGGGGGTGTTTATAGGCCTTTATGTGCATCGGTAAGTCCAATTTATAAGTAGTGCTTGCATCCTGTGGATCCTGCCTTTAAAGATTTCATCTCTGATATTCAAACAGACTATGTTTGAGTCACTGATGGCCCTTAATATATGGTATTTTTCTTCATCACACAGAGAACATCTATTTATGGATGGGGAGAAGGATGGTCTCCTCTCTATTACTTTCCATTTGATGGTGAAAGGTGTCTTTTCATCTTTAAGTTGTCATATCCGGATTGCAAGTGCCGTATTTGCCTTGTTTTTGTATCTGAAGGTGTTTCTGTGTGCGCACAATCTTTGCTTGAAGCTGTCCTGGGTCATGCCTATATATTTTTCTGCTCTACCGCTAGTCTGGTTTGTGACGATGGCTCCATATACAAGGGAATCGATTTTGCAATTCCTCTCTAGGGGGCAATTGTTTTTGTCCTGTCATTACAATTGCTTTGGGCTCTGCAGAGATGATTTTTCTTATGGATAGGGTAGTGGAGTAGCTAACCTTAATAGAATTTCTGTTAAAACGTTTGTGCAGATTGTGTGTGGGGGGAAAGTGTTTGTCGAGTAAGTTGAGGAAAAGGTGGCCTACCCTTATCTTGGTATTGGTGGAAAAGGGTGGGAAAAACCAGATCACCGACCTCCTTCTATTGCGGCTCCCCCGTGATTGGTTTCGGGTGGGGATGTATGAGATCTCTTCTCTGAACCCGCTGTTTCAGAGCGCTTTATTGTAATAGGGTGCTGCCTGGTTGAAAATTTCGGGACTGGATGAGAGATTTGAGATTCTTTGGCTATAAATATATATATATATATATATATATATATATATATTTTAATTGATCAATATGTTAATAAAGTGAACATAAAACCATTTTTTTAAGAATGCTTAATACAAAGTAGAGCATTTATAAAATTACATAAACTATATTATAGCCTTACGCCAATCAACCAACGTTTCAATGCGTATTACCGCATCTTATAAAATATTGTTTATGTAATTTTATATATGTATATATATATATATATTATTCAAATATTACTAATAAATTCTTATTTACATATGCAAAATGCTTGATAAACATAAAAAATTATTTAAAAACTCGTCTAGCTACAACCACTGCAAATAATTTTCCTGTCTTCCTTTGTGTACCTAAAACTAAACAGAACTTCCATGAGCAAAGTTTCTTGCCAAGAAGCTGCTTTCCAGCTGACTACAATATGGTCGCTTTCAAGTCCAATGTTAACAAACTCCTGTTGAGCCGTCCTCTTAAATAATCCAATTCTGCCCAGTTTCAACCATCGTCACCAATCTTTAAGGGGTTCTTCTTCTTTCGTGTGAATCAGATGATTCTGGTGTTGGCATTAGTTTCCCCGATGTTTTTCTAGTCAGAAATCTTTCTGGAAAGACATCGGATACTTACGGGAAGGACCACGAGAAGGTTGCCAACATCCCTAAGTGTAAGTGGTACTGTGGAACCGACTGGATTCGAACTTGGAGCACCCAGGTCTTCAGTCAGAGTCGATATCCACTTAACCACCTGGTTTTATATATACATATTATATATATATATATATATACACATATTGTATATATACATATTATATATATATATATATACACATATTGTATATATACATATTATATATATATATATATATACACATATTGTATATATACATATTATATATATATATATACACATATTGTATATATACATATTATATATATATATATATATACACATATTGTATATATACATATTATATATATATATATACACATATTGTATATATACATATTATATATATATATATATATACACATATTGTATATATACATATTATATATATATATATACACATATTGTATATATACATATTATATATATATATATATATGTGTATTTTTTAAGGGGTTATCTCACTGTTCACCCATCAAACTCATTAACCCTTATCCTCGAATGGCCTGTGAACTTTCTTAAGTAGTGACTCATTATTACATAGAAAAAAAAACATTCAAATCATGAAAACTGATTAGAAATATTTGTCTACATGAGCTCAGAAATAGGGAGGATATAGTTCTACATACTCTGTGATCGTCCATCTGCCAGACTGGCTCTACAATACATACAAACCAAAGAAAGCAGCGTTTCTTCTTGGCCTTTTGCCTGGGATCAAAGTGTAGTATCTGTTCTGATGGATACTACACCCTATAGACCGGTGTCGTCTTGGCCTTCGGGGTTTTGATTCCACCGGTTTGTGGGTTTGTCCTGTGCAGTTCTAGGAAGTCCATCCTTCCAGGCTTTGCCTCCCCTCTTTGGGGTGGAGTAAGTTTATCGCTTACTGCCTGAGGCGCCCTGACCGGGGAATGCCGACAGGGCTGCCCAGGCATTTTTTTGTAGGCCAGAGTGCTCACCTTCTCGGGCGCTGGCTTTTCAAA